>CM076579.1:1236375087-1236559676 GCA_034641835.2 Pinus albicaulis
GTTCATAGCCTTGAATTGGCTACACCTTGTCTAAGTAGAGAATTTTGAAAATAGAATCTTATAAAAACTAGTTGGTTGTGCTAGACCTTGACATACATCCACATGAGAAGATAAAAAAAAATACTAGTGAGGCAAGCAAAAAGAATGAGTGATTCAAAATAACAATTGAGAGATACATCGACATTAGAATACAAAAAACACTACTAGTGATGCAAGAAAAAAACTAGTGAGTCAAAACAACTATTAGGTAAAATCTTCAGAAATTGTCATTGAGTTTTCAGAGGTAGTTTCCTCATTTTTTCTTGTGAACGTTAATACATCAAGAGAAATTGTCAGGAGTAGATGATGTGGAGATAATGGCTACATTTTCTTGAGGAATTTACATTTCCAGAGGATTTGGAACAATGGTTTCTTCTTTATCTCTACCAAAGTGATATGATTAATGAAGATGTTTATGCCTCCTCATGGGCCAAGGTAGGATCATGGTCGTATATTTTTCTTCTCCATTCAAGGGATTGAAACGAGTGTGGGGAGATGACAAAGGAGGAGGAGGAATTCAAATTAGGTGGGATGAAATGGTACTACATTAGGTTGAGCTATGGCTAAAGGACTAGATTTGCTTCTAGATGCTTTTTGATGTTGAATTTTTTTAGGTTAGCGAGTTGAAGAATTATTATATCCTTTTGGATCTGTCCATCCCCGATTATGTTTCTTGGCATCATGAGGATGAGACTTCCCTTTACAATAAGGGCAAGAATTATTGAGATGACATAGTTGTTGACAAATCCTATAGCAAAAAGTTATGCTTTTTTAATCCACCAACTACAAAATGGTTATGTAATTCTAATTTATCAAGATCATATTTAGGAATCCCCTTAGTATATATATTTCAAAATAGATGTGTACAAAGGTTACAATATCCCAATAGATATTAATAAAAAAACCTAGAGTTTCTTATAAAAGTTAAGATATCTAAATTTAACAAATGAATGGACATATTAGGATTTATTACCTAAACTATAGTGGCCAAAGATTTCATGGATAAAGGTTTGAATTCAAAAAAACATGGCCGAAAGGAGAGCCAAGAAAAACCCTAAAAATAGTGTACTTGATAAAAAACTCTTTGATGATCCTATTGATTTTTGAAATAAAGCACAAATAATTTTTGAACAGAATCACAGATCCATACACGAGGACTAATTTTGATGCACTTATTCCTCGAGTGCATATGTTGATGGCGAAATCCAATTAAAATAAACTATGATGGCATATTTCTCACATGCTAAGATGAGAAGAGTGGATTGAAGGTGTTATACCTATAAAATGGAATATCTTCTATTTTTTCTAAAATAAGGGATAGCCCACAAATTTCTTTGTGAGTGAGTTGCAAGAGCCATGGATATAAAGGATACTTAAAGGATAATGACAAAGAGCAAGAGGGTGCACCCCATCTTTTGGCTCCTCCATTTAGTATTGAGACTAGGATGATTAAGGCGTCCATGGCTATATCGTACTCTTTGAGTAGAAGCCCTTCCTAAATATGCTTACTTCCATGTAGGAGCCACATTAAGATGGAAGGGATTCTTGTTCGATCTTGGATTTTAGTTATGAGTGTAGAGACAAATACGATTACTTTTTCCTACAAATAAATGGTACCCCCTTGGAAGGGCCTCAAAAATACCAAAAGGCTCGAGTAATATAAAGAAAAGACACCACCTTGAAGGAGGGAAAAATCTTGTTGAAAAATAAAATTTTCACAAATCAACAAATCTACATCTATGGCACTAAAATGAGGGAGCTTTCGATGAATGAAAGAATCTTGAAACTAGAAATCTCCATAGAAAAGGCAACGACTAAAGGTTTTAGGTTTTCCATCATGATATCTGCTTCACACTTTCATAATAAATATCTATTTTATATAATAATAAAAAATTAAAATTTAAAACTAAAAATTAAAAGTTTCTTATATATTTAAAACATTTTATTAGTGTCTTGTTCAGAATCCATAGATACATGTTAACTTCAGATTTACCAAGAGTCAAGAGGGATCAAATCGCTTGATGTGCAAACTTTTCCTCAAGTTTTGCACTCAAAAAGATGTTTTCATCTTGAAATATTTGATCACTCTCAGGGCTTGGTAGATCTAGAGTTAAGATGTATCTATGATGATTTTTATTAACATTTCTTTCAATGTCATGTGTCAAATCCATATTAAAAATTAAAGGTGTTACACATATTCGTCACTTTACATTAAAATGGGCATTGAAATATCTATTTTCTATTAATAAATTTTTTAATTATTATCAATCAATTATAAGTTGAGGATGAAAGAAATTGGACCTTCCTTATATTGAGGGATGTGACATAGAAATGTTATAATCATGATTTTTTTTTTAATTTCAATTACTTCATCTTATATTTGAATATTTTACTTATATACACAATAAAATATTTTATTTACAATGTAAATTAATTTTTAATTTTTTTTAATGTATATATGTGTGACCTCCATATTAAATATTAAAGGAGTTATACATTTATATAGATTAAAATAACTTTTTTAATTTGAATTATTTCATTTTATTTCTTTAAATGTATAGCTGATATAAAATTATTTTATTGGAACATTTTATTTACAATTTACATTAAAATATTTTTTTTTGCTATTAATATCTATTATAGTTTTGTTTAATTCTTCGAATAACCTGATATTGGCTTAACTTTCCTTCTCTTAATTGTTCTTTTATCTATATTTAGACCAAATAAATTCAACAAAAAAATGATGCAATGAAAAAATAATAAGTATAGCTAGTGCCTGTGAATTTTCTACTCAATTCCTAACCATAACGCATTGCATTGAAACCAAATACATAAACAATGTCCATTAGAAAAAATATGCCTTTTATGTAAATAAAAAAAAAAAAAAAAACATTCCATATACATATAATTCTAGAAAAACATTTAAAGGAATATTACTTTTTCATTCTTTTTTTTTGTTGTTGTACGTTTTGCTATTAAACGTATGACATGTGTCATTTACCAATTCTCTGGAAACTCTTCGTGTAATTTAGATAAAAGTTCGTTCTTTGAGTCATTGGATTGATTTTTGTATTTTCAGTGGAGAGAACATCTATACATTTGTTCCACTAGATCCCTCAAAGTTTTGTAAAAGTTTCCCCCCCTTTCGTTAACCTCCAACACCGCTCCAAATGAGCTAAGGAGAAATTCATTTCATTTTCATGTTCTATTTTTTTATTTTCTTACAACAACATTCCTTTTCTGAGTTGTTAGTCCCTATAGAACATTAAACATATGCCAATTAATAGATTGTTTGAAACATGTTATCTAATAATTTTAAGTATATTATTAATGAAAATTAAAAAAAGAAACCCATATTGGATCGATAGTATTTTATCATTCACCTGATTCATCCTTTTGCAATTTTTCCATCAAGCTTTTACACTCTTCTGGTCCTAGATCAGAAATAATATTATCGAGCTTCGTAATTTTGTGGATCTACATGATATACAATATACAATACATATTAGTTAAGCTTACATAAAGTTAAAACTTAATAATTTTTGTAAAGAATTTACAAAGAAGTTTCCTTTCTTGTTTTTCTTGATGTGCTATCAGTATTTTTGTTACTTGATCTCTTTTCAGCCATTTCTTTATCAATTTGAAACCTGTACTATACCATTCATTAATATATTTTATAAATAAATTATAAAATTTTCAAGAAAAAATAAATATCAAGAAACCAGTGCACCTTTAATGATGTACGAGCCAATGTCGGTGCGACGAGTTCTTATAAATGCACCACCAAAACAGTGTAAACATCGTATGATGCTATGTGTCAACAGGGAGCACTGGTGCGTTATATGTTAACCAGCGCACCGATTCTCTAGTGTTAGTTTTTGTAGCATATGATGTCATGGAGGGGGCGGTGCAACATATTCTTATAAACGCATTGCGAAAAAAGGGGACCATCATACGATGCTCTCTGTCAACAAAGAGACCATCTGCGTTATATTTTAAACGATGCACCGATTAACATAGACATAAAATAAAAAGTTGTTTTTATCAAACAATATGTGCGTGGTGTGCTATAATTATTTCAACGTCAAACCAATTAATCATGCATTGTCAACGTTCTTACTAGTTGAAATCATAGATTTGTACTAATTATGTTCAAATATTTTTTTTTTAATTATTAGGATTGTAGTGATCTTGAGCGACCTACATACCCTCTTCCATTGCACCCCACGACAATGTCAAATCGAGATAAGGCCGAATTAAGAAAAAATCGGAGAGAAATGATACCAAGAATGGTTGAATCAACCACCTATTCAATTCCCACTACATCCAAATTCACCAAATAGGAATGACTACAACAATAGTAGTTCTTCATAAGCTGGAAATTGAGGCAATCAAATAGAGGTTGGTATGGATGATTACTTAAGGGATACGACTGCCATGTAGACAATGTTTTTAGATGCATTCGAGAGCGATGATTAGCTAGGGGTTGATGCTCATATCGTTGACACCTTTTTCAAAAGCCTTAAATGTGCTTCCACCAACCATCTCTTTGGACTTGGCGGTGAGTCAAAGTCTACCCAGTTGGGGACAACGATGTTACTGTACAACTTGAAAGCAAAGTTTGGCTTGTCGAATGCATGTTTCTCAGAAATTTTGAGGTAAGTTATAAACATAAAGTCCTCCCTTATATTTTGAGAAATATAATCACACATTGAACATTACAAATGGTCAATTTTATGAACATTAATAATTATATCAGCAGGACATTTTTTGACCATCACCAAAAGTAACAAAAAGAGCATTGGTGAGGGTCATTAAAAGTTCGTCACTAGAAGTGTCACCAAAGAGAGAATTAGTGATGGGCCTTTAATGACCCTCACCAAAAGTGTCATTGAAAATGTCTTTGGTGACAGACCATAAAGGACCATCACTATATACACTTACAGTGACGGTTTTTAAAATACCGTCACCATATGTGACATTGGTGACGGACCTTGAAGGTCCGTCACAAGCATGACCCTCACCAATGTGTTTTTTTCTTGAAGTGATTAATGTACATTTAATACTGCCCATGATCACCAATTATAGGTTATTCAAAGATAAGGTTCTTTCGAGTGGTAATGTCTTGCCCGGTAGCTACAAAGAGGCAAAGAAATTGTTGACAATGTTGGGTGTTGAGTAGATATCATATCATGGATGTCCAAATTATTGTATTCTATATAGAGGAGAATATGTAGACAAAGAGTGAAATGTGGGCATGAGAAGTATGATAAATAAAAAAGAAGGGTAAATCATGTGGTCCTCCTTTTAAGATATTGAGGCACATGCCTATAATCCCAAGGATTCAAAGGCTCTTTCGTTGCAAAGTATTAGCTATGTTGCAGGGATGGAATGCCTCACATAGGAGTGAGTTGGGAGTTATGCAAATCCCAACAAATTCAATAGCCATGAAGCATATAGAGGATGCATGGCCCGAAAAATTCAAGGATGAAGTACGAAGTCTATGACTCAGCATAGACATGGATGGCATCAAACCATATTCCCTCAAGAACACCAACTATGCTATTTGGCTTGTAGTAGTGATCAATAACAATACCCCCCCATGGTTTTCCGTGAAGAATGAACATCTTATGTTGGCTCTCATAGTCCTTGGTAGAAGACAAGTGGAGAATACAGATGTCTACTTAAAACCACTGGTATATGAATTGAAGGAAATATGGGATACAATAAATGTATATGATGTATCAAGACCCATCACAACAGAGAGGTGTTTTATGTTGTATGGCATATGTGCTTACACGACACATGATTATCCAGGCTTAGGAGTTTTCTCTGGTACATTACATGTTTATTGATTTGTTTATATACGTAACAATATTGTTTCTCATATTAATTATTTAATTTTTTGTAATTATTCTGATCTTCATGATATTCTTTAACATGCCATGCATATAAATTGTATACAATAATCTCATAGGCCTTGTAACAAAAGGGTATTTTGGATGTAAATTTTGTGGACCTTCTCTGAAAGCTAGATGGTCCAATGACCTAAGAAATCTAGTGTATGTCTATTCTAGGGTATTCATACCAGAAGAACACCCTCACAGAAGAGTACAATCCACTCTCAATTGTAAACGAGAGAGAACCCAAAGGCCTCCAACAATGACACCAGTTGAATGACTTAGAGCATATGAGAGAGAGAAGGAGAACAAGTTCATAGAGATGTTCGATTCAAATGGGTAGCCCATGTTTTATGATCCATAATTATTTGACACCTATGTTGAGAAATTTCCCATTGGGATGAAAAGAAATCTATCTTTGATAACCTCCCATGTTGGGAGCATCTTAAGATTACCCACTTATTAAATCCCATGCATATATTTAAAATTGTTTCATCTTATTTTTCGAGGCACATATCATAAAAAAAAAGTGACACAAAGGCTGTTAGGAAAGATATTATTACTTCAAAAACTAAAAAGAAACATTGGCCAAGATGATTAGAAAGTACAAGATTAGAGGCAGGCAATGGTCCCTCTAATTCATGGTATTTCAAAGAAGGTGATGTCCCATGGATTTTAAAAAAAATATGATCTTTCTTTGGAAAAGAAAGTTATAATGGGTGTGACGGTGCCATATTCGTATGGGTATTTACTACAGCGTTGCTTCACTGCGGATGACCTTTTGTTGGGGTTGAAATCACATGACCGTTTGAATCTTCTAAGAGTACGTATAATGTAAAAAGCATGATTTTATTATTTTTTATATTAATAAATTTTATCCCATGCAGGGATCATAAAACATAACTCATTTTGTATATTATTGCACGTGTTTATAACTTTGCAGTGTCATTATACTTTTTTCATGCGTGGGTGTGTGAAACATTAATTACCCCAAGACCTAGGATGTGCCATATCTAAATCATTTGCGTTTGTACGTTGGATCACGTCAAAGGAGATTCATGTGGCTATCATTCCACGGTGGCGTCAAGATATAGTTGAGATTATTTTTATGTTTGAGAAGGAACTGCCAACGAGTTTCATGGAATTGCATTTTCATCTTCTAATCCACCTAGTAGATGAGGTTGAATTAGTTGGGGTGGTTTCTTGTCGTTGGATGTTCTTCTTCGAGAATTACATGAATAAATTGAAAGGCTTTGTTCGACAAAGGGAAAAACTCGAGGGGTCTATGGCAGAGGGGTACATATTGTATGAGTCTTTCTATTATGCCAGTGAGTACATCAAGCAAGTCGACAATAGACCAGGTGCGGTGATTTGGGAAGATGAAAGGGATGAAGACAAAAGAGAAGGGGAGCTGCTCCAAACGAATAGAAAAAGGCGCTTGATAAAGAGTAAGTGACTTATAATTTTTAAAATTTACACAAAGTAAATATTCATGTTGAACTTCGATATTATTTATATTTTGATCTCATCTCTACTATATGTCGGTTTGATTTCTTCAGCGAATGCAGAAATTGTAGCAATCAATAAATTCGTTCTTTACAATTTCGAAGTGACACAACCATGGGTCGCATTGTACGAACAAAAGAGGATGAAATGGGATAGTGACAAGAAATAATTCAAACGGTTGAATGGTATAAGTGTGCCTTATCCCGATCATTTAAAAGAAAATATGCCAAAAATAGGCCCCAACAGCTGGGTTGCTGACCAAGTCAGAGAGAAATATGGTGCAACCAGTCATTACCCATGTGCTGAAGAGGATGCGCTAAACGTAGGGATTGGGTGCACCCACTCGGTCATAATCTATTTATGTAAATTTGAAACTTAATAATGCATCTTTCAAATGTAATTACATCTATATTTCATATTTTACCTATTGGGTTATTATAAGACACATGACACTATGATTTTTTTAACTTTTTTATAGGTGCATTTTTTCCCATCTATATGGGCACATGGACACCATTTTCGCACAGAAAATGTCGATGATGGACACATAACACAATAACTTGGAGTGGAAGCCCATTTTGATAAATCTAGTTGATCTAGCGACCATGATCAAAACCTAGTACGAGGGATGTTAGGTTACGTTAGAAAGATTCAAGAGATCATTGAAGTAGATTTCTCTTCTTTACAACGTGTTATTTTTAGGTGAAAGTGGTGGGACACCTTTGATTGGAATAATGTAAAGGAAGATCGCGATAGTAGGTTGATATGTATCAACTCTAGAAAGATGTGGGATGAAGCTACGGAGCCCTATGCTTTCCCCAAACACTGCAACCGTGTGTTTTCTTACCCAGATGTGTTGGATATGGGTTGGTGGTTCGTATTGAGACATGACCCTAGATGAAAACATATTTTTGAGAACAATTGTGTTTTCAGACCGAGTGAGCTGGAAGATAATAAGGGTGATCATGAGAACCTAGAGTGATATGGTACATGGGTTATTTCATCATTTACACATTTTAAGATGGGTTTTTATAAATAAGAGGACTTAATTATCTTATAACTAAGACTCTCTTTTTTGAAACATTATAATATGTATTTTGAATTAATTGGTAATTTTCATTGTGTTAATGTTAAAATCATTTCACTTTATAATTTCCAATTATGTTAATCTCCAAAACAATTGCATACTGTATAAAGTTATTTTTTTTGCATGTAAGATCATAATAAAATAATGATAATTCTAAAGTACATGAATTTATTTTCATTATTTTCTAAACTTTATTATGTTACAAAAATTCATATTATTCTAGATCTATTATTTTACAGTTATTTACAATTTTACAAATTTACACAATTTTTTTAATAAAATCATTTCACATTAATACAATTAAAATTTTACAAATTTACACAATTTTTTTAATAAAATCATTTCACATTAATACAATTAAAATTTTACAAATATTTTACATACAATTACAATTAAAATTAAAATTCGAATTACAATTACAATTACAATATTTACAATTACAATTTTAGAATTTTACATATAATTAAAATTACAATTACAATCATTTCACATTAATACAATTAAATTTTTATAAATAGTTTACATACGATAACAATTAGAATTAGAATTACAATTACAATTTTACAATTTCACATACAATTACAATTTTAGAATTTTACATAAAATTACAATTATAATTACAATTTTACATATATACAATTATAATTAAAATCAAAATTACAATTACAATCATTTCACATTAATACAATTAAAATTGTACAAATATTTTACATACAATTACAATTACAAAAAATAAACAAAATAGCTTTGAAGAAAAAGGGAAGTTCACCCTCCCTTGTGCTTAAGCACGAAATATATCTAAAGCTATACATAACTATTGCAAAAAACTGTAGACCACCTCACAAGTCATGGTGCCTGTAATAAAGAATCAACATAAAATAAAAGTGAGCAACTAATGTGTTTTCTGTCACTGGTATGGTGTGCAATGGTCAAAATCAGTAGTGAGAGACACCTCAGCTCCTCTCCACCAAATGAAGCAATACATAAATTACCACCAGAGACCTGAAAATATGCTGGAGATAGTATATCGGAACTAATGTATCTCTGGGAGTACACCAACTGACTCCCTGTTGCATATCCAACGGGAACCTCTGGGAACAAAAACAAATCCTTCCCTCTCGTCGATAGACCTGTAATAAAATATATTTCCTCCTCAATGGGCACGTACCACTGGTTAGGACCAACCCAGAAAGCATGTAGGTGGGAATTCCACCTGAAGATAAGTAGTCGCAATAACCCACCATGGCCCTTCAGGGATGTAGCCTCCTTATAGAACTTGATGAGGCCTACCTCCCTTAGGAGAGCCTGGGTGGTTGCCATAATATGGTGAGGGTACATATCTCTCTCCCTCTCTCGTGCCTCCCATGGGCGAACCACATTATACTGCCGTTATATGTTCTTGTTGTTCCCTCTCTTCTCTCCTTTGACGTCGCTGAATGATTCACATATTAAATAATTTTTTTTAAATTAAATGAGACATGTATTCACAAATATATATATATATATATATATATATATCTGTGTGTGTGTGTATATATATATATGTATATGTATATGTATATGTATATGTATATGTATATGTATATGTATATGTATATGTATATATATATATATATATATATATATATATATATATAATTTTTTTTGAAAAAACAAATAAAAAAATAGTTGGTGTGCCCAAAAAATAAGTACCCGTATTGGTGCATCTATTTTTATCGCGCATCGGCCGCGATGCACCTGGAAATTTTTAGTGCACCGCACATCATGACAGGTACTTTATCAAGCTGTGCGTTGAGTAAACTATCCATCTCGGGGAAGATAATTTTTTCCACGCACTGCTAAAAATCAATTAAAGGTCAATGGTGCAATCGTTTAACCGATCGCATCGTTGACTATGTAAAAATTCGGGAGGGTGATGTGCTGACCAAGCTACTCGCCCCGGGGCAGATAGTTTCATCAGCGCATCGCCCTCCTAGCATCATTACGTGGTCAATGGTGCGGTGGTATAACCGACCTCACCATTGAATATGTACTAGTATCAGGAGGGCGGTGCACTGACCAGACTATGCGCCCGAAGGCGTATAGTTTAGTCAGTGCATCGCCCTCCTGACATCAGTACATGGTCAACAGTGCAGTCATTTACATGACCGTGCCATTGACTCTGTCCAAGTTTAGGAGGGTGGTACACTGACCAAAATATTCTCCCTGGGTCGCATATTCTTGTCAAAGCACCTCCCTCCCAAACTTGGACATAGTCAACAGTGCGGCGTGGTAATTGAACGCACCGTAATTTATCTAATTTTAAAAAAGAACGGTGTGTTGTTTCGGTACTGCACCGAAACCAATGCGGATACCATTAGCACCAGTCGCAGTGTGGCCTGTAAATTTACAGGCAATGCCACAAACTGGTGCGAGCTAAACTGCTTGAGTGCACCGCGCGAGAATTTTATTTATTTATTTTTAAATGGTGAATTTTAAGTATTTTTACAAAACTAATCCTCTAAAAAGTTTAATTATGGAGAAAAAAGTAAAATACCTGTACATTTGGGTGTCAAGCAGGCTTTTTTGCTGTAGAATTTGAAAAACTATATTTTCCGACCATTTTCCAAAATTTGAAATTGAGATGGTGGGAAATGGATGGTAGCAATGCATGCAATGGGAGCACCAATGGTAGGGTGCCTCACACAAGGGAAAATTGCACTGATGCTTGGGAGCTCTGGAGCACTGAAGAAGTGAAAAATGTGGATTTTTTATCGTAATTTTTTTTTATTTAACCATGTTTCGGTGTGCGGGTTTTTAAGGCACATCACGCAATTTCTTGCAACCGCACCGAGATGTTTTAGTTTTGGCGCAAATTTTTAGGATGCACTGGGGCTTAATATGTGTAGAGAATAGGTGTGCTATAGTAATTAGATGCACCGATCGGGTTTGTATGGAGAGCATGGTGTCTCTATGTGCTAATTTGTACTACACACTGGTGCTTTTCTAGTGGAACACACCGGTGCGGTGTAGGATGAGAAACACACCAGACAAAAAACATCCGCAAAAACCTCCACCTGCCAACCTCCTCTAGAAACCTCTGCTACAAAAATATATCTGTGCTATTTTTATAAGGGGTTCCTCAAAAACATCCGCTAGAGGGTCTTTTCATTCTAGTGATTGTACATGGGAAGTTCAAACTTGATGTCCAACTTGAGTAATGGAGTCTTTCCTTTTGTGGCTTTTGAGTGAGTGTGAGTGGTCTTTGTGGTGGAAGTAGAAGATGATGAAGATGGGGATGATGAGGATGATGAAGATGGTGGAGATGGAGGTGCCTTTCCTCTGCTGCCCTTTGAACTCTTCTCTTCATCCTTCTTACCCTATGAATATCCTTCTCCATACGGAGGCTTAGAACCTTCTCCTGCTCTTTTTGTAGTGAATGCATCAAACACGATTTCAACCATTTTTTGAATGTCGTTGAAGTATCTCTTGACATCTTCCTCTTCTGAATGTCCATGAGTCTCTCCAACACCTAACATAATGGCTAAGGATTCAAGCTCAACTCTTGATGCTTGTACCTCTTCAAACAACTGAGTTAATTGTACAAATTGTACCTCTTCAATCTCAACTTCTTGTGACAAAACCTGAGGTTATTCAAGTGAAGATATGAGTGGAATTTTAGGCAAGGATAATTCTCTTTCATCTCTCCTTCTTCTAGTCCTAGCCTCAAGACTTTCAACCAACAACTTCCCTTCACCTTTCTTCAACTTTAACCTTGTCAAAATCAAAAAATTGCAACCATTAACTTGCACAAAACTTCAACAAACTATCAATAAAATAACCTTTCCTTTCAACCATGCTCTGATACGAACTTGATATAAATTCAAATTTTAGTTATTTCTGTGATAATTTCATTTTTAGCTATAAAACTTATTCACTGATCTTATGCTTGATGTGTAGGTTCCCTTCTTTCTTATGTGTGTCAAAAGAGGAATTAAAATTGAATTTTATGATTGTTTTTGAAAGCATAAAGCATAAATTTAAAGATTTGAACAACAAAAACATAAATGAATGCAAACCACACAAAGTGATACAATAAAAAAAAAATTTGATGAAGGAGTTCACCCCTTCTGGGCTACATCTCCTTGGTCCACCACCATAGCTTAGGCCTCTGTATTAGATCAAATTTTCTCAAAATTATGTTTACATGCATAAAATGCTTTTGGAACTCGTTCCAATGAGCTTAAAACATTTAAATCTACCATAAACAACTATTTTGTTACTCAATTTGGTTACCAGATGCTCTGGGCATGGCCTTCCCTCGCAGTGGTCCTAGCCTTCAAAAATATTCAAGTCAACCAAAAATTGTGTAGATGACCTCTTCTGCCTATGAAACCTATTCCAATGGCTCCAAAACATCAAAATATGTCTATAATGACTCCTCATGCCCCCAATTTTTTCGAATATTTCCTCAGTTATGGAAAAACCAATATTCCCTAGTTTCTCTCCACAAAATCTAAAAGTCTGCCAATTAACTCCACTAAATGTGGAAGTTCGCCGAATTCGGTGGGTCCTCCAAAGGCACCGCCAAGATAAGTATGTGATTAATGTTAAGATAAGTGGTGCTTAAGTGGGGTTAAGCACATTTAGCGCTGTTGGTGAGGTAAATCCCCTCTATGGACAGAGGTGATCCCACTAGCCCTAGTGTTGGTCTAGCCACAAACAAGACAAGCTATAATATTGATTCCTAGTTGAGGAATGAATGGAGATTCAATAGATGACTTACCAAATATCCTATATTGTTGTTGTCATCGTAAAGAGTGGCTCACTCCTTGCTCCTGTTTTGACAGATCACGATCCACTCGCTTTCACGCTTGGATACCTGCACAGGCACAAGAAACAACGACAATGTACAACATACTAATTCACATTCGTAACTATTAGTTAGTCAAAGAGGACTAAATCAATTGCATTACATACAAAACATAACACAACGATGGAACCAACATCATAGTCGTGTATATTAATAAATGAAAGGAAGAGTAAAACCAAGCTTAGACGTAGCGGTCTCCTCCAACAAGGTTCAAGCGGAGCGCATCTCACAAAGGCTTATCGGGAATTCGGACGAGACTCTCTCTATGAAAATCTCCTTGGTTCTACCTTCTCAATAGTGATTACTCAGCTATAGTATTCTTCTCCAAGTTCAGCTCCTTGGCTATATGTTCAGCTAGCTTTCATAAAGGAAGAAGGCCTGTTTATATAGAGGGAGAGGGAGAGTTTAGGATCCCTATAATCATGGAAAGGAGGCCTATCTTCAAGGAGTGTCACATGGGATAGGGAAGCCACTATCTAAGGAGAGAGATCAGTGGATTATGAACTTAACCTCTTCTAGTGACTCATCCCTGAGGTGGTTAGAAGGAAACTTGCGCCTCTAATTTTTAAAAAACATTGCTAAAACAGCTTGGCATGGGGACTACACTGAGACAGAGCACCAGGTGGAGCGAGCTCTAGTGTAAATCTTCCACATCAGTGCAAGGAGTGAACTGGCTATCCATGCCAAGGCCAAAAGATAGGTTCTGTGTGATTTTTTGAGGAAATTTCCAACAGGAGAAATGATGTCCTTATGCAGAAGGATGCAAAGAAGGTGTTTGCAAAGTATGACACTACTCACAAGTCACGGGAAGGACCCTCCAATATGCGGGGTGAGGGATTTCAGGGATGGTGACAAAATGCTGTGTAACAAACGCCCCCTAAAGCATGAGGTCCGAGAGAGAGGGAGGGGTGAAATTCTTTATGAGAATGCATTCGACCCAAAAACTGCTATCAGAAAACCTATAAGTACAAATACAAATGATATCTCTGATACATCATATGTTGCATGGGCACAGCCATCCATAATAGAGTACATAAAAAGTGAGATCTGAGGTATGGACGTAGCCATCCAGCAATAAGGATAAAAAAATAGACTCAGGTATGGTCGCAACCATCCAATCAGAAGAGTCATGTAATAAGTCATAGTAATCCACAAAGAACCCCTAGCCTATATTTCATCAGACAAAACCCAGGGTCTTGCGCTCCATCTCGATCCGCACAAAGTACAAGTTCGAGCATGCGAATAGACGAGTTGAAGTCGAACATGCAGGAACATCGTCTGATTACCAGCTAATGATGAGAGTTGTTAACAGACGCAAGAGAAACCACCAATAATGACAATGGTTATCAAGGTACAAAAGGTACAATCCACAGAATGTGAACAGTGATCTGGCATCAAACACCCGCAGAGTTATCTGATCGAAGGCCAATGATGTGAACCTTGCGTTGGATGCAAAGAACCTGCCATTAAGGCATGGAGGCTCCAGGGCACCCAAAGGGAGTCTCTAGATCAGCTTCCTGGAAAATGAGCTGAAGTCGACAGGAATTGACCTGGTTAAAGGAGGGCCATGATGTTTTCCACATTATTGACACGAGACAGAGGAATATGATGATTTTCGAATTAAGACCAAGAGAGAATCAGAGGGAGGTTGAAAATTGCAGAGGCAAAACTTCTCTTGAACATATCGGCGGCACGACACTGGATTTGGAATTATTTGACATCAAGGGATCCGGGGTAATGGTGACGTGGCAAAGAGAAAATGAGTGGTCAAAAGAGATTATCCAAACCCATGGAGGCAAACAAATGATGAAGTGAGATGTCCCCAACCCAACACGAATGCAAAAAAGTGCCATGTTCAAGAGTGACATACTGCCGACTAAATTCTGGTTCCATTTCCCCCCACCATTTCTGGCGAGTACCCCAATTATTTTTGAAAACAAGATTGAAGGGGATAGCATATGCTTGCGATGTAAGTTTGTCCTTCGAACAAATCCAACCTAGTACATTTTACGAGCCATAGGGAGGAGGAACTCGAATAACGTCATGGTGACAAAGTCCGATGTCATCAGGGTTTAACGAGTCTGACAAAGGAAGAACTCAACATCTTTTCATGTTTAGAGAGTTTGAAAAGAAGGGAAAAAAGAAAACTCCAGCAAGGCCCTTTTCGTAAATAGTCTCTCAGATCCGAAAAGGTAGAAAACAACATCTAAGAGAACCTCTTAGTTTCGATAGGCTAAGGTATTCCTTTTTCGTAAACAATCCATCCCAACCCGAAAAAGGGTGAAACGTATACTGGGTAGATATCGTTTCACATCCATTTAACGAGTTCAAAACGACAAGCATCTAGGCAATATTTTCAATTTTAGAGAGTCAGAAAAGAGCTGAAATTTGACTCCTCCTGGAGGAACAAGTAGTATAAAGGGTAGCAACTGGTTCTGGTAATGGTGGAATTGCATGGAACAAGTAAAGGTCAAGAGGTTGGCTAACAAGACCACTCATTGCACATGTTCCTCAGGAAAGCGTAAAACAACCAAGTGGAGGGCATATGATCGGCCGAACAGATGGTAACGATGGAATGAGAAAACTAAGGCTCATCCAGAACAGGCTGATAAAATGTAAATCAGGAGAGGTAAAATGGGAATGGTTTCATTTTTACACATGCTTGAAATCAGGAAACTCTGCTTGAATTTGGTTTCATTTCTACACAAGATTGAAACAAAGATAAACTATGCTTGACACCGGTTTCATTTTTACACAAGCTTTAAATGAAAACAAACTATGCTTGAAATGTTGGCATGCTCCCAACATGGTGACTCAATTCGAGGTACATGCCCCCCAAGTGTCAGTGCATTCATTGGAGTAGACTTCTAGTTAGTGATAGGTGGATGGAATGAAGGTTCAATTATGAGACCAAGAGAAAGAATCGACTAGGATTTTATGAGATCTAATCAATATGATCATGGAATCAACTAGCAGAGGATTCAAAGAAAGTTTCTGGTAACCAACTGGAAGGCAGGGTGCAGAAACACTAGAGTTGTCCAACACTCTCTTGGCTTCATCCATGTAGGGACAAAGGTGAATGGGATCATGCCCTTCACACAACTTACAGGTATTGGTAATCGTACCCTATTTCTTATGAGTCTTATCAGCACTAGTGAAAGATGTGCTACCAGTATGACTTCCGGAAGCCAAAGACAACGACAAATGACTGTCAGACTAAACTTCAAGTACCTTGGGAATGCCAAAGTAGTCTCGAAGAAGGTGGTCACCTTTGCACAACATGAAAGGGAATTTTCTTTCCGTGGAAGATTGGATGGTTTCTCGATGGAAGGATTCTTAGGCACAATAGTTGCAGCATTAGCCTCTCTCTTATCTGACTTCTTCTTCTTCTTCTTAGCCACCTGGGTACCAGAACCTAGGCTTTCACCAGGCAAAGTAGAAGAGGAGGAAGAAGAAGCATGCGAAGAAGGGGAGAGGCCCACCTGGGAATCAACATGGTGCCGTTCAGGTGGAGGTGATGGTCGAATAGAGATCAGGGCATTTGGGACCATCGAGGTCGAGAACAACCATACGGGAAAACCAAAAGTTAACCCTGGAAGAGACAACGTTGCCATATAAGGAGCACCAACATTCCAAAAAGCAGGAAAAGGAACAAGATTCCCTTCGGAGGGGATTCCCTAGTTGGTAAAATAAGAAAAGGTTGTGATCAGAAACAACGGTAAAACAACACTAAGGAAACTAACTTTAACTAGGAATATTTTGTGGGCAGTTAATTTTAAGACACTGAAACCAAACTCTAACGTTTCATCTTTTAAGAGTCCAGAAACAGGAAAAAGGTGACTCTATCACTTTCAGGTTAAAACGAGCATGAAAGGACAAGTGCTCGATGATATTTTCAAATTTATGGAGTCAGTAAAGATCGAAAATGACTGCTCAGGTAGTCTAGGTAAAAGGGTGTACTAGGTTCCCGTGAACTGCCATATATACCTTGGTAATCAAATGAAAGAGGAATGGACCAAGGACTTGATGTACGTGCAGGTAGTCTCCCCGAATGTTGTGTCCGGTGTATCACGGTTACAAGGCGGAAGACTTGGCTTCCTATGGATAAAAGGATTGCAACCTAGAGGGGTCTCCCTTTATATACTCGATGATACGGGGAGCACAAGTCTGTACTAGTGTTTTATGAAGCCAGATGGTGAGCGACAACTGCTAGGTTTAAAGACGTCGGAACACGTCTCTAACTTACACCACTAGATGTTTTGTTAGGTTTCAATGTTGCCTTAGGTTAATTGAGTAAATTTTAAGTTGATCTTGTATTTATGTTTCAATTCCAAGGTCCTATCGAATGTTAGATCTCAAAAATCCCTAAATGCAAGCTACATGCCAAAAGATACCATTTCGTTTGATGAAAAGCTATCTACGAGAAACTTAGGAGTTTTCAAGTGATAGAAAATAATGAGAACACACGGAAACATCCACTATAGTATCCGATGCAAGCTAATGAAAATGAGAGATCTTTCCTAGAATTGTCCAATGTTAGATATGCGAAATATTTTCAATTTCACAATGCAAACAAGAATGAAAACAATTTTTTATTTTTTATTTTTCAATGTAATAGAGCAAACAGTGCACTAAATGACATGAAAAATAAACCAAGACACTAGTTTGAGAACGTTAATGCGAGGGTTGAAGCGAAACAATTTCAATCAATCCAGAACAAACATAACAAAACTCAAAATCTCTCAAATTGAAGAAAGATTCCAAAACAAACCCATACAAGCAGTGTGATCTATGCTTGGAGTGACAAGAAGAAAAATTGAATGAAAGGGTCAAAAATCATTCAACCAAAGCAATCACTCAAACAGATCAAGGGAGATGAATGCAACCAAACAAGGCATGAAGTTGACAGTGAAAAAAAAAGACTCAAACTCCTACAGGAGGCTCAGCATACCAAAGCACTTTAAAAATGCTAAGGCTATGCTGTTGATAGGAAAAGGGCAAACAACTGAAGGAAGAAAGCCAATCACAATAAAAAACAATCCCAAAGCACTCAATACATATCTAAAAATAACCCAGAAGCACAAGCACTGACCAAAAAACTTCAAAAGAGACTAAACACTAAAACTTACAGGGGTCGGCGCGGCTATTTGGCTTTATTCAGCGCCAAATAGGGGATGGCGCAGACGCAACACTAGCAACTAGTGCCAATCGGCACTTCTGTCTAAACATAAAACGCGCCAAGCCAGTTCACTCAGGCAAAAGGGAAAATTTTGAAAGACAGAGGTCAGATCTCATCCTTTAGGGCTGAACAAAGGTCTTAGACTTAGTAGAATAATAAGAAAAGGTAAAAAAAGCAAGAAAATACCAAAAAGAAGACCTAATGGATGAAAGACAAACTCGCACTGATCCCCAGTGGATTCGCCAATTTGTTGGTGAGGTAAATCCCCTCTGCGGATAGAGGCGATCCCACTAGCCCTAAAGTGGGTCTAGCCACAAACAAGACAATCTATAATATTGATTCCTAGTTGACGAATGAATAGAGATTCAATAGATGACTTACCGTAGATCATATGTTGTTGTTGTCGTCGAAAAGAGTGGCTCGCTCCTTGCTCCTGGTTTGAAAAATCACGATCAGATCGATTTCACACTCAGATACCTGCACACACACAAGAAACAACGACAATGTACAACATAAGAATTCACATTCGTAACTATTACTCAGTAGAAGAGGACTAAATCAATTTCATTACATACACAACATAGCACAACGATTGAACCAACAACATGGTCGAGTATATTAATAAATTAAAGGAAGAGTATAACCAAGCTTCGACATTGCGGTCTCCTTCAATAGGGTTCAAGCGGAGCGTGTCTCACAAAGGATCGTTGGGAATTCGAACGGGACTCTCTCTATGGAAATCTCCTTGGTTCTACCTTCTCAATAGCGATTACTCAGCTATAGTATTCTTCTACAAGTTCAGCTCCTTGGCTATATGTTCAGCTAGCTTTCATAAAGGGGGAAGGCCTGCTTATATAGAGGGAGAGGGAGAGGTTAGGATCCCTATAATCATGGAAGGGAGGCCTATCTTCAAGGAGTGTCCCATGGGAGATGGAAACCACTGTCTAAAGAGAGAGATCTGTGGCTGATCAACTTAACCTCTTCTAGTGACTCATCCCTGAGGTGGTTAGAAGGAAACTTCCACCCCTAATTTTTAAACAAAATTCCTAAAATAGCTTGGCGTGGGGACTGCACTGAGACAGAGCACCATGTGTCACGGGCTCTAGTGTAAATCTTCCACATCGGTGCGAGGAGTGAACTGGCTATCCGCGCGAAGGCCAAAACATAGGTTTTGTGTGCTTTTTTGAGGAAATGTCCAACAGGAGAAATGATGTCCTTATGCAGAAGGATGCAAAGAAGGTTTTTGCAAAGTATGACACTGCTCACAAGTCACGGGAAGGACCCTCAAATATTTGGGGTGAGGGATTGCAAGGATGGTGACAAAATGCTGTGTAACAAGCGCTAACCCGCACTTATCCGTTAATGTCCGATTAACATAACATAACCACAAATTATTGTATTAATACATGGCTTAACACATTTAAATCTCTGTAGATCGCATTGTAATCACTTATTGCGGATCGTAGATCGCAGCACAGTCACTTATCGCAGATCGTATCCCCACTATAAATGATTCTATGTTGTCTAATCCGTCTTGTGATTGCGATACCCCAATGCGATATATCACATTGCAATTCTGCCACCTTGTTAATGCTTTATGTTTCCTACTCCTAAAAACCCCCGATGCGATTGGTAGGACTCACCTTATCGCCACATCACTTACCTCGCAATTGCAAATCATTTTGTTGTTGCCTTATGTCCTCCACTCCTAAACTACTGATGCGAGATGGTTAAATGCAGTGACTAATTAGATGGTTTATTAAAGTTTTGAAGTAGAGGATTAGATGGTTACACATATACATGCCACCAGCTAAAGATTATCCACCAAATTTCTTTGGCTCTCAGTTGTGCCACGCGGACCTTCCCCATTGGCCTATAAATTCCACCAATAAAATAATCCACCATAGTAATAATTCCAAACTTAGGAAATAGGAGTAAAATTCAACTTCCCTAAGCAACATTGTCGAATCTGGAGATGACACTTGTCAGAGTGTCACTGGCTGAGAAAATGGAGAATATTCCTCGAAGATTCCTGAGGTGCTGACTGGATTGCCCAGTTTTCAGTCTATCAGTTTTCTACACAATTTTTACCTATTTGGGAAAACAAATAGCAGACCATAACTCAATCATACTAACTCAAATTTTTTATGAAATGAGTTGTGTTGGAATCCTGGCGACGAGCTCAATCCGTTCATTCATGTCTAAAGCATTTCTAAGCACTTTCATTTTTGAGCTAAAATACTGAGCCTCTGATCATATAGGACTTATTATGGTAAGATGCTTCCAAGGTGTCAAAATTTATTTTTATGTGTGATTGTTTTTGAATTTTTCTATGTATAAGGTGTTTGTGACATAATGAGGTCATTAGGGTTTCTCCAGTGTCATGTCTTATGTCATCATGTTATTTCATGTCCATATATGTCATCAAGTGCTTTAAGTGAGGTCTCTACTTATCATGTCTTCAATTATATCATCGTATGTCATCAAGTATGGTATGGTTATTCATGTCATTATAGGAACATGATTGGCACTTCGGATTTACATCAATATTTAGTGCATTATTGGCATCTATGACTTGTTTCTTTAGGGTAAGGAAATCAACATGATTTTAAGGCTTTATCATCACGAGCATAATATGCATGAGGTTAAGGATATCATCATGATTTGAGTTCAAGGACATCTAGGGCACTATGATCAAAGGGCATCTAGGGAAACATCATAGCTCATAAGAATTTTCCCTCGCGAACAATGCCATATTTACATCAATGACAACCTCGACTAACAAGTTGACCATGGGAATCCATCTCCATGCATTACATGTCGGGCCTTCCTTTTACAAAGAATTGAAACAAATGTGTTTTTGTGGCAGTCGACATATTCTCGAAAATGGCCATTATGGCAACCTGCAAGAAGAATATCACAACAGAAGCCACTACTAAAATATTCTTTCAACAAGTGTGGGTACACTTTGGGATGCCACAGTCTATCATCTCAGATCGAGACAACATGTTCCTCAATACATTTTAGTCCAGCCTCTAGTCAATGCTAGACACCAAGCTGACCAATTCCACAACTTTCCATCCCCAAACCGATAGATAGATAAAGGTCATCAACAGGATGATCGTACACATTCTATGCATGTATAACTCAAAGCATCCACGCACATGGGATGAGAGTCTCCGTTATGTACAATACATCTCTAACGGGCTCTCCATAACTCAACCGACCAAATTCCCTTTTAAGTGGGCTTGGCATTCTAGCCACTAAGTCCATTTGACATAGCCATGCCATTTATGGCTACTCAGGCAGATTCGACTTATGTCCAGTCTGAAGCGCAAAAGGTGAAAAAATTCATAAGTGCATTCAAAACATCTCCCAACATGTTCATGACATATTGGACATAGCCAATTCTAAGTACAAGTAGTGACATGATTAACATTAGGTGCCACACAACTTCAAGACCGGCAACAAAGTGTGGCTAAATTTGCAAAGGAGCGCCTCACTGGACCTCACCGTAAGCTTCTCCCACTCCACTATAGGCCATACACAATCACCAAGGTTATAAGGGGAAATTTCTTTGAGTTCAATATTCCACCATTCCTTGGTCTGCACCTAGTGTTCAATGTGGACCGCCTTTGGCGCTTCTTTCCACCTCTACTGGACACATCTATTATGGCAAAACAACTCACACCAATAGAGTTAAACTCAGATTGCATGGAACAAGCCACAACTAATCGGATCATGGACACACAGATCAAGAACACCTGCCAGTAGAGGATCGAGCTATATCGAGTTATCAAAGTAGGCCAACTCCTTCACTACGGAAAGTGGTGTACGAGGGACTAGGTTCAAAAAAAAATTCCTCACCTTATGGAGTCTCTACGCGCAATGGAGACCATTGTATCCTAAGGGGAGAGGAGTGATCCAGGTGGATATTGGTGGCCACCCACCCACCTATTGCACCTAGACCTCCATTCAGTTTCATCTGTTTCCCTTTTTATAGCAGCATTTACTATTTTTAGAATTTTTTCAGGTCCTAAACTTCCGGAGCAGTTTTGAACCCCTAAACTACGCTTTTCTGAGTTCTGCAATACACCTATAGCCATAGGCAGAGGCTTGCAAAAAATCTTGTATTAATCGGAGAGATATTTTTGATGATATATCCTACATGGAAAACAGAGATAATATGACCAAGTTACGACCCCGGGAAGTTGGCTGCCCAACTAACCTCAACAAGGCCCACAAAATCTTGGTGTTTCATCTCTTGAGGTTACGGTTTTGGTTGTTTTGGGTTTTCCTATGTTGTTCAATAACAAAAAGGCCCTTGAGCGCCTCATGGTAACATAGTTGACAAGCCTGTAGTCGCCACATCTCTTCTCAGAGATAAGCTACGAGAGCCCTAGCTAGTTTATTTCTATTATGTATGTAAGCATACTTCAGTTATTTGATACTAATGAAATGAAGTTATATTTCTGTTGCATATTTGTGTTTAAGTGTATTTCTATGTTTTATTGTGTTCTTTCAAAAGTCCGAATCAAAATTATCATTAAGTTTTCAAAGTTATTTTCCGCCTTTTTTCTTGTGAACTTCAATCCATAGGAGAAATTGTTATGAGTAGATTATGTGGAGATAATGGCTGCATTTCCTTGAGGAATTTCTATTTCCAGAGGATTTGGAACAATGGTGCTTCTTTATCACTGTTGGAGTGATGTGATTCATGAAGACGATTATGCCTCCTCATGGACTAAGCTAGGATCATGGTTGCATCTCTTTCTTCTCCATTCAAGGGATTCAAACAAGAGATGGGAGATGGAAAAGGAGGAGGAGAGATCCAAATTCTGTGGGATGAAATGTCGCTACATGAGGTTGAGCTAGGGCTAAGGGACTAGATTTAGCTATAGATGCTTTTTGTTGGTGCATTTTTTCATGCTTGTGAGTTGAAGAATTATTAAATTCTTTTGGGTCTATCCATCCTTGATTATGTTTCTTGGCATCATGGGGATGAGAATTCCCTTTAGAAGAAGGCCAATCATTCTTGAGATGACCCAGACATTGAAAAGTCCTATAGCAAAAAGTTGTGTTTTGGTAATCCATTCGCTATAAAATGGTTATGTCATTCGAATTAATTAAGATCATATTAGGAATCCCTTTACTATATATATTTCAGCATAGATGTGTGCAAATTTTACAATACCCATGTATGTTTGTATCTATCTTAATAAAAAAAACTAAGGAGTTTCTTACAACAGCTAAGATACCTAGAGTTAACAAATTAATGGACATATTAGGATGTATTACCCAAACTATAGTGGCTAGATATTTCATGGATAAAGGTTTGAATTCAAGAAACCATTGCTGAAAGGAAAGCCAAAAACGGACCCAAAACCAGGGTCGTTGATAAAAAAACTCTTTGATAATCCTATTGATTTTTAAAATAAACCACAAAGAAGTGCTTCAAATAGAATCACGAATCCATATACGAGGACCAAGTTTGATGCACTTATTCCCTAAGTTCATAAGTTGATGGCCAGAGCCAACTAAAATAACGTATCATGGAATTGTGCTCATAGACTAAGATGAGAAGAGTGGATTGAAGGTGTTACACCTGTAGATCTGTAATATCTTCTACTTGTTCTGAAATTAAGACTATCCCTGACACATCTTTGTGAGTCAGTTGCAAGAGCCTTGCATATAAAGCATACTTAAAGGATCATGACTAAGAGCAAGAGGGCACACCCCAACTTTTGGCTCCTCCATTTAGTCTTGAGACTAGGATGATTAAGGCATCCTTGGCTATACCATACTCTTTGAGTAGATGTCCTTCCTAAATATGCTTACTTCCATGTAGGAGCCACATTAAGATGGAAGGGATTCTAGTTCGATCTTGGATTTTAGTTGCGAGTGTAGAGACAAATTCAATTTCTTTTGCTTACAAATAAAGGGTACCCCATGAGTGTGGCCTCAAAAAGACCAAAAGGCTCAAGCGATCTAAAGAGATGGCACCACCTTGAAGGAGGGAAATACGTTGTTGCAAAAGAAATTTCTCACAAATTAACAAATCTACATCTATGGCACTAAAATGAGGGAGCTTCCGATGAACGAAAGAATCATGGAACTAGAAATTCTCCATAGACAAGGTGACGACTAAAGGTTTTAGAGTTTCAATCATGATCTCTATATAATAACAAAAATTTAAAATTCAAAACTGAAAATTAATAGTTTCTTATATTTAAAACATTTTATTAGTGTGTTGTTTAGAACCAATAGATCCATCTTAATTCAAAATTTACCGACAAAGAAATCAAAATACAGAGTTCACATAATAAGATTTAATAATAAACATCGAGATAAAGCCAAATAGTCGAGCTATTTTCTCTTCTGAAAAATGTGGTCGATACGTCTACCCAGAAACAACTATGGCAAGACGAGATGAAGGGCAAAGCACCACGAAGAATGTGAAATACCACGAGGCTAAAAGATTTTAGGCATTTAACATTTTATTGTGCCCATTCATTGTGTCATCGTGATCCCATAGATAATGGACCGGGGGGATGTAGGGACGCAAGCCAGAAAAAAATGTATAAAATCAAAAATAGACTTTGTAAAAAAAAAATTTACTTTATGAAAAAACTAATACTTTCAAATATCATTACAAGAAGTGACATAATAATAATGATAATGAAAAACACTATATTTTCAAAGTAAAACATGGTTTTTAAAGTATTCATATGAAAATGACATTTTGAGAGGAATGGACGACGTAAGAGAGTCATTATTAATATAAACAAGTGAAAGTTCTCACATTTTAAAGGTCGTGTTAGAGTCTTCAAAAGTTTTGGAAATTACGGTGCACAATATTTTCGAAGACAAATTGGATGGTTTCCAAAGTAAACTAAGGCATACGGAAACGGCATTTTCAAAGAAAAGTTCGATGTATGAGAATCATAATGATTTCGAACAGATTAGATGATTTCGAACAGATTATAACAAGAGCGTGTTATTTCGTCAAAAGTTTAAAGTCGTGTTTTTCCGTTAAAAGTTGAAAGTTAATTTAGGAATTAATTCATCAATCAAAGATTTAAGGGTATAGCGTAATTTCAATAAAGCGTTGACTTTCTAATAAATTTTCAGATATTTTGGAAAGATGAAAGTTATTTTATATAAAATATAGTTATAAAATTAACGTAATTTTATATTAAATAAATAATTTTATAAATTATTTAAATATAATTAATTTTAAATAATTAGAATTATTATATATAAATTTTAATTTAGTAATAGATTTATAGAATATTTTAAAAATTTAATAAAGAAAATAAAATCTTTTACATTGATATTATTGGAATTTGATTCCCAAAGTATTCTGAAATAGGCAATCAAAATATCAAAAGGTATAATTCTGCAATAGGCAATCAAAATATCAAAAGGTATAAATTGGCTTGTGGACTGTAGTTTTTTTTGTTAGGTGAATTTATTTTAAATCAAAATGTTAGTGTTTGAATGATTTTTTTATGGTGGAAATAGATTCAGCAATATTAAGAATTATGGGCACCCAAAATCCTGAAGTTTCACTGTTGTAATCTAGATTTTCAAAACTTTGAGCCAAATGTGATCAAAACTGCCATTATTTTTAAAACAAATTTATAAAAAAAATTTACTTAATCCCCAATAAAATCAACCTTGAACCTGAGAACTTTCTAAGTTTGCCAATTTCCATTTACCAGATTAGAATTTAAATCGAAGGTCAAAGTCGCAGGGTTTGCTATAAATTTCAATGAAGAGTCAGTTGCCCAATAAAGTTAAATCCAATCCAGGTAGCCAGCTAGTGGTGACATGAAAACCCCATTGCCCGGAAACACAAAAGTCCATATGAATTCGATTGAACAAAAAGTGATTTTAAACTTATGAAGTACAGTCAAGATAATAAAACTTAAAGTCTTGATGCATCATGATTGTCGCGTTTGAACGTTGAAGTAAATCTGAGGGACTGTAGCACAGAAGATGTCGGCGGTGTACGAACTTATCAGGAAAGCCACTATCGGTGGCTGTCGCAGATTTTCGGACGTGAAGAGATCTGAATCACGAATGTAGTCAATTTTTCACGGACGTGTGGACTTTATTGATGAAGTATAAGAATTTGGTGAGTGAAATCCTGGCCAAGACAAAGTATGCCAAGAATTCATTAAAATGTAAATTGCGTGGATGCTTCATATGCAATTCTATTAAACAGATCTCACCATTTCAACCATATGAAACAAAATTTATAAATCTCCAATCAAATAATGAAAGGAAAGTAGCTGTGGGTGACAAGAAGGTACGCAACGACACGGTTAAATTTGCTGGCAATATTCTGTTTCTTTGATATTCAAAACAGATGTTATCTATGTTTGAATAAAAGTTTGTGCCTTGATGCAATGATATCTATTTAACTTTGATTTAATTTTCTAGATGACGGGGAGAAATTTTTCCTTTAACTTTTATAATTTAAAATTTTAGTACAGATATGAATGTTAAAATATATTAATGAATATAAAATTATTATATATATAAGATTATTTATTGAATAAAGAAATTATAAAATTAAATTTCTATTTTTAATATTTTGTTTTTTTTTCTTTAAAGAAATTTTTATGTATATAATAAAAATTACATATTGTAGATGTAGAAAAGCATATAAAACTATGCTAAAAACCATAGCCTTACTCGGTACTCAAAATAGAACGCTTATAAGAAAAAAAAACTAATCTCTTCTTTCCTAGCACTCTTCTTTTTCTCCACTTTAAACCAACCACCTGAGTTGAAAGTGAAAGTTATAATAGCCATTTGGTGTTTTCTACATTTACAAATGTTTCTTATCAAAGTCTGAAATCTCCATAGATTGTTTTAGTGCCACTTGCTTATTTTTCCCTAAGAGCTCTTCACATTTGGGTGATCATGAAGTGTAGATGTTGTTAGGTTGGAAGGAAACAACTAATCCACTTGCTCAGCCCCACTCTTCTCAATGATTTCATGAGAATTTTTTTCAATATTCATTGTAGTATTTTCTCTTCCTTAGCCTCGTAGCTAGTTTGAAGACAAATTGGGCATCTAGATGTCAAATTTTCTAAGTCTAGAGAGTGGGATCACTTCATATTATTATGAATCAAAATAACATGATCCGGTAAATTTTTACTAATGTCTATCTCTACACAGATCTTAGAAAACATCCTAAATATTTTACTTAATTAAGGTATTAACATATTTGATTCGTGGTTCATATTAATTTTTTTTATTTTTTATCCAATAATACTTAAATTCGAAAATTAAAAAATACTTATAATACAAAGAAAAATTAATGTCTATCATACAAAAATACTTTAATTTCCACCATAATATCAGATCAAACATTATATAGAGATAAAGTAATTGAAATTAAAAAGATTTCCATTTACTTAATATGAGAGATATCTAATTCCATCATTACTTAATGAGGAAATGTCATATACAAATAACATTATTAATACTATATAGGCAATTCATAGTTGTCTCTATATCTATATCTATATCTATATCTATATCTATATCTATATCTATATCTATATCTATATCTATATCTATATCTATATCTATATATATATATATATATATATATATATATATATATATATATATATATATATATATAACCTTATAAATAACATAATTTATATCAAATATATATGAGATTATATTTTAAATTAAATATTTTTTATAATTTATTTAATTTTTAATATGAATTTCATACATAATAATAAAAAAGCATTAATAACATTTTTTTTTTTTTAAAGTGAGTTATAGATCAGAAATTTTAATATGTATGTTGAGTAAAATATTTTAATATCATATATATAGAGAGAAATAGTTCTTATTCCAATAATATATTCTTTGTAATTCTGGGTATGATAAAGATTTGTAATTCTTTCAATGTTTAATATCGAGTAATATATATATATATATATATATATATATAAGTTAGGAACTTTGCATTATTTCAAATGAGGATTACATTGACCAATTTTTTCTTTCCCAAAAAGAAACCAACTTTAGTAACATAAGTTCATAGCCTTGAATTGGCTACACCTCGTCTAAGAGAGAATTTGAAAAAATAGAATCTATAAAAACTTAGTTGGTTGTGCTAGACTCGACATACATCCACATGAGAAGATATACTAGTGAGGCAAGCAAAAAGAATGAGTGATTCAAAATAACAATTGAGAGATACATCGACATTTAGAATACAAACACTACTAGTGATGCAAGAAAAAAACTAGTGAGTCAAAACAACTATTAGGTAAAATCTTCGAAATTGTCATTGAAGTTTCGAGGTAGTTTCATTTTTTTCTGTGAACGCTTAATACATCAAGAGAAATTGTCGGGAGTAGATGATGTGGAGATATCATTAAGCATTTTCAGGAATTTACATTTCCAGAGGATTTGGAACAATGGCTTTTCATTTTCCCTACCAGTGATATGATTAATGAAGATGTTTATGCCTTCCTCATGGGCCAAGGTAGGATCATGGTCGTGATATTTTTCTTCTCCATTCAAGGGATTGAAACGAGTGGAGATGACAAAGCAGATGGAGGAATTCAAATTAGGTAGACGAATGGTACTACATTAGGTTGAGCTATGGCTAAAGGACTAGGATTGTTTCTGCATGCTTTTTTTGAGCGTTGAATTTTTTTAGGTTAGCGAAGTTGAAGAATTATTATATCCTTTCGATCCTCCCATCCCCGATTATGTTTTCGCATCATGAGTATGGAGATCTCCTTACAATAAGGGACAAGAATTATTGAGATGACATATTGTCAATTAAATCCTATAGCAAAAAGTTATGCTTTAATCCACCAACTACAAAATGCATATGTAATTCTAATTTATCAAGATCATATTTAGAATCCCCTTAGTATATATATATTTCAAAATAGATGTACAGTACAAGCAATATTAAATATTCTAATAGATATTAATAAAAAAAACCTAGAGTTTCTTTATAAAAAGTTAAGATATCTAAATTTAACAAATGAATGGACATATTAGGATTTATTACCTAAACTATAGTGGCCAAAGATTTCATGGATAAAGGTTTGAGACTAAAAAAAACATGGCCTAAAGGAGAGCCAAGAAAAACCTTCAAAAATAGTGTACTCTATGCAAACTTTGATGATCCTATTGATTTTTCAAATAAAGCACAAATAATTTTTGAACAATCAATGATTCATACACGGTGATTCACAATTCTTGATGCACTTATTCCTCGAGTGCATATATTGATGGCGTAAATCCAATTAAAATAAACTATGATGGCATATTTCTCACATGCTAAGATGAGAAGAGGATTGAAGGCAGTGGGTGCTATACCTATAAAATGGAATATTCTATTTTTTCTAAAATAAGGGATAGCCTACAATTATGGAGTGAGTTGCAAGAGCTAGCGGATATAAAGGATACTTAAAGGATAATGACAAAGAGCAAGAGTGGGTGCACCTCATCTTTGGCTTCCATTTGGGTGCATTGAGACTAGATGATTAAGGCGCCCATGGCTATATATCAGACTTCAGCAGAAGCCCTTCCAAATATGCTTACTTCCATGTAGGAGCCACATTAAGATGGAAGGGACTTCGTCGATCTTGATTTTGTGAAGTTAAGGAGGTAGAGACAAATAATGACATTTTTTCCTACAAATAAATGGTGGTGTACCCCTCGAAAACTTCTCCTGTACTAAAAAATTGGTAGTTATAAAGAAAAAGATTATCCACTCAAGGAGGGAAAAAACTACAAAAATAAAATTTTCTACAAATCAACAAATCTACATCTATGGCACTAAAATGAGGGAGTTTTCGATGAATGAAAGAATCTGAAACGAAATCTCCATAGGCAAGTAACGACAAAGGTTTTGTGGTTTCATCAAGATATCTCGGCTTTCACACTTTCATAATAAATATCTATTTTATATAATAAGAAAAAATTAAAATTTAAAAACTAAAAATTAAAAAGTTTCTTATATATTTAAAACATTTTATTAGTGTCTTGTTCAGAATCCATGGGATATAAGCACCGGGACAATTAGTTGTCAAGAGGACTAACGTTTGATGTGCAAACTTTTCCCCAAGTTTTGCACTCAAAAAGATGTTTATCTTGAAATATTTGACACTGTAGTTTCGTAGACTTGCTAAGATGTATCTATGATGATTTTTGTATTAACATTTCTTTCAATGTCATGTGTCAAATCCATATTAAAAATTAAAGGTGTTACACATATTCGCTACTTTACATTAAAATGGCATTGAAATATCTATTTTCTATTAATAAATTTTTAATTATTATCAATCAATTATAAGTTGAGGATGAAAGAAATTGACCTTCCTTTATATTGAGGGATGTGACATAGAAATGTTATAATCATGATAATTTCAATTACTTCATCTTATATTTGAATATTTTACTTATATACACAATAAAATATTTTATTTAATAATGTAAATTAATTTTTAATTTTTTTTAATGTATATATGTGTGACTCCATATTAAATATTAAATGAGCTATACATTTATATGATGAAAATAAATTTTTTTAATTTGAATTATTTCATTTTATTTTTAAATGTATAAAATTTATATAAAATATTCGTTGGAACATTTTACTTACAATTTTACATTAAAATATTTTTTTTGCCATTAATATCTATTATAGTTTTGTTGTTTTCTAATAACCCGATAATAGCTTAACTTTCCTTCTAATTATCTTTTATCGAATGGGACCAAATAAATTCAACAAAAAAAATGATGCAATGAAAAATAATAAGTATAAGCTAGTGCCTGTGAATTTTCTACTCAATTCCTAACCATAACGCATTGCATTGAAACCAAATACATAAACAATGTCCATTAGAAAAAATATGCACTTTGCAAATACATTCCATATACATAATCGGAAAACATTTAAAGGAATATTACTTTTTCATTCTGTTGTTGTATCGCTTTTGCTGGTTAACCGTATATTGTGTCATTTACCAATTCCCCCCGAAACTCTTCGTAATTTAGATAGAAAGTTCAGTTTTTGAGTCATTGGATTGATTTTTGTATTTTCAAAGGAGAGAAGATCTATACATTTGTTCCACTTTCGTATCCTCAAAGCTTTGTAAAGTTTCCCCTTTCACACCTCCAACACCGCCTCCAAATGAGCTAAGGAGAACAATGTATTTTCATGTTCTATTTTTTTATTTTCTTACAATGTCGACTCTTCGAAGCTCGTTAGTCCTTATAGAACATTAAATATATGCCAATTAATAGATTGTTTGAAACATGTTATCTAATAATTTACATATTAATAGCACTAAAAAAGAAACCTATATTGGATCGATAGTATTTTATCATTCACCCGATCTATCCTTTTGCAATTTTTCCATCAAGTTTACCTTCTGTCCTTAGACTGTGAAATAAATATTATCTATTTAATTTCAGGATCTGGCATATATAAATAGCAAGAATACATATTAGTTGTTTACATAAACTTAATAATTTTTTGTAGCAATTACAAGAAGCTTCTTTGTTTTTCTTGATGTGCTATCAAGATTTTTATTACTTGATCTCTTTTCAGCCATTTCTTTATCAATTTGAAACCTGCATTATACCATTCATTAATATATTTTATAAATAAATTATAAAATTTTCAAGAAAAATAAATATCAAGAAACCAAAGGCACCTTTAATGATGTACTTGTTTGAATGCTCTGTAATGAATGCAGAAATGCACCATCAAATGTTGGTAACATCAGATGATACATGTGTCAATTAGAGTTAATCAGGTGCTATATGTAATCCAACAGACCGATCTCTTCTAGTGTTAGTTTTTGTAGCATATGATGTCATTGGTGTAAAGGTAAATATATCTTTATAAAACGATATAAAAAGGGATTCGATTGTCGATAGTTTCACAACAAGAATTATCTATGTTGTATTTAAATATAAATCATTTATATGAATATTAAAATAAAGTGTTTACCAAATAATATGTGCGTGGTGTATTGGTAATTATTTCAACGCTAAACCAATTAATCATGCATTGTCAATGCCATTTAGTGAAATCAGATTTGTACTAATTATGTTCAAATATAATTATTAGATTGTAGGTGATCTTGAGTTACCTATATAATTTCTTCCATTTGTACCTACTCATTAACAACAATCAGATAAGCGTCAATTAAGAAAAATTGATAAAATAATACTGCATATTGAATAACCACCTATTCAATTCACTAACGGGATCAACAATAGGTTAATTACAACAATATATTCTTCATAAGCTGGAAATTGTTGAGGCAATCAAAATAGATATTGTATGTAATGGTGATTATTTGCTGGGATAATGATCATGATGTAGATAAACATGTATACCTGAGAAATATGATGGTATTTAGCGAGGTCATAATGACACCTTTTTTCAAAAGTTTTAATGTGCTTCACCAAACTATCTCTTTGAATTCGCGTATTGTGTCATCATAGGACACCATACTGCATAACTTGAAAGCAAGTTGGCTGTCTAATGCATAATGGAATTTGAGGTAAGCATAAACATAAGTCCTCTCAGTATTTTTGGAGAACATAATCACATTGAACATTATACAATAATTCTGTATAACATTAATAATTATATCAGTATTAATAAAATACTTAATACTGCCCATGATCAACAATTATATGCCATTCAAAGATAATTTTTTATGTAATACCTGTCCAGAGTTGCCAAAGAGGTAAAAGAAATCATGGAACAAGGTATGGCGGGGATATCATCATGATGTCCCATCAATAATTTGGAGAGATATATCAGTAATGTACATAGAAACAAAATAGCAATAGAGCAAAGGCAAAGAAGGTAAATCATGTGGTCCTCCTTTTAAGATATTGAGGCACATGCCTATAATCCCAAGGATTCAAAGGCTCTTCGCTGGGTAAAGTATTAGCTATAAGGTAGATGGAATGCCTCCACAGGAGTGAGTTGGAGTTGGTGAAAATCCTCAACAAATTCAATAGTGAAGTATATGTGATGTATGGCCCGAAAAATTCAAGGATGAAGTAAGAAGTCTGTGACCAAGATAGATACATTGCCAAACTATACCCTCAAGGAAAACTGAACATTCTATTTGGCTTGTAGTAGTGATCAATAACAATATCCTGTCAGTCTCTGTGAAGAATGAATATCTTATGTTACCTATATCCCTGTAAAATATGTATAGAAGAAAGATACTATGTACAACCACCGGTATGAATCAAGGAAATATGGGATAGAATAAATGTATATGATGTATCAAGACCCATCACAATCGCAGTGTTTTATAGTTGTATATATGTGCTTACACGACACATGATTATCCAAAGCTAGAGTTTTCTCCTAAGACATTGTGTTATTGGATTGTTTATATACGCAAATAGCATTGTTTCTCTATATTAATTATTTGAATTTTTTTTAAATGATGACCTTGATATTCTTTAACATGTTATATGTATGCTAAAATCTGTATACATAACTTGTAGGCCTGTGAACAGTAAAGGGTATTTTGGATTTTGAAATTTTGTGAATTTTCCTGTGCTGATATCCACACCACCAGTAAGATTGCTCTAGGGAAATCATACCAAAAGAACACCTTCACAGAGTACAATCCACTCACCAAACCAGAGAGAACCCAAAGGCCTCCAAGAATGACACCGCTTGAATGACTTAGAGCATATGAGAGAGAAGGAGAAACAAGTTCATAGAGATGTCTGATTCAAATGGTGGTCTGCGTTTTATGATCCATAATCTTTTGACACCTATGTTGAGAAATCTCCCATTGGGATGAAAAGAAATCTATCTTGATAACCTCCCATGTTGGGAAAATTTCAAGATTTACCCACTTACAAATCCCATGCATATATTTAAAATTGTTTCCTAATTTTATTTTTCGAGGCACATATCATAGGATTGCTAAAAGTACTGCAAAATAGGAAAGATATTATTACTTCAAAAAACTAAAAAGAAACATTGGCCAAGAAGATTAGAAAGTACAATATTAGAGGTGCAATGGTCCCTCTGAATTGCATGGTATTTCAAAGAAGGTGATGTCCCATGGATTTTGAAAAAATATGATCTTCGAAAGAAGAGAATGGGTGAGGGGAAAAAATACATTGTGTGGCATAATACACATAGTCAACTGTGATGACCTTTTTTGGGGTTGAAATCACATGACCAGCTGAACTTTGTAGTATCAGAGACAAAGCATGATTTTATTATTTATATTAATAATGCATCCCATGCAGGGATCATAAACATAACTCATTCTATATATTATTGCACGTGGTTATAACTTGGCAGTCATTATACCTTTTTTTCATGTGGTGTGTGGAACATTAATTACTCCCAAGACCTAGATGTTATAATTTAACCATTTGTTTGTACGCTGGATCACGCCAAAGGAGATTCATGTGGCTATCATTCCACTAAGGGCTGCCAAGATATAGATGAGATTGTTTTAAATAGAAGAACCAACCAGTCATGATCATTTTCACTCTCAGTCCATCAGATGAGGTTGAATTTAGCGGTAAGCCATTGTTGGATGCTCTTCTGGAATACAACAATCTTGAAAGGTTTGTTCGGTTGTGTGGAAAAACTCGAGGTCTATAGAGAGGGTACATATTGTATGAGTCCTTTCTTATTGTTGAGTATACATCAAGCAAGTCACAATAGACCAGGCTTATCAGAAGATGAAAGGATAACAAGAGAAGTGGAGCGCCCAACTAATAGAAAGTAAGAAGCTGATAAAGAGTAAGTGATTCTATAATTGAAATTCTACACAAAAAATATTCCATGTTGAACTTCGATATTATTTATATTTTGATCCGCCTCTACTATATACTGTTGACTTTCAATAATAAATTCCAGAGTAATCAATAAATCACTAGAATTTTAAGTACACAACCATGGCCGACAGTGAACAAAGATAATATTGAGTGCGATGAAGACCTAACGAAATTGGTATATAGGTTTACCTGGATCATTTAAAAGAAAATATACAAAATAGTAAATTCAACAATGAGTTATTAATGTTTATAGAGAAATTAAAATCAAATGCCACCATGGCCAAGAGGATGCTTAAACGTAGGGGATTAAAACTACCGGTCATAATCTATTTAAAATGGTAATAATAAAGAATCTTTCAAATGTAAATACATCTATATTTCATATTTTACCTAATAGTTATTATAGTATATTACTACTAATTGCTGATTTTTTTAACTTTTTTATAGGTATTTTTTCCTTAATTGTATAGGGGGTACACATGGACACCATTTAATGTAGCATGTCATTTGATGGACATGAGGGTTATACATTTGGAGGAACCATTTGATAAATCAGTTGATCTAGGCCACCAAGGACAAACCGTAGTACAGATGTTAGGTTACATTAAAAGATCAAGATAGACTACTACAATTTACCTTTCTACATGTGTTATTTTTAGGCAGAGTTGGGACACCATCAATGAATGGAAGAAGATCACTATAATTGATATGTCACTAGAAGACGGGAGGAAGCACGCCGAAACTTGAAGGTGTTTTCCCAAACACGCAAATCATATGTTTTTTTACCTGTGTTTGATATGGGTTGGTGGTTCTGTATTTCGAGACATGATTCAGATGAAAACATATTTTTTGTTCATATATTAACGGAGGTGAGTCGTAAGATTATTGTTGTGACCATGGATAACTGAGTGTATATAGTTATTCTAATACGTATACATTATTTTAAGATGGGTTTTTATGTAAGAGGACTTTAATTACCTTATAACTAAGATTCCCTCTTTTTGAAACATTATAATATGTATTTGACGTTGATAATTGGTAAATTTTTACGCGAATAAGTTAAAATCATTTAATTTATATCTGCGAATTATATGAATTCAAAACAATTGCATTCGATGTTTTTTGTATAAGATCAGCAATAAAATAATGATAAGCAATTCTAAAGTATCGCATTCTATTTTCATTATTTTCTTAAACTTGCTATATTACAAAAATTCATATTATTCTAGATCTATTATTTTACATATTATTAATTTTATTAAATTTACAATATAATTTTTTAATAAAAACGATTTGACATTAATACAATTAAAATTTTACAATATTTTATAATGATGAATTACAATTAAATTAAATTAAATTACAATTACAATTGTAATTAAGAATTTCACATAATAATTACAATTAAATATTTTAACATAATTTAGAATTTTTTATATAATTAAATTATTAATTAACGTTTCATACATCATAAATTAAATTTTTATGTTAGTTTGCATAATGATTACAATTAGAATTAAATTACAATTACAATTTTACAATTTCACATACAATTACAATTTAGAATTTATATAAAATGTTAAATTATAATTACAATTTTACATATACAATTAAAGAATAAAATGAAATATAATTACAATCATTTTACATTAATAATAGAATAAACAAGTAACATTTAGCATATCATAATGACAAAAAATAAATAAATAGTTTTGGCAGGTAAAGTTCACTCGAAGTACACAAAGACATTCGCTTATACATAATCAAGGTAAAATGATCACCTCACAAGTCATGGTTCAGACAAAGAATCAACATGTACTAAAAGGAGCAACTAATGTGTTTTCTTCCGCTCACCAGCAGGTGCAATGGTCAAACTGGAAGAGACTAACCGACCCGAAAATATGTCACTGAGATAGTATATCAAACTAATGTATCTCAGAGCACTGAATCGACTCCCTGCCGCATATCCAACGGAACCTGAACCAGCAACTACCTCTCGTCGTATAGGACCTGCATTAAAATATTCTCAATGGGCACGGCACTAATCGGTTAAGACCAACCTGCAGGGCATGTAGGTGGGAATTCCACCCGAAGATAGAATGAATAATCTACCGTGGTTCTTCAGTGGATGTAGCCCAGAAATCTCATGAGGCCTACCTTTAGGAGCGCCTGGTTGCCATGGTGAGGGTACATATCTCTCTCCTCTCGTGGCTCTATGTAGAAACTTACGTATACTTCTCCAAGAGAGCCATATACCCTCTCTTCTCTCCTTTGAGGTCGTCAATGATTCATATAAATAAAATTAAATATATATATATATATATATATATATATATATATATATATATATATATATATATATATATATATATATATATATATATATATATATATATATATATCCGTGTGTGTGTGTGTGTGTGTGTATATATATATATGTATATGTATATGTATATGTATATGTATGTATATGTATGTATATATATATATATATATATATATATATATAATGACAAATAAAAAAACAAATTGGTAGTAGCCTAAAAAATAAGTGCCCGTATTAGTGCATTTTATTTTTATCGCGTACCGCCCGCGATGCACCCGAAATTTTCGCACCACATCATGATACATGATCAAGTCAGGCGTTGAGAACTATCCATCTCGTGGAAGATAATTTTGTCCACGCAGATCAAGCAAAATAAGAAGGTCATCATATGCAGATTTTAACCTAATGGACTGTTGACTATGTGCACTGTGAGGGTGATGTGTTTACTGCTTACTCAGCCTATGCATAGTTTCATCAAATAAGACTACTCTCCTAGGGGCACTGACATAGTCAATCAGTGTGTTATAACCGACTCCCCACATTGAATATGTATTTGTATCGTGAGGGCTGGCATAGGCTGACTGCATCTATGTTTCTGTGGTGATAGTTTGGGTCAATAAGATCGCCTCCCGATATCGCATTGAAATAATGCAGTGGGTTTACATGACCGCACCATTGATTCTGCCCAGTTTTAGCAGGGTGTATCGCCGACTAAAATGATTTCCCCAAATGTATATTCTTGTCAAAAAGCACTTCCTTCCAAACTGGACATAGTCAATAAAGGCTATTGCAGTAATCAATCACTTCCACCGAATTTATCGAATTAAAAAGAACGGTGTTGTTTTATCAACTAACCAATGCGATACCATTAGCACCCTCAATAGCAAGGTGGTTTGTAAATTTACAGCAACAATTAATAATAAACTCAGAAAGTAGCTTTTAACTGCTGAAAGGGGTACTGCTAAGGGAATTTTATTTTATTTATTTTTAAATGGTGAATTTTATGTGATGTATAAAACTAATCCTAAAAGAATTATGAGAAAACAAGTAAATAATTCTCCGTATACTAGTGTCAAGTAGGCATATTTTCGTATAATTTGAAAAACTATATTTAAGCACCACTTTCCAAAATTGAAATTGAGATGGTGTAGTACTGTAGCAAGGCATGCAATGGGGAACACTAATGTAGGAAGTCACACAAGTGGAAAATTGCACTGATGCTTGGGAGCTCGGGAGGCTCAAGAAGTGGAAAATGTGGATTTTTTATCGTAATTATTTTTTATTTAACTATGGCCTTGCAGGCTTTAAGGCACATCACGAATTTCTCTTCCAAATCAGCACTGTAGATGTTTTAGTTTTTAGCGCCGGGTTTTTAGGATGCACCGGGGCTTAATATGTGTAGAGAATAGGTGTTATAAATTAGATTTGACCAATTTGTTTTGTATGGAGAGCATGGTGTCTCTATGTGTTAATTTGTACTACACTCCGGTGTTTTCTAGTGAAATACACCTAAGGCTAGTGGTGATGAGAAACACACCTGCATAAAAACATCCAAGAAAACTCCACCCGGCCAACCTCCTCTAGAAACTCCCTCCGCTTACAAAAATGAGTATCCTCAGGCGCATTTTTATATGTCTCAAAAACATCCGCTTAGAGGGTCTTTTTCATTCTAGTGGATTGGGTATGGAAGTTCAAACTTGATGTCCAACTTGAGTAATGGAGTCTTTCCTTTCAGGGTTTTCTTTGGAGTGAGTGAGGGTCTTTGTGGTGGAAGCGGTAGAAGATGATGAAGATGGGGATGATGAGGATGATGAAGATGGTGGAGATGGAGGTGCCTTTCCTCCTACCGCTTCTTTGAACTCTTCTCTTCAATTCTCTTACCCTATGAATATCCTTTCTCTCCATATGGAGGCTTAGAACCTTCCTCCGCTTCTTTGTAGTGAAATTTGCATCAAACATGCCTAACCATTTTTTGAATGTCGCTGAAGTATCTCTTGAAATATTCTCTTCTGAATGTCCATGAGTCTCTCCAACACCCGACATAATGGCTAAGGATTCAAGCTCAACTCTGATGCTTGTAAATTTTCAACAACTGAAGTTAATTGCATAAATTGTACTTCACCCCAACTTCGCGGACAACCTGGAGTATTATTCAAAGGAAGGCTATGAGGGACTTAGGCAAGGGTTACCCTCTCTTCATCTCTCCTTCTTCTGGTCCTAGCCCCCAAGACTTTCAACCAACAACTTCCCTTCACCTTTCTTTTAACTTTAAACTGGTTTGATAGATCACACCACTCGCCACGCTCGGGATACCCTCAGCACACGCACAAGAAACAACGACAATGTACAACATAATAACTACATTCGTAACTATTAGTTATTCCGAAGAGGACTAAACTAATCTGTATTTACATACACAATATAACACAACGATGGAACCAACATCATAGTCGTGTATATTAATAAATGAAAGGAAGAGTACAACCCAAGCCTCGACGTAGGTGTCTCCTCCAATGTGGTTCGGGTTGAGCGCATCTCACAAAGGCTTATCGAGAATTTGACGGGACTTTCTCTATGAAAAATCCTCCCTCTTGGTTCTACTCTCTAATAGTGATTAGCCTGGGCCTATAGTATTCTCTCCAAGTCTGGCCCTTGGCTATATGTTCAAATTTGGGGCTTTCCAAAGGAAGACACTGCCATATGAGGGAGAGGGAGAGCTTAGGATCCCTATAATCATGGAAAGTGGGAGGCCTTAATTGAAGGAGTTACATGGGAGAGGGAAGCCACTATATAAGAGAGATCCGTGATGATGAACTTAACCTTCTAGTGACTCATCCCAGGTGGCAGAAGAAACTGCGCCTAAATTTAAAATGGCAGCCTGGGGCCAGTACCTGGACTACACCGAGACAGAGCACTGTGTGGAGCTTTAAAGCTCTAGTGTAAATCTTCCAGCCATCACCAAGAAGGAGTGAACTAGCTATCCATGCCAAGGCCAAAACATAGGTTCAGGTGATTTTTGGGGAAATGTCCAAATATGTGAGAAATGATGTCCTTATGCAAGGATGCAAAGAAGGTAGTTTGCAAAGCATGACACTTACTCACAAGCTGAAGGACCCCCCATTGCGCGGGGTGAGGATTTAGATGGTGGACAAAATGCCGTGTAACAAATTCCCCCAAAAGCATGAGGGCACCGAGAGAGAGGGAGGGGGTAAATTTTATGAGAATGCATTCGAATTTAAACACGTTTATCGAAACCCGTGTATACAAAATACAAATGATACCCGATACATGATATGTGCATGGATGCCAGCCCATCCATAATAGAGTACATAAAAAGTGAGATCCGAGGTATGGACGTGCCCATCCAAGAATAAGGATCAAAAAATAGACTCGTGTATCGTGTCCATCCAATCAAGGCATTCATGTAATAAGTCATAGTAATCCACAAAGAACCCCTAGCCGTATTTCATCGTAATAAAACCTGTATTCAAGGCCTCCATCTCGATCCGCAGAAGTACAAGTTCGAGTGCGAATAGACGGAAGTTGAAGTCGAACATGCGTGTGAACATCGGGCTCGATTACCAAATAATGATGAGAGTTGTTACCGTACGCGAGAGAAACCACCAATAGCTGAGAATGGTTCTCAAGGTAATAAAAGGTACAATCCTACGTAATGTGAACAAGTGGGGATTCCGCACGTAACACCAGTAGAAGAACCGATCGTAAGGCCACAGCTGAACCTTGCGTTGATGCAAAGAACTACATTAAGGCATGGAGGCTCCGTATAACTCAGTGGGAGCTCCTGGGATCAACTTCGGAAAATGAGTCAGTCGACAGAATTGGACTGCTAAAGGAGGCCATGATGTTTTCCTACATTGTTGACACGAGACAGAGGAATATGATGATTTTCTTTAATTAAGACCGAGAGAATCGTGGAGGTTGAAAATTGCAGAGGCAAAACTTTCAACATATCTACAAGACGACATCAGATTTGGAATTATTTGACATCAAGGATCCGGGTACGGGTGACGTGGAAAAGAGAAAATGAGTGGTCAAAAGAGATTATCCAAACCCATGAGGGCAAACAAAGCGATGAAGTGAGATCTACCCAACCCAACACGAATGCAAACAAGTGCCATGTTCAAGAGTGACATACCACGACTAAATTCTGTTCCATTCCCCCACCATTTCGCTTATACCCCAATTATTTTTGAAACAAGCTGAAGGGGATAGTATATGCTTGCGATGTAAGTTTGTCCTTCGAATAAATCCAACCTAGTACATTTTACGAGCCCTAGGGAGGAGGAAACTACTAACGTCATGGTGACGAAGTCCGATGTCATCGTGGCTTAACGAGTCCACAAAGGAAGAACTCAAGATATTTTCATGTTTAGAGTTTGAAAAGAAGGGAAAAAAAGAAACTCAAAGAAGGCCCTTTCGTAAATAGTCTCTCGATCCCAAAAGGTAGAAAACAACATCTAAGAGAACCTCTAGTTTATAGGCTAAGGTATTCATTTTTCGTAAAACAATCCATCCCGTACCAAAAAAGGTGAAACGTATAATCGGGTAGATATCGTTTCGCATCCATTTAACGAGTTCAAAACGACAAGCATCTCGGCAATATTTTCAATTTTAGAGAGCCGAAAAGAGCCGAAATTTGACTCCTCCCGGAGGAACAGCAGTATAAAGGCAGTAAATCGGTTCTTGCATGGTGGAATTGCATGGAACAAGTAAAGGTCAAGAGGTTGGCTAACAAGACCACTTACTGCAGATGTTCCTCAGAAAGGTTAAATAACGTTGGAGGGCATATGACGGACAATGATATAACGATAAATGAGAAAAACTAAGGCTCATCCTTTGAATGATAAAATGCCAATCAAAGAGAGGTAAAATGGGGAATGGTTTCATTTTTACACATGTTTGAAATAAGGAAACTCAGCTAGTTGGTTTACTTACACAAGATTGAAACAAAGATAACCATAAGTTGACACCTGGGCTTATTTTTACACAAGCTTTAATGAAAACAACCATGCTTGAAATGTTGGTGCATGCTCCTAACATGGTGACTAATTCGAGGTACATGCCCCCAAGCAAGTCAAGGCATTCACTGGAGTAGACTTCACAAGGATGTGATTAAATGAAGGTTCAATTAAGGAGACCAAGAGAAAGACTCGACTAGATTTTATGAGATCTAATCAATCCGATCGTGGAATCAACTAGCAGAGATCTAAAGAAAAGTTTCACAACCAACCGGAAGGGGAAAGGAACAAAGAGAGCTTCCCAACACTCTCTGGCTTCATCCATGTAGGGACAAAGGTGAATGGGATGATGCCCTTCACACAACTTAGCTGTGTGCATGGTAATCGTATTCGTTTCTTATGAGTCTTATCAAGACTAGGTGAAAGATGTGCTACCAGCATGACTTCCTAAGCCAAAGCATAACCCACAGATGACCACGGACCAAATTGCCACTAGGGAATGCCAAAGTAGTCTCTCAAGAAGGGCGCCCTTGCACAACATGAAAGGGATTCTCCGTGGAAGATTGGATGGCTTCTCAATGGAAGAGCTTAGGCGCAAGAAGGTAAAAGGATTAGGCTCTCTGACCGACTTCCCTCTTCTTCGTCTTCTTCTTCTTAGCTACCCGGGGTACTAGAACCTAGGCTTTCACCACAAGCAATAGAAGAGGAGGATGAAGAAACATGTAATAAGGGAGTTCACTGGGGAATCAACATGGAAATGCCAGGTGAGGTGATGGTCAACAATGTGAGATCAATGGGGACCACCGAGGTCGAGAACAACCACATGTGAAAACCAACAGCTAACCCCCGGGAAGAGACAACGTTGTCATATGTTTTACAACTAAATATTCCCAAAAGCAGGAAAAGGAACGTGATTCCTTCTGAGGGGATTCTAGTTGGTAAAATACGAAAGGTTGTGATCGTAAAACAACCCAGAAACAACACTAAGGAAAACTAACTTTAACTAGGAATATTTTGTGCGCTTAATTTTAAGATTAATCAAAACAAACTCTAATGTTTCATCTTTTAAGAGTCGAGAGAAATGAAAAAGGTGACTCTATCACTTTCAAAGTTAAAACGCAGCATGAAAGGACAAGTACTGGATGATCTTCAAATTTATGGAGTCAAGAAGATCGAAAATGACTCGCCGTGGTCTAGGTAAAAGGGTGTACTAGGTTCCCGTGAATCGCCATACCTTGGTAATCAAATGAAAGAGGAATGGACTGCTGACTTTGATGTAATGCAAGTGTGTAGTCTCCTGGTCGTTGTGTCCGGGGTGGTATCATGGTTACAAGGCGAAGACTTGGCTTCCTATGGATAAAAGGATCAGAATCCTTAGAGGGGTCTCTCATATACTGGAGATACGGGAGCAATAAGTCCGTATCTAGTGTTTTATGAAGCTGCATGGCGATGCATACCATAGGTTTAAAGACGTCAACATGTCTCTAACTTACACCACTAGATGTTTTAGGTTTCCCAATGTTGCTCAGGGGTTAATTTGCAATTTTAAGTTGATCTTGTATTTATGTTTCACTCAGTTGTCCTACCGAATGTTAGATCTCAAAATCCCTAAATGCAAGCTACATGCCAAAAGATACCATTTCGTTTTGGATGAAAAGTTACCTACGAGAAACTTAGAGTTTTCTAAGTGATAGAAAATGAGAACAATACGTAAAACATCCACTATAGTATCCGATGCAAGCTACTGAAAATGAGAGGATATTTCTAGAATTGTCCAATGTTAGATATGCGGCATGTTTTCAATTTCTGCCAACGTAAACAAGAATGCAAACAATTTTTCAATGTATTAGAGCAAAATAAAGGCACTAAATGACATGAAAAATAACCAAGACACTATTGGAGAACGCAATGCAGGGCTGAAGCCAAACAATTTCAATCAACTAAGAAAACATAACAAAACTCAAAATCTCTCAAATTGAAGAAAGATTCCAAAACAAACCCATATACAAAGTAGATCTATGCTTGAGTGACAAGAAGAAAAATTGAATGAAAGGGGTCAAAAAATCATTCAACCAAAGCAATCACTAAAAAGATCAAGGGAGATGAATGTAAAATAAACAAGGCATGAAGTTGACAAGAAAAAAAGACTAAACTCCTACAGATTCGTATACCAAAGCACTTAAAAAACACTAAGGCTATGATGCTTCATAGGAAAAGGACAAACAAATAAAGGAAGAAAGCCAATCACAATAAAAAACAATCCCAGCACTCAAGATATATCTAAAAATAAACCTGCAGCACAAGCACCGACCAAAATCAAAGATAGACCAACCCTAAACCTACGTGGCCTACATTTATTTCATTTTAGTTACGCCAGCCAGGATGGCGTTGTGACGCAACACTAGCAACTAGTGCCAATCTGGCCATTTCCGTTCAAAAACATAAACGCGCTGGCGCCGCCCACTGTGCAAAAGGAAAATTTTTGAAAGACAGAGGATGATCCGATCCTTTAAATAATGCTGTCCAGAATGTGACACATGCTGTGTCACAGCACCAAAAAGAAGACCTAAATGGATGAAAGACAACCAGACCGATCCTGAGTCGCCACGCAGAGGTAACTTCATGATGGGAGAAGTGATCCCACTAGCCCAGAGTGGGTCTAGCCACAAACAAGACAATCTATAATATTTATTCCCAGGCTGACGAATGAACAAAGATTCGAGATGATTCTGTCAGAGGATCATATGTTGCTATATTCGCCGGAAGAGGCTCGCCTCCTTTGCCCCCCGGGGTTTCCCCACAGATCACGATCAGCTGATTACACTCAACATTCAAGTATCGCACAAGAAACAACGACAATGTACAACATAAGAATTACATTCGTAACTATTACTTGGGTCAAGAGGGACTAAATCAATTTCATTACATACACTGCATAGCACAAACGACGGGAATCAACAACATGGTCGCAGTATATTAATAAATTCAGATAAAGTATATAACTATTAATACTTTCAAGGCTTCCTTCATTAGGTCTAAGCGTATTTGCCCCACAAAGGATTCCAAGTAATCTGAATCCGACTCTCTATGGAAATCTCCGTTCACTCTTCAATAGCGATTACCTACCATAGTATTCTCTCTACAAGTTCACTTCCTCGCTATATGTTCACTAGCTTCATAAAGGGGGGAAGGCTCCGTTTATATAGAGGGAGAGGGAGAGGTTAGATCCCTATAATCATGGAAAATTATCTTCAAGGACTTTCCTATGGGAGATGGAAACCACTGCCTAAAGAGAGAGATCCTGTGGTCTGATCAACTTGTCCCTTCTAGTGACTCATCCATGAGGTGGTTAGAAGGAATCCTCCCACCTCTAATTTTTAAACAAAATTCCTAAAATAGCTCATGGGGATCATGACTGCAGACAGAGCACTGTGTGTCATGTAAATTCGAGTGTAAATCTTCCACATTCTATATGAGGAGGAATCAAGTATCCTCATACAAGGCCAAAACATAGGTTTTGTGTGCTTTTTTGAGGAAATGTCCAACAAGAGAAATGATGTCCTTTATGTATGATGCAAAGAAGGTGTTTGCAAAGTATGACACTGCCACAAGTTACGTAGTTGACCCTCCAATATGTGGGTTATATCGTATGACGATGGACAAATGTCAGGTAAATGGTTACTTAACCCGCACTTAAGTACGTCGATTAACATAACATAACCACAAATTATTGTATTAATACATGGTTTAACGCATTTAAATTCTCAGAGATCGTGTGATCGCATCACTGCTGGCGGATCATAGATCACAAGACAACCACTTATCGCGATCGATCCCCACTATAAATGATTCTACGCTATTCATCCTCTTGTGATTATGATACTACCTAACATATCACATTGCAATTCTTCCACCTTGTTAATGCTTTATCTTCCATCTCTAAACCCCGATGCGATTGGTAGGAATCACCCACGCTTTCACATCACTCACCTCGCAATTGCAATCATTTGTTGCCTCCATGTCCTCCACTTAAACTAATTACGTGTAGATATTGAATGCAAGTACATTCAATTAGATGGTTTATTAAAGTTTTGAAGTAGAGGATTAGATGGTTACAATATATACATGCCACCAACTAAAGATTATCCACCGTGGATTTCTTTGGTTTCCTCGATTGTATATCAAATGGATCTTCCCCACGCCGTAAATTCCACCAATAAAATAATCCACCATAGTAATAATTCCAAACTTAGGAAATAGGAGTAAAATCTAACTTCCTCAAGCAACATTACCGACTGAGATGACACTTGCTAGAGTGTCACCGTCGAGAAATGAGAATACTTCAAGATTCTCAGTGTCGATCGATTCATCATGGTCTATCAATATTTGCACAATTTTTAATTATTCGGGAAAACAAACAAAGGTAATTACAACTCAATCATATCTAACCCAAATTTTTTATGAAACTAGGCTGTGTTGGAATCCCGCTAATTATCAACTTGGCCATTCAGCGTTCCAGCATTTCTAAGCACTTTCATTTTTGAGTTTGCAAATACCGAGCTCGATCATATAGGACTTATTATGGTGTTTTTCCAAGGTGTCAAAATTTATTTTATGTGTGTGATTGTTTCTGAATTTTTCTATGTATAAGGTGTTTGTACATAATGAGGTCATTAGGTTTCTCCATTGTCATGTCTTATGTCATCATATTATTTCATGTCCATATATAAATAAGGTTGTATGAGGTCTTACTTATCATGTCTTCAATTATATCATCGTATGTCATCAAGTATGATAGTGTTATTCATGTCATTATAGAAACATGATCGGGCACTTCGGATTTACATCAATATTTAAAGTGCATTATTGGTGACACTATGACTGTTTCTTTAGGGTAAGGAAATCAACATGATTTTAAGGCTTTATCATCAATGGTATGTAATATGCATGAGGTTATGACATCATCATGATTTGAGTTCATCTAGGCACTAGCGATCAAAGTGCATCTAGGGAAAACATCACAGCTCATAAGAATTTTCCCTCGTGAACAATGCCATATTTACATCAATGACAAACTTAATTAACATCAAGCTGGACTATGGGAATCCATCTATGGATTACATGTCTAGCCTATTAAAAGAATTGAACAAATGCTTTGTGGCAAATACATATTCTAAAAATGGCCATTATGGCAACCCGCAAGAAGAATATCACAACAAGCCACTACTAAAATATTCTTTTCCATCAGTGTGGGTACACTTTGGATGCCATACTATCATCTCGATCGAGACAACATGTTCCTCTACAGATTTTAGTCCAAAATTCTCCTGCCTCAAGGTTAGACAATTAGTTTCCCACTCAAGTCCACAACTTTCCATCCCCAAACCGATAGATAGATAAAGGCCATCAAATATGGATGATCGTACACATTCTATGCATGTGAAACTGTCCATCCATGCACATGGATGAGAGCCTCTTTAAGGGCCACATCTCTAATGCACGGCTCTCCTATAACTCAACCGACCAAATTCCCTTTTAAGTGAGCTTGCATTCTTAGCCACTATGTCCATCTGGACATGTCTATGCCATTTATGGCTATCAAAGCAGATTAATTTATGTCCAATTAAGCGCAATAGTGAAAAAAAATCTCATTGAGTGCATTCAAAACATCTCCAAACATGTTCATGACATATTGGACATAGCCAATTCTGTACAAGTAAGACATGATTAATATCAAAAAGGCTACAACTTCAAGACAAAAAGTAAACTGGCGTGGCTAAATTTGCAAAGGAGCGCTTCACTGACTCACCGCAAGCTTCTCCCACTCCACTATAGGCCATACACAATCACTAAGGCTATAAGGGGAAATTTCTTTGAGTTCAATATTCCACCATTCCCTTGGTCTCGCACTCAGTGTTCAATGTGGACTCTGGTGCTTCTTTCCACCTCACTGACACATCCATTATGGAAAAACAACTCACACCAACAGAGTTAAACTTAGATCGCATGGAACAAACCACAACTAATCGAATCATGGACACACAGTATCGAAGAACACATGCAAGAGAGGACTCGAGCTATATCGAGTTATCAAAGTAGGCCAACTCCTTCACTAGGGCGTGGTGATACGAGGACTAGGTTCAACAAAAATTCTCTCACCTTATGGAGTTCTACGCGCAATGTAAAGACCATTGTATCCTAAGGGAGAGTGAGCCTTTGATCCAGTGGATATTGTACACCCACCCACCCTATTGCACCTAGCACCTCCATTCAGTTTTCATCATCCGTTTCCCCTTTATAGCAAACGATTTACTTCATTTTTAGAATTTTTTCAGTCCCTCAACTGGGCATAGCATGAACCCCTAAACTACGCTTTCTCTCCGAGTTCTCATGAAATACACTATACCATAGAAAGCAGTAGGTTTGCAAAAAATCTTGTATTAATCTGAGATATTTTTGATGAGGAGCATCCTACACGCTGCAAACAGAGATAATATGACCAAGTTGACTGCACTCGCGAAGTTTGGTCACTCAACTCACCTCAACAGTGGCCCTACAAATCTTGGGTGTTTCAACTTCGGTTACGGTTTTGGTTGTTTTGGGTTTTCCTATGTTGTTCAATCAACAAAAAGGCCCTTGAGTCACTTCATGGTAACATAGTTGACAGGCTCTGTAGTCGCCACATCTCTTCTCAGAGATAAGCTACGAGAGCCCTAGCTAGTTTATTTCTATTATGTATGTAAGCATATTTCAGTTATTTGATATTAATGAAATGAAGTTATATTTCTATTGCATCTTTGCGTTTATGTGTATTTCTATGTTTTATTGTGTTCTTTCAAAAGTCCGAATCAAAATTATCATTAAGTTTTCAAAGTTATTTTCCGCCTTTTTTCTTGTGAACTTCAATCCATAGGAGAAATTGTTATGAGTAGATTATGTGGAGATAATGTATTTCCTGAAGAATTTCTATATCTAGTAGTGATTTGGAACAATGGTGCTTCTTTATCACCGCTCGGAGTGATGTGATTCATGAAGACGATTAGTGCCCTCCTCATGGACTAAGCTATGATCATGTCGCTGCATCTCTTTTCTTCTCCATTCAAGGGATTCAAACAAGAGATGGGAGATGGAAAAGGAGGAGCTGAGAGATCCAAAGTCCAGTGGGATGAAATGTCGCTCACATGAGGTTGAGCTAGGGCTAAGGGACTAGATTTAGCTATAGATGCTTTTTCTGTTGGTGCATTTTTTTCATGCTTGTGAGTTGAAGCAATTCTATAAATTCTTTTTGGGTCTATCCATCCCTTGATTATGTTTCTTGGCATCATGGGGATGAGACTTGCCTTTAGAAGATAGGCTAAATCATTCTTGAGATGACCTGGACGTTCAACAAGTCCTATAGCAAAAAGTTGTGTTTTAGCAATCCATTCGGCTATAAAAATGGCAAATATGTCATTCGAATTAATTAAGATCATATTAGGAATCCCTCTTTACTATATATATTTGCATAGATGTGTAGTTTACAATACAAACTACTCCATGTGTATGTTTGTATCTATCTTAATAAAAAAAACTAAGGAGAGTTTCTTACAACATGCCTAAGATACCCTAGAGTTAACAAATTAATGGGACATATTAGGATGTATTACCTAAACTATAGTGGCTATGATATTTCATGGATAAAGATTTGAATTCAAGAAACCATTGCCGAAAAGAGAGCTTCTAAAAACGAACCCTAAAACCAAGAATCGTTGATAAAAAGACTCTTGATAATCCTATTGACTTTTTAAAATAAAACCACAAAGAAGTGCTTCAAATAGAATCACGAATCCATATACTTGAGGACCATAGTTTTGATGCACTTATGACCCTAAGTTCATATGTTGATGCCGCAGCCAACTCATAACGTATCATGGAATTGTGCTCATAGACTAAGATGAGAAGAGTGGATTGACTAGTGTGTTACACCCGTAGATCCGTAATATCTTCTACTTATGTCTCCAAAATTAAGACTATCCCCGACACTATCTTTAGAGTCACGCTTGTAAGAGCCTCAGCATATAGAAAGCATACTTAAAGGATCATGACTATGAGCAAGAGGGCACACCCCAACTCTTTGGCTCCTCCATTCAAGCCTTGGAGACTAGGATGATTAAGGCATCCCTTGGCTATACCCATACTCTTTGAGTAGATGTCCCTTCCTAAATATGCTTACTTCCCATGTAGGAGCCACATTAAGATGGAAGGGATTCTAGTTCGATCTTTGGATTTTAGTTGCGAGTGTAGAGACAAATTCAATTTCTTTTGCTTACAACAAGTGTACCTATGAGTGTGGCCTCAAAAAGACCAAAAGGCTCAAGCGATCTAAAGAGATGGCACCACCTTGAAGGAGGGAAATACGTTGTTGCAAAGAAATTTTCTCACAAATTAACAAATCTACATCTATGGCACTAAAACGAAGGAGCTTCCCGATGAACGAAAAGAATCATGAAACTAGAAATTTTCGCATACAAGGTGGACGACTAAAGGTTTTAGAGTTTCAATCATGATCTCTATATAATAACACAAAATTTAAAATTCAAAACTGAAAATTAAAAAGTTTCTATATTTAAAACATTTTATTAGTGTGTTGTTTAGAACCCAATAGATCCATCTTAATTCAAAGTTTACCGAGGATCATAAAGAAATCAAAAATATAGAGTCACATAATAATAATTTAATAGTAAACATCGTGATAAAGCCGAAATAGTCGAGCTATTTTCTCTCGAAAAATGTGGTCGATACGCCTACTCCAGAAACAACTATGGCAAGACGAGATGAAGGGCAGCACCACGAAGAATGTGAAATTCCACGAGTGCTAAAAGCATTTTAGGCATTTAACATTTGATCGTGCCCATTCATTAGTCATCGTGATCCCATAGATAATGGACCGGGGCGAAGTGTAGGGACGCAAGCCAGAAAAAAAATTGTATAAAATAAAAAAATAGACTTTGTGAAAAAACAAAAAATATTTACTTTATGAAAAAACAATACTTCTCAAATATCATTACGAGTAATGTGACATAATAATAATGATAATGAAAAACACTATATTTTCAAAGTAAAACATGGGTTTTTAAAGTATTCTATAGTGAAAATGACATTTTGAGAGGAATGGACGACGTAAGAGAGTCATTATTAATATAAAACAAGGTGAAAGTCTCTCACATTTTTAAAGGCTGCTGTTAGTGTCTTCTAAAAGTTTTAAAGTATATTACGGTGCAGAATATTTTCTGAAGACAAATTGATGGTTTTCCAAAGTAAACGTAAGGCAGCATACGGAAACGGCATCTTCAAAGAAAAGTTCGATGTATGAGAATCATAATGATTTCGAACAGATTATAGACAAGTGAAAGTCCAAGAGCGTGTTATTTCGTCAAAAGTTTAAAGTCGTGTTTTTCCGTTAAAAAGTTGAAAGTTAATTTAGGAATTAATTCATCAATCAAAGATTAGCGTATAGCGTAATTTCAATAAAGCGTTGACTTTCTAATAAATTTTCAAATATTTTGGAAAGATGAAAGTTATTTTATATAAAATATAGTTATAAAATTAACGTAATTTTATATTAAATAATATAAATAATTTAAAAGTATAATTAATTTTAAATAATTAGAATTATTATATATAAATTTAATTTTAGTAATAGATTTATAGAATATTTTTCAAATTTAATAAAGAAAATAAAATATTTACATTGATAGTTGATGAATTTGATTCCCAACAGTATTCTGAAATAGGCAATCAAAATACGCGTATAATTCTGCAATAGGCAATCAAAATATCAAAAGGTATAAATTGGTTGGTGGACTGTAGTTTTTTTTGTTAGGTGAATGTGTATTTTAAATCAAAATGTTAGTGTTTGAATGATTTTTTTATGTGTGGAAATAGATATCAGCAATATTAAGAATTACTGGGCACCCAAAATCCCTGAAGTTTCACCATTGTTGTAATCTAGATTTTCAAAAACTTTGGGCCAAATTTTAATATGACTCAAATCTGAACTTCCATTATTTTTAAAACAAATTCTGATTAAAAAAAATTTACTTACTCCCAAACAAAATCAACTCTTGAACATGAGAACATTCTAAGTTTTCACTAATTTCCACTTTACTTTCATATTAGAATTTAAATCGAAGGTCAAAGTCGCAGGGTTTGCTATAAATGCAATGAAGAGTCAGTTGCCCAATAAAGTAGTAACCGATCCAGGTAGCCAGCTAGTGGTGACATGAAAAAACCCCATTGCCCGAAACACAGAAGTCCATATGAATTGATTGAACAAAAGAGTGATTTTAAACTTATGAAGTACAGTCAAGATAATAAAACTTAAAGTCTTGATGCATCATGATTAATCGCGTTTGAACGTAGAAGTAACATCTGAGGTAACCAGACTGTAGCACAGAAGATGTCGGCGCTGTACGAACTTATCAGGAAAGCCACTATCGGTGGCTGTCGTAGATTTTCGACGTTTGAAGAGATCTGAATCACGAATGTAGTCAATTTTTCACGGACGTGTGGACTTTATTGATGAAGTCATATAGAATTTGCGAGTGAAATCCGGCCAAAAACAAAGTATGCCAAGAATTTATTAAAATGTAAATTGCGTGGATGCTTCATATGCAATTCTATTAAACAGATCTCACCATTTCAACCACTATGAACCAAAAATTTATAAATGTCCAATCAAATAATGTGAAAGGAAAGTAATCCTGTGGGTGATGTAAGAAGGTACGCAACGACACACGGTATAAATTTGCTGGCAATATTCTGTTTCTTTTTGATATTCAAAACAGATGTTGATCTATGTTTGAATAAAAGTTTGGTGCCTGATGCAATGATATCTATTTTAACTTTTGATTTAATTTTCTAGCTATGACGGGGAGAAATTTTTCCTTTAACTTTTTATAATTTTAAAAATTTTAGTACAGATATGAATGTTTAAAATATACAATTCAATATAATTATATATTTATATATATATATATATATATATATACATATATTTATTGAATAAAGAAATTATAAAAGTTATAATTTCTATTTTTAATATTTTGTTTGTTTTTTTTCTTTAAAATAAATTTTTATGTATATAATAAAAATTACATGTTGTAGATGTAGAAAAGCATATAAAAAAACTATGCTAAAAAACCTATAGCCTTACCTGGTACTCAAAATAGAACGCTTATAAGAAAAAACTAATCTCTTTTCTTTCTAGCACTCTTCTTTTTCTCCACTGTAAAACCAACCACCTCGAGTTGAAAGTGAAAGTTATAATAGCCATTTGGTGTTTTCTACATGTTACAAATGTTTCTTATCATCAGTCTGGAAATCTCCATGGATTGTTTTAGTGCCACTTGCTTATTTTTTCTATGATGCTCTTCACATTTCTAGTGATCATGAAGTGTAGATGTTGTTAGGTTGGAAGGAAACAACTAATCCACTTGCTCTCAGCCCCACTCTTCTCAATGATTTCATGAGAATTTTTTTCAATATTCATTGTAGCATTTTCTCTTCCTTAGCCTCGTAGCTAGTTTGAAGACAAATTGGGATCTAGATGTCAAATTTTCAAGTCTAGAGAGTGGGATCAATTTCATATTATTATGAATCAAAATAACATGATCCCATAGCCCTTTACTAATGTCTATCTCTACACAGATCTTAGAAAACATCCTAAATATTTTACTTAGATTAAGGTATTAACATATTTGATTCGTGGTTCATATTAATTTTTTTATTTTTATCCAATAATACTTAAATTCGAAAAATTAAAAAATACTAATAATACAAAAGTAAAATTAATGTCTATCATAAAAAAATACTTTAATTTCCACCATCTAATATCAGATCAAACATTATATAGAGATAAAGTAATTGAAATTAAAAAGATTTATTTACTTAATATGAGAGATATCTAATTCCACTCATTACTCAATGAGGAAATGTCATATACAAAATAACATTATTAATACTATATAGGCAATTCATATTGTCTCTATATCTATATCTATATCTATATCTATATCTATATCTATATCTATATCTATATCTATATCTATATATATATATATATATATATATATATATATATATATATATATAACCCTAGGAAGAATATATATCATAATATATATGAAATTATATTTTAAATTAAATATTTTTAAATTTATTTAATTTCATATGAATTTCATACATAATAATAAAAATATATTAATAATATAAAGTGAGTTATAGATCAGAACATTTTAATATGTATGTTGAGTAAATTATTTTAATATCATATATATAGAGAAGAAATAGTTCTGATTCTAATAATATATTCTTTGTAATTCTGGGTATGATAAAGATTTGTAATTCTTTCAATGTTTAATATCGGTAATATATATATATATATATATATATATATAAGTTAGGAACTTTGCATTATTTCAAATGAGGATTTGCTGACCAATTTTTTCTTTCCCAAAAAGAAATCCAATTTGTAACATAACCAACTTATGGAATTACAGTGAACATTATAAAACTTAAAGTCTTGATGCATCATGATTGTCGCGTTTGAACGTTGAACTAAATCTGAGGGACTGTAACACGGAAGATGCCGGCGCTGTACAAACTTATCAGGAAGGCCACTATCGGTGGCTGTCGCAGATTTTCGGACGTAAAGAGATCTGAATCACGAATGTAGTCAATTTTTCACGGACGTGTGGACTTTATTGATGAAGTATAAGAATTTGGTGAGTGAAATCCTGGCCAAGACAAAGTGTGCCAAGAATTTATTAAAATGTAAATTGCGTGGATGCTTCATATGCAATTCTATTAAACAGATCTCACCATTTCAACCATATGAAACAAAATTTATAAATCTCCAATCAAATAATGAAAGGAAAGTAGCTGTGGGTGACAAGAAGGTACGCAACGACACGGTTAAATTTGCTGGCAATATTCTGTTTCTTTGATATTCAAAACAGATGTTATCTATGTTTGAATAAGAGTTTGGTGCCTTAATGCAATGATATCTATTTAACTTTTGATTTAATTTTCTAAGATGACGGGGAGAAATTTTTCCTTTAACTTTTATAATTTAAAATTTTAGTACAGATATGAATGCTAAAATATATTAGTTAATATAAAATTATTATATCTATATCTATATATATATATATATATATATATATATATACTTATTTATTGAATAAAGAAATTATAAAATTAAATTTCTATTTTTAATATTTTGTTTTTTTTCTTTAAAGAAATTTTTATGTATATAATAAAAATTACATGTTGTAGATGTAGAAAAGCATATAAAAAACTATGCTAAAAAACCATAGCCTTCCCTGGTACTCAAAATAGAACGCTTATAAGAAAAAAAACTAATCTCTTCTTTCCTAGCACTCTTCTTTTTCTCCACTTTAAACCAACCACCTGAGTTGAAAGTGAAAGTTATAATAGCCATTTGGTGTTTTCTACATTTACAAATGTTTCTTTATTAGAGTCTGAAATCTCCATAGATTGTTTTAGTGCCACTTGCTTATTTTTTCCCAAGAGCTCTTCACATTCTGGTGATCATGAAGTGTAGATGTTGTTAGGTTGGAAGGAAACAACTAATCCACTTGCTTAACCCCACTCTTCTCAATGATTTCATGAGATTTTTTTTCAATATTTATTGTAGTACTTTCTCTTCCTTAGCTTCGTAGCTAGTTTGAAGACAAATTGGGCATCTAGATGTCAAATTTTCGAAGTCTAGAGAGTGGGATCACTTCATATTATTATGAATCAAAATAACATGATCCGGTAAATTTTTACTAATGTCTATCTCTACACAGATCCTAGAAAACATTTGAAATATTTTACTTAATTAAGGTATTAACATATTTGATTCGTGGTTCATATTAATTTTTATTTTTTTTTATCCAATAATACTTAAATTCGAAAATTAAAAAATACTAATAATACAAAGAAAAATTAATGTCTATCATAAAAAAAATACTTTAATTTCCACCTTAATATTAGATCAAACATTATATAGAGATAAAGTAATTGAAATTAAAAAGATTTCCATTTACGTAATATGAGAGATATCTAATTCCAACATTACTTAATGCGGAAATGTCATATACAAATAACATTATTAATACTATATAGGCAATTCATAGTTGTCACTTCATATATATATATATATATAACCTTATAAATAACATAATTTATATCAAATATATATGAAATTATATTTTAAATTAAATATTTTTTAATTTATTTAATTCTTAATATGAATTTCATAGATAATAATAAAAAGCATTAATAACAAATTTTTTTTTTAAAGTGAGTTATAGATCAGACATTTTAATATGTATATTGAGTAAAATATTTTAATATCATATATATAGAGAGAAATAGTTCTTATTCCAATAATATGGTATGATAAAGATTTGTAATTCTTTCAATGTTTAATATATATATATATATATATATATATATATATATATATATATATATATATATATATATATATATATATATATATATATATATATATAAGTTAGGAACTTTGCATTATTTCAAATGAGGATTACATTGACCAATTTTTTCTTTCCCAAAAAGAAACCAACTTAGTAACATAAGTTCATAGCCTTGAATTGGCTACACCTTGTCTAAGTAGAGAATTTTGAAAATAGAATCTTATAAAAACTAGTTGGTTGTGCTAGACCTTGACATACATCCACATGAGAAGATAAAAAAGAATACTAGTGAGGCAAGAAAAAAAAACGATTTATTCAAAATAACAATTGAAAGATACATCGACATTAGAATACAAAAAAGACTACTAGTGATGCAAGAAAAAAACTAGTGAGTCAAAACAACTATTAGGCAAAATCTTCAGAAATTGTCATTGAGTTTTCAAAGGTAGTTTCCTCATTTTTTCTTGTGAACATTAATCCATCAAGATAAATTGTGAGGATGTGGAGATAATGGCTACATTTTCTTGAGGAATTTACATTCCCAGAGGATTTGGAACAATTGTTGCTTCTTTATCTCTACCAAAGTGATATGATTAATGAAGATGTTTATGCCTCCTCATGGGCCAAGGTAGGATCATGGGTGTATCGTTTTCTTCTCCATTCAAGGGATTCAAACGAGTGTGGGGATATGACAAAGGAGGAGGAGGAATTCAAATTAGGTGGGATGAAATGGTACTACATTAAATTGAGCTATGGCTAAAGGACTAGATTTGCTGCTAGATGCTTTTTGATGTTGCATTTTTTCAGGTTAGCGAGTTGAAGAATTATTATATCCTTTTGGATTTGTCCATCCCTGATTATGTTTCTTGGCATCATGGGAATGAGACTTCCCTTTACAATAAGGGAAAGAATTCTTGAGATGACATAGTCGTTGACAAGTGCTATAGCAAAAAGTTATGCTTTTTTAATCTACCAACTACAAAATGGTTATGCAATTCTAATTTATCAAGATCATATTTAGGAATCCCTTTAGTATATATATTTCAAAATAGATGGGTTCAAAGGTTACAATATCCCAATAGATATTAATAAAAAAACCTAGAGTTTCTTATAAAAGCTAAGATATCTAGATTTAACAAATGAATGGACATATTAGGATTTATTACCTAAACTATAGTGGCCAAATATTTCATGGATAAAGGTTTGAATTCAAAAAACCATGGCCGAAAGGAGAGCCAAGAAAAACCCTAAAAATAGGGTACTTGATAAAAAACTCTTTGATGATCCTATTGATTTTTGAAATAAAGCACAAAGAATTTTTGAACAGAATCACAGATCCATACACGAGGACTAATTTTGATGCACTTATTCCCTGGGTGCATATGTTGATGGTGAAATCCAATTAAAATGAACTATCATGGCATTTTTCTCACATGCTAAGCTGAGAAGAGTGGATTGAAGGTGTTATACCTATAAAATGGAATATCTTCTATTTTTTCTAAAATAAGGGATAGCCCACAAATTTTTTTGTGAGTGAGTTGCAAGAACCATGGATATAAAGCATACTTAAAGGATAATGACAAAGAGCAAGAGGGTGCACCCCATCCTTTGGCTCCTCCATTTAGTATTGAGACTAGAATGAGTAAGGCGTTCATGGCTATATCATACTCTTTGAGTAGAAGCCCTTCCTAAATATGCTTACTTCCATGTAGGAGCCACATTAAGATGGAAGGGATTCTTGTTCGATCTTGGATTTTAGTTATGAGTGTAGAGACAAATCCGGTTGCTTTTTCCTACAAATAAATGGTACCCCCTCGAAAGGGCCTCAAAAATACCAAAAGGCTCGAGTAATATAAAGAAAATACACCACCTTGAAGGAGGGAAAAATCTTGTTGAAAAATAAATTTCTCACAAATTAACAAATCTACATCTATGGCACTAAAATTAGGGAGCTTTCGATGAATGAAAGAATCCTGAAACTAGAAATTCTCCATAGACAAGGAAACGACTAAAGGTTTTAGGTTTTCCATCATGATCTTTGCTTCACACTTTCATAATAAATATCTATTTTATATAATAACAAAAATTTAAAATTTAAAACTAAAAATTAAAATTTTCTTATATATTTAAAACATTTTATTAGTGTCTTGTTCGGAATCCTTAGATACATGTTAACTTCAGATTTACCAAGAGTCGAGAGGGATTAAATCGCTTGATGTGTAAACTTTTCCTCAAGTTTTGCACTGAAAAATATGTTTTCATCTTGAAATATTTGATCACTCTCAGGGCTTGGTAGATCTAGAGTTAAGATGTATCTATGATTATTTTTATTAACATTTCTTTCAATGTCATGTGTCAGATCCATATTAAAAATTAAAGTTGTTACACATATTCGTCACTTTACATTAAAATGGGCATTGAAATATCTGTTTTCTATTAATAAATTTTTTAATTATTATCAATCAATTATAAGTTGAGGATGAAAGAAATTGGACCTTCCTTATATGGAGGGACGTGACATGGAAATGTTATAATCATGATTTTTTTTTAATTTGAATTACTTCACCTTATATTTAAATATTTTACTTATATACACAATAAAATATTTTATTTTCAATGTACATTATTTTTTTATTTTTTTTAATGTATGTATGCGTGACCTCCATATTAAATATTAAAGGAGTTATACATTTATATAGATTGAAATAACTTTATTAATTTGAATTATTTCATTTTATTTCTTTAAATGTATAGCTGATATAAAATTATTTTATTGGAACATTTCATTTACAATTTACATTAAAAAAAAAAAAAAAATTGCTATTAATATTTATTATAGTTTTGTTTAATTCTTCGAATAACTTGATATGGGCTTAACTTTCCTTCTCTTAATTGTTATTTTATATATATTTAGACCAAATAAATTAAACAAAAAAGGATGCAATAAAAAAAATATAAGTATAGCTAGTGCGTGTGAATTTTCTACTCAATTCTTAACCATAATGCATTGCATTGAAAGCAAATACATAAACCATGTCCATTAGAAAAAATATGCCTTTTATGTAAATAAAAACAAAAAATGAGAATAAATGTAGGTCACAATGCAATGATTCACAAATGAAACAAAATTAAATCTCATCCTGACAATCGTAGTGTTAAAAAGAATAATTATAAACAATTAGACACCATCTCGCACCATGATGGAAAAAATAATCTTGAGCATGTGAGAAAAAGGTGTCCACTTTTAGCTTTTGATGAATTTTATAGACTAAATGATGTGTGCTAATAACCCTTTTGGTTTATTGGGGATCATCATTCCAAAAATTGCATCTCATGCAAAATTTGAAGGATTTTATAGTTTCTTACAATATGTGCCAAAATTTGAATTGATTTGTTGAGAGATGTTGATGAATGAAAGTTTAAAATCATGGTGATGGACTCTATTAGTTGTGCTTCAAAATTTGATTTTTATTAATCCCCGCTTCTCCAAGGACTATAAAATTAGCCTCATGGTCAAAGTGTATTGACTTGCTATTATTTTGTAAAAACCCCAAAAATTTAATATGCAACTAATTATATCAAATATGCAATTAATAATCAACACAAAAAGTATTCAACTAATTAGCATATAATTTTCAGAAGAACCCTAGTAGGGACTACTTACATTTATTGACGATATTGCTTACTTGTAATTTAAGAGTTTAACGGTATTAGATCTTGCTAACCGCAACAAAATTTTGGGGACGACTCTCCACCCAGCCGTAAGCTCAGCTGCACATAACCTTTCTACAACTGGCCACCCCCGAGCCCTCAATCAACGTACTACTAACAGGAAATCCTTTGTCTCTCAATACTTTAATCCCAAGAGAATTGATGAAGGAATGATGAATCTCATATTCCTCAACATCTATTAAATAAACCAAACAATGGAAGGGAACCGCATGCACACATTCCATGTGTAAACATGCAACTTTTATTTCTTTATTTTAATTTGTAGTTAATTTAATGTTTATGTTAATTTAACTCTTTTTTATTTTATTCCATTTTATTTTTTGTTAACTTTACTTATTTCTAATATTTTGTTAGTTCAACTCTTCCTTATTTTATTCCTTTTTACTTTTGCTAACTTCACTCATTTTTACTATAAATATAGTTTACTTTTATATATTTTATTTAGAACTCCAATTTAATATTTATTAGAACTTGAGTTTATTATTTAATATTTTATTTATTTATTATTATTATTATTCCCTTTATTATTTATTATGTGTTTACTATTATTGACTTATTATTTATTTACTATTTACTCAATAATATAATATAATATTATTTATTATTTATTATTTTTATTATTATTAAGGGACATTACATATTTTGTAACAGAGGTTCTCGGATTATCCACAATGTAATAAGAATCATGTCGACGTTTCAAATCCCAACGGGGATCCATCTTCAAGACCAATTGTTGAATCAATTGGTCCTGAAGATGGATCCCCATTGGGTATCGAAATGTCACATGATTCTTATTACACTGTGGATAATCCGAGAATCTCTCTTACAAATGATAACCACATATGCCTAAAAACGAACATTAGATATTTTGTTGATTTTATGAAATCTTAAACAAAGTTTTGGAGAAACGCTGAATATTTCTATTTTGCTGTAAATTCAAAAATCATTTTCTAATTTCTGGAAATATTATTTCTAATTTTCCATTGGCTAAGTGGGTCTTGATGGGACATAATTCTATTGGTAGAGAGTGATTTACTTTCACTATTTTCTTAGTTCTCGAGAAACAATTTTAAAATAAAAAGTATTGATTTTGTGAGTGGCCATTGCTTGACATCCTTATTTTATTTTCACTGCTATGCCTGACACTGCTATTTATTTTTCCAAAGATTCAAGAATTGATGGATATTAATGTCCCTTACTTAATTAGGGGGGAGTAATTTCTATTATTGGTTGTGCAGAAAAAGGGTGTGTGGGAAATGCAAGGGTGTGTAGGAAGTGCGAGAGAAAATGAAATGCATAATAAGTAACATTAATACATTGTGTGAAGTGCTTACATGTGGTTGTAGGTCCCTTACATAAGTGCGGGAGGGGGGATAACTTCTATTATTTCATTTCACAAAGAAAGGGTGTGTTGAAAACACAGGAGTAGGAAATCGAGGAGAATTGAGTTCCATTTATTAATGTATGCAGGGAAGCTAATGTTGTAGGGATTAATGTTTCATTGTGTAGAGCTTCCTTGTGTCGAGCTTTCATTCTATAGAGCTTACAATGAAAGCTTCCATTATGCAGAGGAGGCTTTCCTCACACAATGAAATAAAATCAAATTTATTTAATGACAAATTTTATCCTCTACACAACGAAAGTTTTCATTAAAAAAATATAAACCTAAAATCATAAATAGAAAATAAATTAATTGTAACTACCCCTCATTGATTTTCTATGTAAATAAAATAAGATTGAGGTCATGGGACACATATTACAAGTTGAATGTTGGGAAAAACATAGTGATGGGGTATCGATGGTGATTAATTAATGTCTATGGAAATTGGGAAAGATATTGGCAAAGTAAAAGTGGCGATAATTGGCTTTTATTTATGAAAATAAAGGAAAATAGGAGAAAAGAAAGGTGAAGAGACATAGATTTTCATGAGGGATAAATTAAAGGAAAATGAAGAAAATAGAGGCTTCAAAGATAAAAAATATTCTGAAGATCAATTTTATCCTTTTGAAAAAAAATTTGGGTGGAGATCTCATCTATTCTCTCACTCTCTCATAATATTGCACACTTAGAGAATTCTTGGAGCATGATTGGCGCATTCCACTTTCACTTGGATTGGATAAAGAAGGTAAAGGAAAGTAGGAAAGTGCAAGGGAACAAGTGGATTAGTAGCTACATCTGGATTTCTTTGCAGGTAATAGGTTGCATGTGTGATTTATTTGTTGATTTATGGATGCATGGTATATCCATGTGATTTTCTAGTTATGTTTTGTCATTGACATGGAGATTTTCCTAGATTGACAGTTGTTTTAGCCTTGCCTTTGCATTTCTTTCATAGCCATAACATTGTGGGTTTCTCCACTTTAATGTTTTATGATAGGTGCTCATAAATCCTTAAGGTTGTGGGTTGGAATAAATGATTCGGAAGCCCTTGAAAAACTTGGGTTAAGTTATTATTCCTGGAACCTAGGTTATGAAAAACACTCTCGAGACCTTGGCGTGTTGAGTTATTGGTCCCTCGAGCCAATTTGGATATATGACCATGGAGGTGGAATCATTGTGGTTTAGGGTTGTGGTAGTTTGTGTCAAGTGGTATAAATACAAGATTTATTTACCAACATTTAAATTGCCAATCCAGGTTGTGTAAGATTAGAGGCGTAGCACAAGATATTTCAGAAGAATTCCTCAGGGATATGTTAAATGGAAATCAAGCTCTTGCAAATAATTCAAAATACATCATTCAGAGAACAAGACTTTTCAAAGGAAGGAAAACAAATTGTAAACCTACTTTTGGCTCCTCTGCTAGGTTTCGTGACTCCTGCAAAAAGTCTACCTTAGTTGCCTAGGGGACAAGGGAATGTAGATTCCACTCAAACTATCAAACCATTCAAGAAATCAAGAATACAAAACCTCTTAAAGGATTAATTGCTATATTGCAAAGAACGAAAGCATGAAATACAACTAAGAGTTATAAGACAAACTCATTCCCAACTGACTCAAAGTTTATCCTAATCTGAGAAAATCACCAAATGTTTTCTTTGCTAATGTAGAGGTACTACTACTTAGAAGGAATTTGAATTATATATATACATTGTCTCTATGAAAATAATGTAGTACTCAGTGAAAATTTTAAGACATCAATTATGACCAGAGGTATTCTGAAAGTGTTCTATGGACACTCTCTTATGCCAATATTCTTATGCTAATCCTCTAACTTTAATTTATAAAAATGAATCTCGTTCTCTTAAGATTGTAGGACTAGTTTCACATAATAATAATAATAATAATAATAATTGTTCACTAGTGCTCGAATAATATAGTTAATAAATCAAGTCAGAACTCTGGATGATCATATCCCTACTTCGTGATGAGAAAATTGTTGTTTTTATTATTAAATCCTTGAAAACTAAAAGTATATTCGTTATGTGATAAACTGAATTAGAGTAAATAGTGCAATTATCTTTTAAGAAATGGAATATGTAGTGAAAAGAAATTCACTACATGAAAGTTGCTTTTAATTTAAGGGTATAATCTAAATGTGCTGAAGAAAACTGAATTCCAAAGAAAGTATCATACCATCAAATTTATAAATAAAACATGAAAAATTTCAAAATCAAATCATAAAGGAGAATTATGAAATAAATTACAAATTTCTATCAACTTACAATCTCACACTTATACATTGATAAAACCTTAGAAAATATCCTAAGAGGTATGGGGAAAAAGAATGGCTAGTGGGCCCAAACCACCCAGCTCGTTGCCCTTGTAAATATTAAATCACTATCCCAAAAGATACAAGAGATCAATAAACAGGAATCGAATTCCATCTTCTATTAATTCTAAATTTTTGTTACATAGACATTGAGTAAGGCAGAGCTTGGCTCCAGTGGTCCCCCCCCCCATGGATCATCCTGCTGGGCACATGGTCTCTTCCCTTCATTACTTAACGAACTTCGTTCCCTATCTATCAAAGTACATGCTTAAAGTTCAATCCTTCTATATCTTGTACAACACAAGGTTTATCTATTTATAACAATGATGTCTCCTAGCTATCCAGATCGAAGGCTAATAATGCAAACATTTTTAGATTTTTTAAACTGATTCCTAAATAAAAATAATGAGTCTGTTGATTTGACCAGATCTCCATCGATCTTGAGGTTCTATATCAACATAACGACCGGTACTGAGTCATCAAATATTTACTATAATATCCATAGGAATAACACGCTGCTAACAACCTCTGTGACATCTAGAAATGGTTTGACCATGTACTTTGACCTTAGTTCTACTCATTTATTTGAAGACCTGGGTGTGATTAAGGGAACAAATCACCGTCTTGGACCTTTTCTCTCAAAAACCCATAAGCTCGTTTTCCATCATGAAAAATGGATGTATGATAATCATGGAGGTGATAATAGGATCTGTACTGCATGAACATGAACTACACTGTTTGAACAAGAACTGTGCTTTTGGAACAAGAACTATACATCTATCATAAGGATAACATGTTATTAGTGATTTTCACACAAATATTCCTCAAAACACTAAAAAAAAATAATTCATAGAATAATAAAGTGTTACCTCGCAATACCTCTATAATAGTCCAAGAATGTATAGAAAAAGGACAATAATAACTACAAAGACCAGGTGAATGCATAGAGATCCTTACCAAAAGTGTGAAAATATAGAAAAAACGGAGGCTCAACACTCCCCCACACTGACCTCTTTGCATGTCCTCATGCAAGCCAAACCATAAAATAGACTCGTTCAAACTACAACACAACCTCATCTTAAAACCCTTGAAATTTAACCATGAATTCATGCCATCCTTTCTTAATTAATTTATGCTTGCATGCATTATATTATGGAGTCTTCTCAAGCTCCTTTATGGAAGATGGCTCATGGGAGTAATAATTTTCTTTCTTCATGTTTTACGGATTGAAAACATGGCATACACTTTAGAAATGAACATGATGCTTAGTAAAAAAACTGACTCAACATGCTCCAGTGATATAAATGACATGTTGTATAGAATATTATCAATAACTAGGCAAGTTGATGTATATTTTTAAATGGAATAAGTGCTCATGATGCGGATCCTAAATTTTTCCTAATGAAATTAATATTGGAGGAGAAAATAATTATCAAAAGGGATGGAAATTTTTTAATTCAATCATGAAAATGTCGTAACCAAGCCTCAAAACATAGTTACCTTAATTAATGAGCGTTGGATAGATGTACATGAACAATATTTATAAGTATTTTACAGATATTCTCAGGATTAAAAACATGATTACGAGGTCATGCCACTCCTCACATGGAAACTTTTCATCAAAATATCAAACACGTCAAGATTTCTGCTCATACATCGACCAATATCTTCTCGTTAAGAAACTAAGGAAGACATTACGATAAGAGGAGCACCAATATAAAATCATGGAAGAGTGAATGGTTTAGGGGACACTTAAAGATTATTGATCATACTCTTCCCCCAATACAAAAGTGACAGAAATTATCAGTAAGGAAATATCCAGGTACCTAATGTATCAATCATCATTTAAATTATTCATCAAGTCTATAGTATCATATTCTTAGTGCCAACTAAACCATGCCATAATCCTTATGAAATCATCGAGTGCAGGAATTATAAAATTACCAAGGGTGGGAAAAATGAGGATCATCATACAACAAGATCAGTTCAATTCATCCAAAATGAGGTGCAGGAAAGCAATAATTGTACAAAAAAATGCAGACCAGCTCCCCTTGCACCACAATTCCTACCTTCACTTCTTGATCTGTCAAATATTCCATTATTTTCTCCCTAAAATCAGAGCCTTACTAGAATCAATGATTAAAAAGAATCTCTGCTAAAAAAATGAAATTTCAAGAAGATTGCAATAGTGTTCCTGCACCTACTATAGTAATCTTGTACCTAGACCATGTAATTCTTATTAGAGACAACTAAAAAAAACACATGGTTATCTATCAACATCTTGTGAGTAATCATTAGCAAGTAATACATCACTCTAATTACCTTGTTATGGATAAAAGTGAGTTATGATGCCAGAAAAGAAAAACATAAAACAGAACAAGATGATACCATCTGGATCAATCAACAAATTCTTCATTGGCCACTCTAAATTTTTCAAATTCTTCATTGGCCACTCTAAATTTTTTTGTCACCCAAGTGCAAGACTAAATTTCTTCTTAATCCAGTACAAAGAATTACTTTAAATAAGGGTACCACATTCATTAAAGATTCCTAATTTTCAAAAAATAAAACTCATGGCATCATGCTCAAATATATTAAAACCATTTTCCAAGAAATAAATGATGAGTTTTAGGGAAAGAGAAAGATAACTGAGTAAATCATAGTGTATAATTAACTTTTAATACCACATACATGGCCCTGCTACCCGCAGGTGTCCTAGCCTTGGCAGGGGTGTATTTTGACCCAATGAAATGTCTGTGTCCCACTTACTGAATATAGATTCATAGATATCTTATTTGGCTTCAAAAATTAGATGCAGACCACTGCCCTAGCTTGGCAACCAATTTAAGGCAGTGCCACTCACAAGAAGTAACATGGATGAATAGGTTCGCTCGTCATGAGACCTCCTTTCCTCCATATTTTCAGCTGAAATCCATTACTCTGGCTTGGTGACCAGTAGCAGTAATTTCATGCATGCTAGGTATCATCATGATGGTAGGTAAGCTCATAATGAGACCTCATATCCTCCCATCAATTGTTGTAAACTCTGATTATAATTAACTCCAAAGGTTACTTAATAAGTGGGGAGGGAGATCTATTCCTAAAGAGTATGGGATGATGTGACAAGTTCTTAATGACTAATCATTACTGCCTAGTTCCTCTACCCTAAATACTTATTTAAATTCGATGTCTCAGATAGTGATTCCTTAAAGTTTCTTTGAGTTCATAATGCTGGTGTTATCATAAATGGCTCATGATGATATTTACAAGAGCGATCCACCATAGGAAGTTTTTCAATGATACCTTCTAAGAGAAACTGAAAATATATATCTTATATGAAAATTCACTAGAGTGATTAATCATGGTAACTTTTGTAAAATCATTAGGTATTAGAGTGAATCATACTCAACAAGACTTACCATAGATGTGTGTGTTAACAACCAATGTGGACCAATAAGCAGTTTTAGTGGCTATATTAATAGTATAGTTCCTTATTATGTTAGTGTATCCCCCCTAATTGTTATTGTTGTACCCCTGTAACCCCCATATTTTTATTATTGTGCCCTTACATTATTATTGTTAGGTCAGCTAGGGCTACATTGTGGCCCCACTAGGATTACATTGTGGCCCCATGGACTCCTATATATAGAAACGAGGTTTTGTCATTTGTATCATCCAAGAATTTTTGATTCATGTAATGTATTGGAGGTTTCCCCCTCTAAGTGGCTTATTTATAAGGCATTGACATCTCTTTTCTTCTATTTTTGGAGCTGGTTTCACAACATTTGGTATCAGAGCTTTGGATTCTAGGGTTTCGCTGCTCCAAACAGGTCATCGTGGCATTTTCTCTATAACTTTTTTCTACGAAGGTTCAGAACCTGAAATGTTTAAAGTACAAAGCTGAAATCCTGAGGAGCGTTTTCACAATATTTTAAATCTTGGTTTGCAATATTTTTGGAGATATGATCTGTGGAAGTTAGGGCTTCTTGCAAGCTCCTGAATTTCACTGAAAAATATCATCACCGAATTTTCGCTATAACTTGTCTTATACGAAGGTTCAGAAGCTGAAATTATTAAAATGTGAAGCTGAAATCCTGAGGAACATCTTCGCAACATTTCAAATCTTGGTTTGCAATATTTTTGGAGATATGATCTGTGGAAGTTAGGTATTTTTCAAGCTCCCGGATTTCATCTCAAAGAGGTGATCGTAGGAAAATATTCATAACTCTCTCTCTCAGCATCAGATTGGAATTCTGTAAAAATTTATAGATAGACTATAGTTTCTTGTCTATAAATTTCAGAGCCAAAGGAGCAAACACTGACATGTGGAAAGTCGTACAATTTCGCTTTACTGAACCAATCCATAATTAAGTCATTGTGGGAGATTGGACATAACCTTGCCTTGAAGAATCCAAATCAAGTCAGACCTGTGGAATTTTAAAGAAGCTTCAAAGTAATACTACAGGGCCGAATTTCAGATATTTAGGATCTACAAGTATAGAGATAAGTCAATTTCAATATAGAGCTCCTCAAAAGAAAGAAAAATGTGTGTATTTGGTTTTTAAAATTGCATAACGTTTGTTTGAAAAAGCAGTTTGAAGTGATTCCAAGGGTATATTTTATAATTTTTATCAGTATTGGGTTCTATAATGCCTCCAAAAAATAATTCCATACCCATTAAGCCCTCAAAAAGCTATACTATGACGCATGAAGAGGAAGAATTGCAGTATGAGATATCAAAATTATGGGTACCTAGTGCAACAAATTTCGATCTTACGAAGAGCAGCTGAAGATGAAATATATGATTTAAAAGAAGAAATGGAGGCTAAGTTCGATGGTTTGAAGGATCAAATAATATCTAATATGCATGATAAATTAGTGGAAGATCACATTGAGCATCAACAACAAGTTCTCCAACTCTCAAAGGATAACCTAACTTTGGTATAGAATCTAATGAAACAACAGGGAGATCAACATCACATCGAAAGAAGTTCTGAAGAAGTCATAGAAACAAGAACTCGACAAGTATGATCAATTTCAGAGTATCTGAGCAAGTGGAAGAACTTTCCTATAGAAGATTCCACATGGGAGGATGAGAATTTTATACAGAAGCATCAAGAAATAATCAAGGATTGAGGACAACACTTGTTTGAAGGAGAGGGACATGTTAAGTCCCTATATTAATAGTATAGTCCCTTATTATGTTACTCTATCCCCCCTTATTGTTATTGTTGTACCCCTGTAACCCCCATATTGTTATTATTGTGCCCTTACATTATTATTCTTAGGTCGGCTAGGGTTACATTGTGGCCCCACTAGGATTACATTGTGGCCCCATGGAGTCCTATATATAGAAAGGAGGTTTTTTCATTTGTATCATCCAAAAATTTTTCATTCATGTAATGTTTTGGAGGTTTCCCCCTCGAAGTGGCTTATTTATAAGGCGTTGATATCTCTTTTCTTCTATTTGTGGAGCTAGTTTCACAACAAATGATACCTTCTAAGAGAAATTGAAAATATATATCTTAGATGACAACTCATTAGAGTGATTAATGATGGTAAATTTTGCAAAATCATGAGGTATTAGAGTGAATCATACTCAACAAGACTTACCATAGATGTGTGTTTTAACAACCAATGTGGATCAATAAGCAGTTTTAGTGGCTATGCTTTGGAATTCAAAACCCTAATTACATTGTTGTAACATATTTATTCATGGCATTTATTTATTCCTCTATCCTACCCTATCCTAAAAGTGGAAGACTTCCTTTTAAGTATAGGAGTACTTCTAATGCAACCAAGTGCATAACAAGAGAGCAATTGTACTCATGTTCAAACTTGAAAAATATGTTCGATAAAATAGTAGAACATGAGATACCAACTGCATTAACTGATGTGATGCTAAGAATTGTCAAATAATAAAGGGGTAGTGGATGCTAACAATCATCTAAAACCAATATTCAATGGGATACACATACTCTTTGTCATTCGATTCATGGATAACATTCAATGTATCTTCCTTTATTACATCACACAAATATTTCAAATTTCTTTGTTTTTCTCCTAAAGCGTAGGTTGGATCTGATGGATGTTCTTCTATCTTTGCTTCTAATGGTTTCTCCTGATCAAACATGACCCATATTTTTTTAGTTTCCCCAGAAAAATCTTTTGGATATTTATGAGTCTTTACTTCTGGAGAGGTAGATCTATTTCTAATTGCTGCCAAAATGTGTTCTTCCTGAGCAGCAGAGACCTGAGTTGCTGCTAATATTTGAGATAGCTCTTGGAATAACATCAAACTATTTGTCATTTTCCTGCTAGTTGGAAGGTCTTGTTAGCACATAGATTAGAGGGGGGGTTCCTATAGCACCAGGACACTAAGAAAACCAAAGAAACAAACCAGGATTGTAAGTTCAGCAAAAAAATCATAGTAAAGGTTAATTTTCAATTTAATAATCAACCAAAGAATAAAAATCATTTGCAGTAAAGGAAAAGAAACTAGGCATCACACTTTCCAGTAAATAAATTCACACTTAAAAACTCCTTTTCAGTAAAGGAAAAAAACCTAGCATAACACTTTGAAGTAAAGAAAATCACACTTAAAAACTCATTTTTAGCTAAAGAAAACAATCCAAGCTTGTGAGCTCTTTGGAAATACTGTCCAATATTCTTCAGTAAGAAAGGGGAATCACATTAATCTAAAAAAAATCACTTGCAAAGAAAAGGGAAAAACATGACAAATCTCTCAGCCAGTATCCTACAACCCCTTCCTGGCAACGACACCCAAATTTCGAGTGGTATAAATACAAGATCTATATACCAACATTTAAATTGTAAATCTGGGTTGCGTAAGCTTAGAGGTGTAGCACAAGAAATTCCAAAAGAATACCTCGAGAATATATGAAATAGAAATCAAGATCTTGCGAATAATTTAAAAGGCATCATTCAGAAAACAAGACTTTTCAAAGGAAGGAAAACAAACTATGAGCCTATGTGTGGCTTCTATGATGGGTTGGGTGACTCCTATAGAAATTTGACCTCAATTTTCCATGGGTCAAGGTAACATATATTCCACTGAAACTGTCAAACCATTCAGGAAATAAAGAATAAAAAACCTCTTAAAATATTACTTGCTATATTACAAAGAAGGAAACCATGAAATAAAATTGACAGTTATAATACAAACTCATTCCCAACTGATTCAAATCATATCCTAATATGAGAAAATCATTAAATTCTTTCTTTCCTAATGTAGATGTACTGATACTTAGAAGCAATTTGAATTATATATATACACTGTCTCTCTAAAAATAATGCAGTATTCAATCAAGAGTTTCAGGCATCAGTTATGTCCGGAGGTATTGTCAAAGATTTCTATTAGACACTCTGTTATATTAATCTTCTTATTCTAATCCTGGAACTTTAATTTATAAAGATAAATCTCGTTCCCTTAAGATTCTCGGACTAGTTTCACATAATAATAAAAAGTGTTCATGAGTGATCGAAGAATATAGTTAATAAATCATGTCAAAGGTCTCGATGATCATACCCCTACTTCGTGATGAGAAACTTATTGTATTTATTATTAAATCCTTGCAAACTGAAATTATATTCATTATGTGATAAATTGAATCAAAGTAAATAATGCACTGGGCTTTTGAGAAATGGAAGATGTAGTGAAAAGACACTCATTAGATGAACTCTCCTTTCAATTTACGTGTAGAATCTCAATGTGATGAAAAGAAATGAATTCCAATAAAGTATCATACCATCAAATTTATCAATCAAACTTGAGAAATTTTAACATCAAAGCATAACTGAGAATAATGAAATAAAATTACAAATTTATATAAAATTACAATCTCACACTTTATGCATTGATAAAAACTCAAAAAAAAATCCTAAGAGGTATGGAGCAACAGACTGGATGGTAGGCCAAAACCACCCACCTCATTGCCCTTGTAAAGATTAAATCACCATCCCAAAATATTGAAGCGATCAATAAATAGAAATTGAATTCCACCTTGTATTAATTCTAAAGTCTTGTTACATAGACATGGAGTAATCCAAAGCATGGTTATAGTGGTCCCCCACCAAGGATCATTCCATTGGGCAAACACTCTCTTCCCTTCCTTTCTTAACGAAGTTTGTCCCCTTTCTATCAAAATACAAGCTTAAAGTTAAATTTTTCTATATCTTGTACAATACATGGTTTCCCTATTTATAACAACGATATCTCCTAACTATCTAGATCAAAGGTTAATAGTTTGAACAATTTTAGATTTTGTAAACTGATTCCTAAATAAAAATAAAGAGTCTGATGATTTCACCAAATCTCCATCGATCATGAGGTTCTATATAAACAAAAATACCAGTATCGAGTCATGAAATATTTACTATAATATCCATAGGAATAACATACTGCTAACAACCTCTATAAATTCTACAAATGGTTTAATCGTGTAGTTTGACCGTAGTTCTACACATTTCTTTGAAGACTTGAATGCTATTAAGGGAACACATCACTATCTTGGAACTTTTTTCTTCAAAACCCATATGCTAGTTTTCCATCATGAAAAATGGATGTATGATAATAATGGAGGTGAGAATATGATATGTACTACACAAAAAAGAACTACATTGTTAGAACAAGAATTGTGTTGTTGGAACAAGAAATGTACATCTGTCATGAGGATAACATGCTATTTGTGATTTTCACATAAATATTCCTCAAACCACTAAAACAAAGAGAATTCATAGAACAATAAAGTGTTACCTCTCAATACCTCTATAATTGTCCAACAATGTATATAAAATGACAATAATAACTACAAACACAAGGTAAATGCATACAAATCCTTAGAAAAAAGTGTGAAAATCCAGAAAAAATTGAGGCTCAACAATTTGGCCTCTAGAAGCCTTGGGTTTTTTTTTTGGTTATTCCATGAGATCCCAAATTTATGCTTGGAATATGGTCAGTAGGTGATTGACTGAAAGAAATATTTGGCTCAACCGAGTCTGTGGCTAGGTGGTATGTGGAAGTCCCTGACTTGGTTGGTACCTTTACATGTTAATATGAAACATTTCCTTATTGTGATTCATGTATATTTGTAGAAATTATGTTGGTGATATTATGGTTGAGTTTCCATGGGTCCTATACTGGTTATTTACTAGTTATTTTGTGTTTACTTGATGTATTTTATCTATGGATATTGTCATGAATGGTTTAGCTATTGATCGGTTGATGAATGTATGGACTAATTGAAGATTTTTTTCATATATGTGGAGAGGGAGTAGAGCCTTATTGGTGATTCTCAGATGAATTTTATACTATTATGATCAAATATGCATTCATTACCCATAGATTACATGTTCATTGTGTTTTACGAAATGTCTAATGAATTATAGGAAGTCTAGGTCAATTTATGCCTCTAAGTTTGTATGTTTACCATTCTGATTATGTCATTTATAATTATAAGAAGTCTCAAGAATTTTTCTATAGTGGTTTGGAGGCTGACTTAGAATTATGGCTTAGATCGGGGGACTACACCCTCTGAACCAGAAAATTTGGGTCACAAACGCACCAAGGTAGTGCTGTGCGTGTGGTTGGAGGCCTTCAACTGCACCCAAGCCTTGTCATTTATGTGATTGGGAGCATAGGTTAGTGAAAAGGAGCCCGAACTCAAGGTTGGTTAGTTAGGGTGGTTCTTTGGCCCCTGAATGTCCTGTAGCCCTGACAGTTGTTGTGAGTTTTTAGTTTATGGTAATTTTATAGGCCCTGCTTCCTTAACTAGAGCTTGGATGTTGGGTCATGTCATAATAACTCTTCGTCTCATATTTACCCTGGCAGGCCAACGAAATCGGGTAAATGTGGGAGGGGGTGGTTACATTAATTTAAATTAGTGTCACATAAATTTGTTATCATTTCTAAAAACCAACTAAGATTATTATGGACAGTGAAAAATTTAAGGATGGAAATTTCTCTTAAAGTTTAGAAACCTCGAAAAATATTACTAGTCCCTAATATGAAAAATATAAAATATTTAGAGATATATTTATAAAAATATTCAAATTTATATTGATTTTATATATAGTGTCTACAAAATTTAGGCGATCTTTAAGGTAAAATAATTTTATACTACAAAATTTAGGCAAATCATTTTTAGAAAAAATGGAAATTGGAAAATCTTTTTTTTTGAAAAAATCATGGAAAATTAGCCCGCTTGTGAATATTATCCCCTAAAATTTTCCATGTTTATGAATGCATGCAGGGAAACCAAAGTTGCAAGGATCAATGTTACAATGTGTAGATCTTTCTTCTGTGGAGCTTTCATTGTGCGAAGCGATGTGAGTGAAGTGTGGGAGGAAGTGAAATGTGGAATAATTAATTTTTATACATTGTGGGGAGTGCTTAAGTAGGGTTACTAGTGCCTTACGTAATCGAGTGAGGGGGCATAGCTACTATTAATTAATTGTACACTGAAAGGGTGTGCGAAAAGTGTGGGAGAAAGGGTATGTAGGAAGTGAGAATAGAAAATTCAGTGTCTAGAGCTTACAATGAAATATTCCATTATGTAGAGGAAGCTTTCTCCACAAAGTGAAAGCTACACATAAGGAAATATCAACTTAAAAAACTATAAACGTAAAAATAATAAACATAAATTTAACTAATTTAACTTAGTGCAACAAAAACTTGTGATCAATTGATGAAAAAATTAATATTATTATCAAAGAAAATTTAGTGTCATTTATGAATGCATGCAAGGAAGCCATAGTTCTAGGGATCATTATCTTATTCCGCGAAATTTTCATTGTGTGTAGCTTACACTAACAACTTTCATTGTGTATAGGAAGCTTCCTCTGCACAGTGAAAGCTCCACACAAGTCTAAAACAACTGCATGATGAGTCTTGGTCCTCCTCTTCTCTTGTCGTATTTGTGTTGTGATGATGAGGCTTGGTTAGACTCGAAATGTAGACATAAAAATGAATACTATGGAGATTCTGAATCCCCAATATCAAAACTCACACCACAAAAACCTTCAAACTATCATTGTAAGAGAAATTTACTTAGCAAGAGAAAGTTATGAATTATATTAATGTGATTATGTTATTGTGTGGAGGTGTTGAACATTGTGCAAATTTTTTAAATATTCTGTGGATTCTAAATACACTTATGTTTTGTTCGATATATGCAAAGCAACTAGATATAGCATATTCAAAGGAGATGGGGAATGTTCTAGAATGGAAAGAACTTTTTCATTTTTTTGGAAACATAATTAATTAATTAATATGCATATGTATAATCAATTAATTATAATAACAAATTTTAAGTAAGTAGTCAAACAAGGAAGTATTGATGGAGAAGTTTTCAGGAGATGTTGGCACACGGTTATTGGAAAATTGTGTTTTTATTTGCAATTTAATGTAATATTAAGTGAAGTATATTTTTTGTGTGGAATAACAGTAGTGTGGGTCAGAGAAAAAAACATCGTTCCATAATGTTTCATATGTTTGTATACTTTTTTGTATGCCATTCTATATACAACATTACATATTATAGAGTGCAAAAAAGATATAGAAAAAAAAACACATAGTTATATAATGTAATGATAATAATTAAATAAGAATAAATCAAGCAGAAGAACACCTCTTAGCAAATTTATCAGTCTATCATTGTATTTAATTGTATCTATTATACTTGTGTTCATTTTTCCATATTTCATATTAAATTAATATTTCAAACCTAGGCTTATATATATTATTTCTCCATTTTTATGCATAGCCTTTATTACATAGTTCTCCCATACCCTTTCTCTTTCCTCTTCATATCACAAAACTATCCTAATTAAAAAAAATAACAATCTAATATTACTATTGTTTTTCCATGTATCTTTGATTTTGATTTCTTTTTACAAATTTTAAACAAGTATTAATTATCCATATAATCCTTAATCACTTCACACAATGTATCAATGTTATTTCCTCTACACCTCTTTAGAAATAACCATCAACTGCTCAATTAGTTTTAGCGCATACTTTGAACTAATGATCTTACAACTTCTCCCAATAAACAAAAAAACCATAATGGTAGTAACCTATTTCATTGTTTAGATATTTCCTTATCTAGAGCTTAATATAAAAGGTTTCATTGTGGAGAGCTTAAAATCAGATCTTTCATTATGTGAAGGAAGCTTACTCCGCACATTGAAAGCTACGTACAAGTAAAGACCTACACAACGAAGCATTGACTATGACCAAACTAAATTTAACTTTAACTTTATGAGAAAATAAAACTTATTTAATGATAAATTTTTACTAGTAGCACTCACTTCGTGGTTGAATGGTGTTGACTATTCATTATTTTTCTGAATTTTTTTAATTATTACGATTATTAGTCCGTGCCTCGCCAATGACTCTAAAACTTGCCTCGTGATCAAATATCATTGACTATCGATTATTTTTTATAAGAATTTTTCTATCTGCAGGTCGAATTCCATTCAGTATCAATTACTCATGTCGACGTATTAACCATATTTTTGGGAAAATGTTGAATATTCCCATTCTTCTATAAACTCAAAAATCATTTTCTAATTTATTGGAATATTATTTCTACCACCCATTGAATGATGCTTGTATCCACTTATTATATAATACATATTTTGAATATTTATAAGGTGGTGTGACAATTGTAACCATTAATTTTAGTTATGTTTTCTATAAGAGCATTCACGAGGTGTTTATCATGCAGTTTTTTTAGCTTACACATTACAAGAGCATGTTCGATTTCTTTTATAGGGATTTGGTTAAAAATATATTTATTGTCTTTGTTGTACATTGTTATTCTGGTAGATACATTGTATCATGGAATTTCTCTACAACCTTGTTTCGAATGAAGGTGCAAAACCTGTAACATTTTTGTGAGGTAAAAAATGCATTCTTTCTTCTATACGCGAGTACTTAGAAATTTTATACAATGTACATTACATTCCTATAGCAATGAGGTGTGGAGTTCAAAAAGTGGATAATGTGAGATTTCTATAAACTTTTATACAAGATATGTTACTATCGTGTAGCTGTTATGTCTGAATTACTTCCATGCTATGAAATTATAACCTTTTATTTTTTGTATTTCTATATATTTGATCTAATACATATCGTTGGAGTAGAGAAGAAGAATACAAGTAGGATATCTACCATTAGAAACAATGATAACTTTTCTAAGAGGTGTGTTGTTGGTCTATTTATTTTCAATTGATTATTTTTACATTATTCAAATCTGTGTTTTCTTTTGCTATATTTTTCATGTGCTATATCTAAAAAAGGCCTTTTCAATTTTCAGGAAACATATAACACAACAATTTTGAATCTGTTAGTTCCCCGTAATTTTTTAGATTGGAAAGACCAAATATACATAGGTAACATCAAACTATTCTTTGGAGTCCTAGGACCTAGCCTTCCTAGACTCAGAGAGGGCTCTCTCTATGTTGGTATGAAAAGTGTAACTTGATAACTTTTAGGGTTTGATTTTAGGCTAGTTATTAAGTTTAGGGTTTATTTGATTGTTTGGTTGGTTGGATAAGTTGTCAAGGAGAATAGGTAGAGTGAGTGAGAATCAATCCATTGGGCTATGAAGTCTGCAAATGTTTTGGAGAGTGAAAAAATAAGTCAAGGGTGTCCCCTAGGGCAAGTTAACAAGGCCACATGGATCTAAGTAGGTTTTGTGTGAGTGAAATAAACATAGAGTTGTGAATAAAATAAGTTAAGGGGAAATTAAGGATCCTTTAACATACTATGAACAAGGAAAAATCTTTCAGTATGATAGTATAGCAAAACATGAAGAGCAATAAGGGATTCTTCAATCAAACAATACTAAGCATACCTAAAAAAACAGATAAGTAAATTTAGAGAGGATATAAGGTTTCTTTGAACATTACGTGAAAAAAAATAGACCTTTAACATAAATTTTTAGTAAAACCAAAGAGAATTTAATAATTCTTTAGCTAAACTGCAAGGAAGGAAAACATATAAATCAAAAGAGGCAGGCAGAAGTAGGGTGCCAAGAAAGCATGTCCTATTCTCTATTTCTATCTTTTGATCAAGGAAACCATAAACATAATGAATCATTGAAAGAAACAAAGACAAAAGTGGAATACATCACCATCTAACCAAGCTTTATGAATCCTAAGAGTGTGCTCAATCCATGGATGCTCAGTCTAAAGCCATCACAAGCCACCAAAAACCAATTTCACCAATAAACTCCAAGTCTATCTCATATTATGCTCAACAAATATCCAACATGTACAATGAGGCCTAAATGATGTATTTAACAAGAAAAGAGGACCAAAACCCTAACTAGGTTTCCCAAAATTTCATAAATACTCATAAATACCATTTATGTCCAAAGAGACCATGCAAGGCACAAGGCATAAAATATCTAATGAAATAAATGCAAAATAACTTCCAACACCTAAATTCAGAGTAATTATCCCAAAAATACAAAAAATATCCATTTTACATAAATGAGTGCCTTTTTTTGACTTTTTCACACAAGGGCGCAGCAGAGAGGTCCAAGGGCATAGCGCCTGCATGGGAAAACTGGGTCACCTTGCAGCTGAATTTTGAAGGCCTTCCCAATGTCGGAATGAGCTCTCTGATGGCTTGTTGGAAAGCCTATTAACTCTACTTTCCAAAATTGCCTTTGGTTTTCTGATTAGACTCCATTAAAATGTTCAAAATTCAAAACTCCCAAGGCTGCTAAGGGCGCAGCGCTAGCCCCGAAAACATGGCAAAAAGATGAAAGTTTGCGTGTTTTTGGGCCTTTTGGAGGACCAAACCTACTCCAAATGATCTGAAATTAGGTTTGCATGATTCCCTTGGCCTAAGGATTCCAAAAATTTAGAGTTTACCTCCAATGGATGTCATGAGAAAAACCTCAAAATCAGTGAAAAAACCAAAAATGTAAAAAACATTGCAAAATTTGCAAATATCTCCCTCATGGTGTTTGGGATGCCCGTAGAGAAGAATCAACTAATATTTCAGGGTTTTATTTTTCTTTTTCCTCCTTCAGTGCTTTTGAGCTTGGCCCTTGCAATTTGATTTCTCAAGGAATAGTGCTTGGCCATCCTTTTCTGAAGGTCAAGGTCCCTTTGTGTCTTCTCTAGCGGATCTTCCAAGTGTATGTTGGCCCTCTCTAACCAAGGTTTATCGATCATAGCTTCAATTCCATGGCAAGCAAAAACAGCACCTGGAGTGAGTTGGTTTCACCAATGTTATTTGCTCTCTCTCCTTGGCCAAGGCCTTCCTCAAGCCCATTCTTCTTGGCCTTCTCCTTGACATTTGTCGTTCTTCATATTCATTCTCATCAAAAATACCCAAGACTTCATCAAGTCTAACCTTGGTCCTTCTTAAACTTCTTTCCAAAGCTCCTGATTTCCCCCTAACCTCAAATACCTTTTAAAACGGCCCCTAGTAATAGGTGATAACGTTCCTAGCCCTAGCTAGGTTGGCTTGCAAATATTTTATTTGGCCATATTTACCCTTGAGAAACATTCTTCAGAACCTTGTTGCGTTCTCATCATCACTGTCAACATGAATGAGTTCAAATTCCCGCTCAGTCTCATGTTGGTCTTCTTCCTTTTCCTCTATGACCTTCTCTTTTCCTTTGTCCAGCTACTTGATTGAAGTGGAAGGCATGGCCCCTTGCTGTTTAGAGGCAACAAACACATGCATACTTCCTCCTTGATAGATTAAAGAAAAAGGTCCAATTATGTTCATTTTGGTGTCTTCACCACGGCTGCCATCATGACTATCATCATCGTTGATATCCTTGCTGGTAAAATTCTGCCAAAAGATGAATTGAGCTAATGGCGTAGAATCAGTGATTTATTAGCCCATGCAGTGATTTATTTTATTAAATATTTCATTGTCAATTGCTTTCTAAGTTTGCATATATATATATGTGTGTGTACATATGTATGGAATATTTATAAGGTGTGAGTGGTGGTCTCAAGCCCAATCTCAACCTAGTTAAACATTATCAAGTAGTAATTTGAGGCTAACTAACGCAGAGATTTACATAGATGAACCAACGCAAAATCATTCAAAGGGCGCAGAGCCGAGCTTTAATGCTCGTTGAAGGGTATTGTCAACTGCGTGAAATGAATCAATCTTCGTGTGCATGTAGCACTCAAGGGACGTGAGCCAACGAAGGTGCAGAAACCATACGCAACCATCGGAGGGACGTGAGAAAACAAGGGTGCAGAGGCCATACTCAGCCATCGTAGCAATCAACTGTTGCAAGATCAATCACCAGGTGGAGGCATGAAGAAGATCGAAACGGTTTGAAGGCAGAACGAAATTCGTAACGCTTTGTAGCAGAGTTAAATCACGGTGTTTACATTGGTAAGTGCTCATGCTGTGGAAGCGATGACCACCAATGTTGAAGGAGTGAGATACCAGTAAATGTTACCACCGTGAAGGGATGGGCAGCGTGTGAATTGAACGCTGTGACTGGATGGTAAGCAACGCGTTATTTAGACAATGTTTCTTTGTGTGATTCGGATGTAGCAATAGATCTCCAACAATGTTGTTGAGTGGAGACATCAACCGGAAGTTAAGAGTTTAAATCCCAGCCTATATATATTAAAATCTTTAGATTTTTGCACTGGGTTTGAGATTCAGAATTTGTGCATTTATTTAATAAATGTATGAAACTGTATGAACCAGTGTAGAGAATATTACTCCATTTCTATGGAGAGTTGTTTTGCTTTCAGACTAATAAGCATTGGGTGGATTGAAGTGTATGTAATTGATGAAATTTTGAAGAAGAACTTGTAGAATTGCCAGCTAGTAGAAAATCAATTACATTTTTATGAAGGACATAAGCTCACTCTTTAAAGAGTGATTTGGGAAAGATAAGGAGTGAAAAAAAAAATTTGTAATTGGAGCTATAAGGGAGAAAATTGAAATTTTGTCATTTTTTCTGGAGAAACAAGGAGTGATATTGTAACTCAAAGTAATTTTTTACTTTTGGGGGGGGTAGATTTTTTAAAGCCATTGTCAAATTTTGCAAAGATTTCATTGTAAAACACTTAATGAGAAATTGACTAGAGCCAAGTGCAAAGCTCAGTCATTTTTCTTTTTTCTTTTTTTGAATGACTATACAAGGGTCAAGGCCAAGCCCCGATATTTGCGTGGCGTGTTTCGTGTGACGAGTTGCTCATTTTTTTGTGCTTGATTCTTTTGGTGCACTACTTCAACACTACAATGTCGAAGTTAATTAATTTGTTCTCTAAATCTAATAAGCTAGAAGGAGTGAAATCTTATAAGACATGGAAACGTCTAATTGAAAGCACTCTCATATATAATGAATTGTGGCATGAAATTTGTGATGGCAACATTAAGCCAAATAAACCAACAGATGCAGCTTCACTTGCAAAATGGGAAGTAAAAAATGGCAAAGCATTAGCTCTTATAAAAGCTTCAGTTAATAATGAAATGTACATACATATTGAAAATTCCTCAAATGCATGGACTGCTTTATGTACATTCAAAGATCTCTTTGATACACAACCTGAATAAAAGAAGGTCGATCTTTAATTAAAATTGCTTCAACATAAATTAACTAAAGGTGGTGATGTCCTTGAGTATATTTCACGACTTAAAAATATCAAGCAAGAAATAATAAATGTTGGTTTTCAAGTTGTTGATGAAAGCTTCTTGACCACGATTCTAATTGCTGGATTTCCATCATCATATACACATTTTTTGGAAACTTTGCAAGTCACTGGAAAGTTAGAGAAGATAAAGTTTGATGAATTGAGTGACATGTTAGCCCAACATGATAAAACCTTTGGGAAGAAGAAACAGATTGGAGAAGATGTCTTCTTCACCGAAGCCAGCTCAAGTAACTCCTCAGTTGAAAATTCAAGAAACCAAAGAAGAGGGAATTTCAATCAAATTCAAGCAGCCCAAGGTCGTGGTCGCAGTCAAAGCAGAGGAAACAATTTCAACAGAGGCTACAATTCAAGCAGGAGAATTTTTCAAGGAAGAGGCAACAATCAAAATAGAGGATATCATCAAGGCAGAGGACAAACTCAAAATAGAGGCCAAAGTAGTGGTCGAGGACAATCTCAAGGCAAAGGCAGCCATTTAAGTCAAATTGTTTGCAGGAGATGTAACAAAGTTGGTCATTATGCGGCAGATTGTAGAACTTCTATTGAGAAAGTTCCCAAGTTTCATCCAAACTCTGCACAATTTGCAAATGATGAAGATGATCCTGATGGTTCCGAATATGTTTTCACCAACACAAAATCAACAGCTTTCCAAGTTTCAAGCTTTCTCAGAAGTGATTATGAAGATGCATGGATTATGGATACAGGTGCAACTCAACACATGACTTTTCGACAGGATTTCTTTTGGAATTTCAAAATGCCATCTAAATTCAATCTATCTTGCTGATAAAACAAAACATACTCCTTCAGGCAAAGGTGTAGCTAAATTTTTTTTACCAGGCATTGGAGAAATAATGATTTCAAATGTATGGTATGTCCCAGCATTCAAAAAAAATTTGTTATCTTTATTCACGATTCGACAAGCAGGACATATGGTGATTATGGAAGATGGCTTATTTAAAATTAACTCAGTCAAACAAAACATGAAAACAATAATGACAAGTTATGAAGATGGAAAACTGTTAAGGATGAAAGGGACAATTATTCCAAGAAATTATGACTTTGCAGGAGAAACAAGTACAGACATTTCACCGATCAGATTGTGGCATGTAAGATATGGCCATATCAACTTTGAAAGTCCCTCTCAGTTACAAAAACAGGGAATGGTTAAAGGACTTCCAACCTTCAAAATGGAAAATGCAAAGTGTGAATCTTGCATTTTTGGAAAACAACATCAAGAGACTTTTCCTACAAGTTCATGGCACGCAAATAGGCATTTTCAGTGGGTTCACAGTGATATTTGTGGACCCTTCCCAACTTCTCTCAGAGGTTGTAGGTATTTCTTACTCTTTGTTGATGATTTTAGCAGGATGACTTGGGTATATTTCTTGAAGCAAAAGTTAGAAGCATTTGAAAAGTTCAAAACTTTTCATCAGCTTATTAAAAATAAAGTAAAGGAGAGGATTGGCACTCTTATAACTGAAAATGGCGGAGAATTCACTTCAAATGAATTCAAAATGTATTGCATGGACAATGGCATAAAATGACATATCACCAATGTCTACACTTCGCAGCAAAATGGAGTAGTAGAAAGAATGAATCGTGCCTTGTTAGGAATGGTGTGATCTATGTTAACTTTCAAAAAGTTAAGTCCTTTATATTGGGCTGAAGCAATTCATACCATTGTCTACTTGAGAAACAGATCTCCCACTACTTCTTTAGATGGAATCACACCTTATGAAGCATTGTTTGGCTTCAAACCTTGGGTAAAACATCTCATAGTTTTTGGATCAGTCTGTTATGCCTTAGTTCCGAAGGAAAAACGAACTAAGCTTGATGCATGAAGCTTGAAGTGCACAATGATCGGGTATTATGATGAGAAGAAAGGGTACCGACTTTTGTCGAATGGGAAATTTATTGTAAGTAGAGATGTTATTTTTGATGAAAATGAGAGTAAGAGTGCTGAAGAAGTTGAAATTCTTATTCAAAAGTTAGAAACAAAAAGTAATAAAAGAAACAGAAATTTACAAATTCAACCAAATGCACAAAATTGGTATGAGCTTGAGTTTCCTTCATCTGAAAATGATTCATCTAGTCTGTCTTCATCATCAGCGCCATCTGGGTCTTCTAGCAGTTCATCCAACTCTCCTAGCAGCAACAGTTCTTCTGACAATGACTCTCCACCCCCGGAACCTACGGTTGATCAACAAACATCAGTTTATATCAACCCTCTTTACAATGATGGTGATTTTTCACAATCCCAAACCAGTGAACATCAATTTCCAAAATGGGTAGTTCAACTTTTGAAAGATGTAAGGCATAATGAACAGAATAAAACAGGAACAAGGGGATCACAAAGAAACAAAGGAGCCTTGATAGCAAATGATTTTAATGAAACTTCTACATACTAAGAGGCAGTAAAACATAAAGAATTGCAATAGGCTATGGTTGATGAATATCAGGCAGTTCAAGAAAATAAAACTTGGAAACTTGTTGATTGTCCTCAGAATGTTAAACCCATCGGATGCAAATAGGTTTACAAAATTAAGTACAAGAAAAATGGTGAAATTGACAAGTATAAAGCAAGACTTGTTCTAAGGGTTTTGCGCAAGAGGAAGGGATAGATTATGAGGAAACGTTTGCTCCTACAGCTAAATGGAACACCATCTGACTCACACTTGCCTTAGCAACTAAACAAGGATGGAAAGTTCATCAAATGGATATAAAAAGTGCTTTCCTCAACAGTGATTTACATGAAGAAGTGTACATGACACAACCACCAGGTTTTGAAATTGAAGGACAGGAACATAAAGTCTAGAAACTGTTAAAGGCTTTATATGGGTTAAAATAAGTTCCCCAAGCTTGGTATGCTAAAATGGATGAATACCTTAGGAAATTTTGTTTTCAACGAAGTGAATCTGATGATACCTTGTACGTACGTCAACAAGCTAAAAATATGGTGATTTTGGTTATCTATATAGATGATTTGATTATCACTCGCAACAATGATGATCATATTGCACAGGTAAAAAAGGAGTTACATGCAGGTTTTAAGATGACAGATTTGACTACTTCACTACTATCTTGGAGTTGAAGTATTCCAACGTCCACATCATATCTTCATTTCTCAGAGTAAGTATGCAGTAGAAATTCTTTAGTGATTTGGAATGCAAGATTGCAAGCCTGTTCTCACCCCTATGGAACAAAACTTGAAACTTTCAAAATTTGTAGGGGGGAAATGGTGGATAGCACTACTTATAGACAGTTGATTAGTAGCTTGATTTATCTGACAACTACTCGACCAGGTCTTTCTTATGCCATCATTATTTTTTCCCGCTTTATGCAGGAACCACGAGACAGCCACTGGAATGCAGCTAAAAGAGTTCTTCGTTATATCCAAGGAACAAAAGATTTTGGTCTTCTTTACAAAAAGACTAAAAATTTTGTACTCGGAGGATTTTCAGATGTCGACTTTGCTGGCAGTATTGATGATAGGGCATCAACCTCAGGTTATTTAATGAACATGGGGTCAGCTACAGTTTCCTGGAGTTGCAAGAAGCAAGCTACAGTGGCCACTTCTTCAGCAGAAGCAGAGTACATTTCAGCATGGGAAGCAACATGTGAGATTGTTTGGTTGCGTAGAGTTTTACAGGACTTGGAAATTCCTCTAGCAGAAGCTACTTCGTAATTCATCGACAATCAGTCAGCAATAAAGCTTGCCAAGAATCCAGTTTTTCATTCAAAGACAAAGCATGTGGACACCAAGTATCATCATATCAGATCACTCATTGCAAAGGATGTCATCAAGCCGATTTATTGTCCTTCAGAAGATTAGACCTCCGATATCTTCACCAAACCTCTTGGCAGAATAAAATTTACTAAGTTCAGAGATGAACTTGGTATATGTTGTAATGTATCTTTGGATCATAGGGGGGAATGTTAGATGATCCAAATATATTAATGTAAAGTTAGGATAAAATATTTATTAAATTAGAATATTTAATAAATATTAGAGAATAAAAATATTTATTAAATTATAATATTTCATAAATATTAAGAGACACTTAGAAATAGAATATTGTTAGCAAATATAGGACTCTGGAATTGAGTCGTATCTTAGGCTCAAAAATAGGAATAAAGCTAGTAGATTGGATAGAAGATCATTTATTGTAAATGGAGAGTTGTTGTTTTTCAAGTGATCCATAACCAAATTAAGTTAGGACATATAGCTTATAAATAGGTTAGTCTCCTAATTGCAAATTTAGTAGAAGTTTACGTTTGTAAACTCTACAACTTTTTATGTAATTTCTTTTCCATTATTAATAAAATTATGTGCCTGAGGACACTTCTGCCATTATCCTTATGGATTTCATGGTTGATCTCATGGCTATTGTCATTTGTCACTATGCTTTCTTCTTAATCGCTCATACTCTTGCTATCATTATCAATGTCAACGTCATCATCATCATTATCATTATCTCCACTGATATCATGACCATCATGATTGCTGCTTGATTCTTCCTCATTGATTTCTGCACTATTTTTTTCTTCACTGTTTTCCTCGGCCTCACTGATATTTGTTTCATGGATATCAACCTCAATTTATTCTTCTTCACTACTTTTTTCATCTTCATTGTGTTCACTGACTTGTGGGCTGTCATTATCACTGATATTGGCATCATTTACATCAACCTCATCATTTTATTCTTGACTGCTAGGTGCTTCACCTTTGGTTTCTGCACTGCCTTCATCACCATTGATATTTTAATCTTCATTTCCTCCCTCTTCTGTGCTTTCTGCTTCATTGGTGTGACCCTCACTGTGCTCTTTACTGCTATCATCAGCCTCACTACCTTTAGACTCAGTGGCCTCTTCTTCACTAACATTTTCTGCCCCATCTCTGCCAAGAATGCCACTATCATTAGCTTCACTCCCATCCTGGTTCTATAATCCATTGTCAACATCAACATCATCATCACTTTTGCTTCTTTCTTCATCATTTTCCTCATCTTTATTGGCATCTACCTCCATGTATTTTTGGCCACTTTCTTCATTTGTGTCCTCAATTCCTTCTATACTGCCCTAATCTCCTTCACTGGCTGATTTTTCTTTGCTTGAATCCTCACTATTTTCCTCTTGATTTCCAAAATCATCACTACCTATATTTTCCATGCTTTCTACCTCTTCATTTTCTTCTACTTCACTGCTTGATTTCACATTACCCTCTCCTTCATGATCACTTGATTTCTCATTTTCACTCCCCACATTGTCTGATACATTGGGAGAGGGTGAGGAAGGAGGGTTGTCTTGAGGTGAAGTTATATGGGTGGATGGTGAAACATGCTCATCAATAGATTATGGAGGAGTAAGGACAGGAGGATGAGATGATGAAGGCATGTTTTGCTGAGGATGAGGTTGTGGGTCGGTGAACACTTCATGGGCAATGAAAACCTCCCATGGAATACCCTTTTGCTCCAATTGATGCATCACAACCATTTTGATGAGAGAGTGGTGAAAAAGGCTCTGCATTTTTTCTGAATGATCTCTCTTTTGTACAATATAAGACATTTTGTCAATACTCCTGTAGAGGTAGTAGGGCAAATGCAGCATCTTAGCCCTAGTAAAGTGCATGATAAATCTGATGTGATAGGAATAGAACCTAGAGAATATCCCTTCACATGTGAAATATTGCATAATGACCTTCATCATGGGAGCATACCTCTCAAGAAAATGTGAGAAAGGAAATATAGATTTGTTGTAGTCTTTGTATCTGGGTTTAAGGAATGGATCATAGTGGCTTATGTGTATATTGGCCTGTTTGAACCACTTTTCACCAACACTAGGTATCCCAATGGTAATAGCTATGGAATTTGATGACAGCTCAAAGTTTACCCCTGCCAGATTGACTTGTTTCTCATGTAGGTTAAGGATGAAGAGCCTAGTCAGCTCAGGGTGACTTTGTACCTGTTGTACTCTTTCACAAAAATGGAAACACCCCACATTTTGGAAACATGTGACAGTCATAGGAGAGGCATTAAGTTCCATTTTTTTTGAGGTTCAAACCTATTAATCCTCCCACCTATGTGTTGATGCCTTCTTGGCACTTGGACTTCCTCACCACTATCACTGTGACCTTCCCTTGACATTTTGACAAATTTTCCCTTGAAAAACCTAGCTTTGCTTGTGAATCTGATATGGAAAAGGAATTGGAATGGTGGTGAAATGGCAACCCTTTATAAGTGAGTGAGAGGGATGAGTGAAGTTGTAAGTATATGATTGTATGAGAGGTTAGAAAAAACTTGGTGACCTCCCCTACTAATTTGTGGAAACTTGGCTTTACCACACCTTGTACTTATGGAAAATGGATATGAATGAAGGCAATGAATATGTAAATTTTCTTGTGGTGTAGGGGCCATAGTTTATGAGTGAATGGAGAAGGTGAAGGCACAACCTAGAAGAATGAGCAAATTTTCAACAAGGTATCTTTGGTGATCACTGGTCTCCTTAGTATGCAGATGGATAGGTGTTTAAAACAATGATGCTCAAGCATGAAAAATCAGGTTTTCACTTAGGGTTTCATTCCTTTAAAAACCATCAAATGCTTGAAGGGGAGTTTAGGATGTCCACTTACCACTTAGAGATTCTTTAGAAACCTTTGATGGCAACTTAGAGGTTTTTTTGAGCTAACTTGAGGGTTTGAATGTGCAGGAGGCCCTCCTGGCCAAACGCACAATGCACCAATGAATGGGTTGTCAGGTCGGCCAAACGTGCAATGTGTGAATGAGGTGTCAGGTTAGGCTGCATGCAGCGCTTGAGTGCACGGGGTGTCGGGTCGGGCAGAGGTGTCGTGGCTTGTGCCAGGCGCACAACGCCAATGCTTTCTGTCGGGCCTATCAGGTCTATCGGGTAAACGCACAACGCGTTTCCAGGTGTGCAACGCATACTCACAGGCGCGCAGCACTTTGGAAATTTAGACGAGGTTTTTTGGCAGGGGCACAACACCCGAATCCAAGCGCGCAGCACCGACCTGAATGCACAACACCTCTGAACTTGCCCGAATTTGATTTAGAAAATCACAGTTTCTCCTCCTGAATATTCCAATATTTTTGCAAATGAATAATGAGGTGTCTGAAGGGTTGAGAGGACCTTTTATGGGCTTAAGGGTTTAAATTTATCTTTACAAACCCTCTTTCTAATGTTTTTAGCCTTTGTCACTATTTTCACTAATATTCCTTTGACCTTTTTTTGTAGGTGATTAGTGTACTAATTTGGACTTGGATTTTTCTTTTCTTACCAACTCTTTTGTCATTTTTGGTGTGTAAGTGACTTTAAAAGATGAAGTTGATCCTCTGTCATTTTCACTATGCATTCCAACTCAACTTACACCTCTTCTAATTGAATTTTTAGACTCTTTGTAAGCATATTTTCTCAAGTGATAAACTTAGGCTCTCCTTTGGTTTCTTGACACATGAAGAGTTCATTTGACAATTTTGTGATGTGTGCATAGTGACATCCCCAAAACCCTATATGATTTACACCATGACACCTTTAGCTTTTTACCTTGGCTGTTAGTTAGGAAATTTCTGTCCCTTTTGATCTTGAAAAGTTGACATATTAATTCTGACACAGCAGCAACCTTAAAATCATCTTTCGTTTCCACCTTGGAACTCAACATCATGTTTTTCATCCCTTTGACAACTGCAGCTTTGTAGGTGGCTGAAATGATAATTTGAACCTTGCTCACTGATACTCTTTACCTCCTTCTTCTGTAGGTGATATGAAAATCTTTAAGTGACTCTTTTTTGCTTATTGATGCCTTTCAACATTTTCATTATGCAGGTGATATGAAAATATTTGAAGCGGCTTTCTTTCTGCACTTTGATAGTTGACATCTTCCTTTTGGCCCTTGGTAATTCAAACTCACAGGAACACCCTTAAAACTTTTCCTTGACCTACACCATGGAATTCAAATCATGCCTTTACCTTCTTTGGCCACTTCTAATTTGCAGGTGCCATAAAATACTTACTTAGCCTTTTTATGATACCCTTTATATCTTTTCCCTTGGAGGTAATGAGAGACTTACCTTGGAAAAATTTTGAGATTCTTGTACAAAGGAATAGCCTTAAAAACTTCCCTTTCTTCCACCTTGAAACCTAACACATCTCATTTTTTCATTCAATCATGGTAAGCTTATTAAAACATATTTGAGGGGTTTTTCTCATAACAGCACTGTCAAAACCTTTTATTGCTTGCATCATGAAGTTGTAATCATGTTTTTACCCCTTTTGACACTTCTGAGTGTGGGTGACTTGAATACATGGATTTTACCTTTCTCACTAATATTCTTTACATCTTAACTCTTTAAGACAGTGAGGCATTTCACGTTGGAAAACTCTGGGATGTTACACACAACACCCATTTAAATCTTCCTTTTGCTGTCATCATGGGGGCTTAAAGTTACCCCTTCACCTTCTCTGATCATCTTACCAAAACCCTAGGTGTGTGGAATTCCTGAAAACAATTATCAATGTTGTCTTCTAAGTTCTTTATATCCCTTTCAAGTTCATTCATTTCTGTTCAGTTCACCTCACCTTTTTCCCTTTTTTATCAATAGTTTCTGATAAACTTCTCTTTATGTTTGGTTTGGGGTGTCTTATTCACGTCATTTGCTGCATTGGATCACTTCTTGGTATATTGGTGGACCTTCAAGCTCAAACAACCTTATTCTCATTGAAACCAAACTGCTCTCCTTCTCCTTGCTATGAATGCCTTTATTTAAGATTAGAAATCTTACCTTACCAACTCTCTGCTGATAGTCATTTTAACACTCCTGCAGAAGTGCCAAAATTCACATTTACCTTTTGAAGATTTTGAACTTGATAAAGTGGTCCTCTTGGGAGAGTTTTTTTATCTTTCTTGGACAACCATATGTTGATCTTCTATTACATCTGAGCCAACTTCTAGCACAAGAAAAGCAGTGCTTTAAACACTAATGAAGACCCTACAACCTATGAAACCCTAATGACCTAGTGGGAGGGTTCTTGGACGTGGTCTTTGACTGAAATCTGGTTCGGGATCTTCAAGTGTAAAAACAGTATTTGACAAATTGATGTATTGAAGATCCAAAATCCAATGTACTTGATTTATCTAAAGAGCCTACAGAGATAGTTTTGAGACCATTGATGCTTGAGGAACTTGGTGAACATGGGAAGAAAAGTGTTAGACGGAAAAATACCTCTTGCGGACAAGAGCGATCTCCCTAGTATCCTAAGGATATCTAGAAACGAACAGAAAAATGTAGACCATTTTCTCTAGACCATTATGCTTAATAATTATTATTTAACTATGGAGAGATGCTCCTACTTGAAGTCCAATGCTTACTCGGTCTTCAATCTGGTCGTTCCAGAAGGTATCGATCTAGTACATAAGATCTGCAATCAAAGATAAGAAAACAGTATCAAAAGCATCTACAAGATATGATAATTCAAAAGAAATAATCTATCTTAGTGATCAAGGAATCCAAGAATTAAATTATTCAAAAGATAGATGAACAACTCAATGAGAAAATAGAATCCATTTGTATTAATTTTGAATAAAAGAAGAAACCTTATAACCTTGACGCCTTGATGTTTGTACAGGTTCTTCTAGGGTTCCGAACAACCATTTTCCTCAGTTTGATAAGACTCCAACTCTCTGAATCAACATAATACTATGGCTATGAGTATGTAATCACTCTCATGCCAATGATGCCAAATGTGGAGCGTATAATTTCTTCAGCAATTCTCTTCTACAAGCTAAGAAGTAAGTACCCTTGAGACTGAAACATGGTCTCAATTTATAGCAGAAGGGAGATAGTTTCAGCTCCAATAAGGAAGGGATAAAGCCCTCTCATCATGGGATTTTAGCTCCAAAAATCAAGGGATAGCTCCATTTATGAAGGGATAAAGGTTCATGAATGGAAGGGGCAAAGCTAGACCAGATAACGCTTCTAGAAGGCCCCAGCTGGGAGAATATTCGACCAGCTGGGCTTCTAGACTTACTTTTCTTTTTATTTTACCTTTTAAGAGGGTCCACAGTTTTAATGAGAAAATGTGCGGGATGTGCTGCAGGTTTTATAGAAATAAACCATGGTACCATAGGCAATGACTACGAAAAGTGCGGAGTTATTCTTTTTAGGGTTTTAATAAGATTTTTCCCAATTCCAAGACTTGATTTAGGAACTTTATGATTTTGTACCTCTAAGGGAGAAATAAATAGGTAATGATGAACCCATATAGACATCTAAATTTCATGGTGAAAAAATTTAGTGTAACAGATTGCCCCCTAAAGTGTGAAGTCTGAAGAGTTCTGAAGAGTTCTGAAGAGTGAAGTACTTTATCATTCCGAGGATCGGGCTACAGGCACACCAGTTGAAACCCTAAAAAAACATTCAGTGCAAGCATATATATATATATCATCGTTGAGGTAGGCTTTCCCATACTCAGATCAAGACTAACTACATGTTCTGATACAGAAATTATTTTAGAATTACATTAATAGTAGACACAGCATGGACGCAACCATCTGTCATGAGTAGTGTACTGTATCATGAATAATAAACTTCCTCACATCTTGGATGGTAGAAACTAGATCCAGGGTCTTCATTTCCGCTTCTCAAACTAGTACGATTCTATCCATGCGATTGATTGTGTCAAAGTCGAATCATGGTAGAAACCACTTGATTACCAGTCAATGATGTGAACTGTTAACATGTGTGAGATAAACCACCAATAATGACAATGGCCGTCAAATTACTCAGTACAATCTATGAAATATGAATAAATGATTTGAAGTCGAATATTTCAAAGAGTCATTCGATCGAAGGTCAATGATGCAACCTATTACCGAAGGCGAGAAATTGCCATTAGGGCATGCAGATCCCAAGGTACTGATAGGATTCTAGATCAAATTTCTAGATGATTGAGCTGTTGTTGATAGAAAGTGACCCATCGTAGGAAATCCCACGACACGAAACCATTACATCAAGTTTTGAAGAAATTTTAACAAGGACTGACTCAAGGATGGTCAACGCGAATGGAGACAATGTTTCCAATGAGTGGTTTATTAAACTGATCTCTTGAACAGATAATGACCCTGCAGATGGTGACGATTGACCTAAATATAATACCCAAAAACTGGTTGAAGACTTTCAATTTGGTTCGATTAACTGTTTGGCCAAAGGATTTTCCCAACCCAAATGTGAATGTGACAAAAGTGTCGTGTTCAAGAGTGGTATACAACTTTTTGAAACGAAGTGTGACAACTGGATTCATCTTCTCTCTTTTTCCCCCACCATTTTTGGCAAGTACCTCTTTATTTTTGACAATCTTGAGGAGGATAACCTTTGCTTGTTATATAAGCTCATCCTTCGGATGAGTCCAACTTAGTATTAAAATCAGACCTTATGAAGGAGTGGTTTGTTCCTATTTAAAATTGACAGGTCCTTTACTGTTAATTTTTAACGAGTCCAGTATAGGTGAAACTCAGTGTTTTTCAATTTTAGGGAGTCAGAAGAAAAACTTAAGAAAACTCCGTGGGTGTACTTTTTCGTAAATTTGGTCTCTCAAGCCCGAAAAACGATAAAATAATGTAGGAGAGAACTCTATTGACCATGATTAGCCAACATATACCTTTTTCGTAAATAGTCCATTTCAGTTCCGAAAAAGGGGTAAACTTATACTGAAAGGACGACTGTTTATTTCCTTTAACGAGTTTGAATAGTCAAGTACTCGGCAATATTTTCATTTTTAGAGAGTCTGGAAATGGCTTAAAAGAGAACTCCAGGGTTTTTCTTTTTCATAATTTTCAAGAGCCCGAAAAGGTGATAAAAGTGTACTCGTCATCAAAATAATCATTTTCACTTGACAATCTTTTTTTCTGCACATAAACTCGAAAAATTAAACATATCTATTTCCAATTTAAGTAAACAATTTCAAAAAATAACTTTTTAAAGTGAAAAATAAATAAAAGAATATTTTATTTATTCAAAAAAACTTATAAAAAGTAGTTCAACAAAGTCATTTTCACCTGTTGTGTTCAGAATTGAAAATTGAGAGCTCTGGACAAAAAACATTCTGGAGGTGATAAAGGGAGAACCAACCAGTCAAATAAAAATTCGTCGAATCTAGGTAATTCACAACACTATTCTCTTCATTTTCATCCATTTGCATTCTCTTTTTTAGTTTTTAAATTCATTTTTTTTTGGGGGGGGGCGGGGGGGAGGTTCAAAATTTCGCTCACAGGGGTCCGCGGGTCAGCCATTGGTTACCTGCGGACCCCGATAAATTTCCTAAAGAAAAAATATCAGGCTACCACATTTTTTATGAAGGGTGCATGAGGAGGTCCACACTGTCCCTATACAAAAACTGTTGAGGTGCCGTAAGAAAATGAAATTTGATACATTCTCACAAAAATGGATAAATATTTTCACTCTTACAACTTCTAACCATTAAATGCATCCATTTGCAGGTCAGTGCACAATGTTGGAGTCGCAAGAACGCGAGCATGAAGAGGTAGATGACACGAAAATGAAAAATCCAAACACAATGTGTGTTTTAAGAGATTGCAGAGTATAAAAATTCTGGGCTATTCAGGGAATAAGGGCACAGGTAGAGCTAATAACCTGGTTAGTGAATAAATGGGACATTCAGGCACAATGCTTTATCATCGGAGATCACAAGCTAGAAATTGAGCTTGAAGACATCTACTTCCTCACTAGTTTATCAAAAAGAGGTGAACCTATCTCATTGTTTGGAGCTAGGCAATGTGGCCTACCTATCGCTAGCTACAAACAAGAATTCTGTAATGAAGAAGCTGATCCCAAAGACAACCGGATAGACATAAAAAATGTCATACGTCTTGAGCTGAAAGTCATTGCATTCACTGTTACCAGATTATGTGGAAGTGCATCTCCACATGTGGCTAGCAAGTCACAAATGCAGACAGTTGTCGAGTGTTACAGATGTACAATCTTCAATTGGTGTGAAGGGGTGTTGACCAATATGAAGGGTCAAATGAATAGAGTGAAGAACTCAAAGTTGAAAAACTTTGGGTATGGTGCTATTTTACTATCTTTCTCTTTGGAGAGGATTTCGTCCCTCGCCCCTCAGTTGATCTCTGTTGACCGTGGTGAACTTAGAGAGCCTTGTATGGTACGATGGGTGGCACTAATGGCTCGACATGGTGGCGACAGCTGCACGGTATTCTGATTCACTTCATCATATTTTCGTTGGTTAGAGAACCAAATCTTTGCTATCGAGGATTTCCGTATGCAGGCATAGACTTTCAAGGAGACCCCGAGATGTCCTTACCTCCAGGGACACAATGGGATGAATCACGTAAATGAATTATTTCGATGAGTTTGAACTCTAATTTTTATTTTGTTTTTCAATCGTCCAATAGTAATAAAAAAAATTTTAAATGAAAATGTTGGTCCACGAAGACGAGCCAATCTCTGTCGCTTCGAGAGGAAGTCGACAGATCCTATTGCACCGCCAGAGAACCAGGCAACAGAGATTCTAATTGACTTGGAGCAAAACCTGGAAAGGTTGACTAGAGACATCCCAGAGACAACGATGGACGATATTCCTCTTCATCTCCAGAGGCACGTCACTGGTGTTCCTGGCCAGTTTCCGAGATACCTGCATAGAGTGGCGCAGGCGATATTATATTATCATGATCATCACCACATATATTGGATGATCATCGCAGACTATTGTGTTTTTTTTTTTTGTATCACTATCTTTCAGATCATAAGGTGTTTTAAACCTATGGTCCTAGACGATGTAATATTTTTTGAAACACAAACTCTATCTATGATATGACTACTTTTTCCAGCTACCTTGTTCAACACATATCGAATGTTGTTTTAATTTACTTTCTTAATGTCGAAAATGCCTATTTATAACATTATTAACTAATATATGCCAATGTATTTAATATTCTTGGAATGTGCTGATATTCGATGTAATCAAACTGCCTTTCCAAGAGACGAACCTTCAAAAATAATCTCAGTAACACTGGATTTTTAATTGCATATACTTTGTTTAAATGTGATACAATGAGTTCTGAATCTAACCTAATGATCAAACGATGAATGTCAAATGAAATGGCATCATATAATAACTCAATCACTGTGCTATGTGCTGCAACATTATTCGTTGTTTGACCAAGGCTTACCCCATGTATAGAAACTAATTCTTCGGTGGGTGAATAGATAACCCAAGTTGCAGAAGAGATATTCTATGTACTACGACAGGCACCATCAGCAAAACCAATGTACGCTTGAAGGGACTTTGACATCTGCAATATCAAGAGTAATCAAGATAAGAAGGAATAATAGTCAACGCAAACTCAAACTAGACACACTCACCTAATCTAAAGAAACTAATCTTAGAAAAATAACTAATGTATAGGTATGATCTTCACACAAAAATAAATCATAATATCTCTTCAGATAAATTCCATTTCTGGGTTTATCTAAAGAGACTCCATCATAATCAATCAATTCGTAAGCTCCTTTTGCAAGCACTCGCTTGACAATATAAGGACCATGCCACATGGGTTAAAATTTCCCAGCTCCTATTTTATTGTTACCTTGGTGATATACCAATACTAGGTCACCTTCAGAAAAAACACAAGGTGTAACACTTCGGTCGTACTGAGCTTTAACGCATTTTTTATGAGCATTGGCTGCTAATGCAGTGGTGTGTCGAGTTTCAACTAATTGTGCTAAGTACAAAAAACGTTTTTCCTCTTCAGAAGTGGCTGGTAGTAACTCTATGGCTAATTGGAGTGACGGTATTTCACATTCAATTGGTAACACAGCTTCTAAACCATTGACCAGTTCAAAAGGAGTGAACCCTGTTGCAGTTTTTGCTAAGGTTCGATATGCCCAAAGTGTTGAGAAAATCATAGTACACCAATTATATTTATGAATTCTGATTATCCTTTTAATCACAGTGGTTAAAACTTTATTAATGGCTTCAACCTGACAATTAGCCTGCGGTTAATATGGAGTAGAGTTATCATGTCGCAGACCAAGCTGGTCGGAAATTTTGGTCATCGTGTTGTTTCAAAAATGACTCCCATGATCAGTAATGATAGCTTGGGGTACACCAAATTAAGAAATCACGTGATTGAATACAAATGTAGCTGCAGTTCTGCCATCGGCCACAAATGTAGGCATCGCCTCTGCCCATTTTGTAAAATAATCTATTGCGAGAATAATATAGCCATGCCCCCCAGCTGAGTGAGGGTTACATGTAATGAAATCAATGCCCCATTTTGCAAAAGTATCTACAACAACTATGGGGTAAAGAGGAGTTGGTGGTGCACGCATCCTTCGATCAAAAATATGACAGTTATGGAATTTTCAGACAGCGAGAATACAATCTCTGAATAATGACGGCCAAAAATAACTAGCGCGCAATATATTTTGGGTTGTGGAAAACCCAGGCATATGACCACCACATGCTCCAGAATGACAATCATTTAAAACTCATTCAACGTCTTCATGAGTCAAACATCGTTGAAATACAGAATCCGCACCACAACGATAAAGCGTGTCCCCAACAATATTGTATTGCTGAGATTGGTAACGGATCTTTCGTCGATGTGAACGTAAAAGTTCAGACTGAAAATTTTGTGTTTGGAGATAAATGATGATATCCCCATACCAAGGATCTAACGTATTGATAAGAAATAGAGATTCATCAATGATCAAATTCTCCACCACAGTTTCTGTCTCAGTATTTGGGAAGTCACACATAAGTTCGGCAAACACCCGTGATTTATTTGATTTGGATTTTTAAAATTCTAAATCAAATTCCTAAAGGATAACTATCCATTTAGATTATTTCCCCAAGCGCAATTGTTTAGTCAAAATGTACATCATCGGGTTACAATTAGAAATCACAGTTGTTTTTCGTAACAAAATGTAATGACGAAAACGTTGGACAGCTTGTACTACTGCCAAGGGAAATTTCTCCACATGTGAATATTTAATCTCTATTGGATTGAGATTCCGATTGAGGTAGTAAATCACATTCTCATTGTGGAATTCATCCTCCTGAACTAATACCATTCCAATGGTGGAATCAGAGGCTGCTACGTACAAAAAGTAATCATGGTTGTAATTTGGTGGATGAAATAATGGTGCAAGGGTAAACATGTGTTTTAAAGCATCAAAATATCGATCAGCGATCTCATCCCAAATAAAAAGAACATTATGTTTCAACAGTCTTGTAAAACCCTTGGTTAACTCATCATAGTCCTGGATAAATCTACGCAGAAAGTTTGCTTTCCCTTGTAAACTTTGGAGTTGGCGAAGTGTGTAAGGAGGAGGCAAGTTGATAATAGCCTTAACCTTCGAAGGGTCGACACAAATGCCTTCTTTTTAAATGAAAAATCCCAGTAATATACTGGATTGTACGCAAAAAAAACACTTGTGGGGATTCAAGCGAATCTTATAATACCTACATCTCATAAATATTTCTCTGAAATGAGTAGGATGATCTTCCCTGTGTAATGAATGAGCAGGTAAATCATCAAGATAAGGTTGCACAACATGTTTAATGTCATGAAAATCATAGGACATTTCCCTTTGAAAAGTTTCCCCAGCATTCTTCAATCCGAAAGGTAATTTACAGTAAGAAAATGTTCCCAAAGGAAAAATGAATGTTGTTTTTGGTTGATCGGAAGGGATTATGTTGATATGATTGTATCCTGAAAATCCATCCATAAATGAATACATTTCATTTCTAGCACAATCGTCAATAATTTGGTCGACAGAAGGAGTTGGATAATTTTCTTTAGGACAAGCTTTGTTAATATCCCTATAGTCGACACATACTCGTATTGTTCCTTGTTTTTTCATAATAGGACCGATATTAGATAACCAATCTGCTAAAGGAATTGGATAAATAAAACCTTCTTTTAATAATTTCTCAACTTCAGCTTTAATAGCAGTAGCTTTTCATGGATGTATCGGATGTAATCGCTGTCTGACAGGTTTAACATCCGGGTAAGTCGTTATTTCATGAATGACAATGTTGGGATCGATTCCTGGAATTTCTTCATAAGACCAGGAAAACATGTCACGGAATTCTTGAGATAGGGCTTTATATGTAGAAATTTCATCTGACATACATGAAGCACCTATATGAATGTTTTCAATAATTTCTGTTTTAATGGATATGTCAATGGGAACCATCAAAGAAATATTTGCCAAATTAATTTCAGAATCCGAATGTGCAATTGATATTGGACTTTGAGGTTCGTTGACATAATCTATTGGAAAATAGATGAAAATTTATTTTCAAATGGATCAAGATCAGGTAAAAATGATGACCTGTGATGGAGATCATTCCATGGTAATTCATCTATGGACAAGAATTCACAAATGCTTTCATCAGTATGAAACACTTGTTGAAAAGGATCAGGAATTGATGTTATAGCTGAGCTTGATGGTGAAAATGATTCTTCGTTGATCACATTCATTTAATCATCATAAGTTGATAAAGGATTAGAAAATGAATTTATTTCTTGATATGCTATATCAAAAGGACTCAAAGGCAACATGCCATTGAATGAATCCAGTTCTGAGTCTAAAGGCACTATCCAAGGATCAGAAAATGGAATAGTGCTTGATGTAATCATATTGATATTAGAAATATTACGTGGTACATTAGGTGTGTTAGTGTGCCATGATTTGGCTGATTGGAAAGCCAAATGACAGTGTAACATCAAACCAGTCTTTGGAGCCCAAGGACCTAGCCTTCCTAGACTCAGAGAAGGCTCTCTCTATTTGTGTAAGGGATATCTGTGTGTTTGCTTATTGTATTCTTGATTTTAGGCTAGTTATGAAGTAGGTTTTTGGTTTTGGTTTTTAGGTTTGTGAGGGATGAATTGATCAAAGACTAAGATAGGTAAAAATATGTCAGATCAACTGGGCTATGGGGTCGAACAGGTCAAGAAAGCTTTCAGGTGGTGATACAAGGTTGTTGAACGGGCGATTTAATTCAAGGTAAAATGGATCTTTGGGTAAAATGGAGTGAGATGAACATTAAACTTGTGAAGAAAAAAGGATTTCAAACATAAATAGTTTAATAGCTTACATAAAAATGTTAGGGAAAAACATTAATCATGAGAAATGTAACTGTAAACTGATCAATTCATAGAAATAAACATTCAAGCCATGCATAGAGATATATGACTCTCTAACTTTAGGAAATGGCTATCAGACTTTGGGGAAATACATTTCAAACAAACAAACACCATAAATCACTATGAAGGAATGCCTAAACATAGTATTTCAAGCTATTGGGCACTTTGAAAACAATATTGCATAGTTTTAGGCAAAGGGCAATATTAGTAAAAGACCTCCTTGGTTCAACAAATGACAATCTAATAAATCAAAGAGAGGTTTCATAGGTGGATCTATGACTAGCCATGAGTAAGTAGGGCATACCGTGAATCATACTTAGCATGCATAAAACCATAAATGAAACAAGAAAACAATATTCTTCAGTTATCAAAGAGCAATCAAGGATTCTTTAATATGACTAAGAACGAAGAAAGCATAGAAGCTATAAAGAAACAAGAAATTTGAGGTGCCTCCAAGAGCATGTCTCAAATATATTCTCTACTATCTTATAGCAAGCAAGAACATAGAATTATGAATGAAAACTAAGAAACAAAACAGAGAGAGAGACACTATATCATTCTACCAAGTCATGGAATCCAACGACAATCCTCTTTCATCATCCAAAAATACTCAAGAAACTCTCCAAATACATGAGACAAGTGTTTCTTCCAAAGCTTGTATAACCATATATTGCTTCTATTCATCAAGTTCAGCCTTGTTTACAATGAAAGCCTTTGGAATATATAGGCCAAAGTGAGAAAAACCTCCTAGTTCAACTAGCAATTTCATTGGCCTATCCAAAATATCTGATTTTGTCCTTGAGGCTTTGCAAAGCCCAAGGCACAAAATATCTAATAAAATATCTCAAAAATGCTAAAAAAGGGAAATATATTGACTTTTCATAACTAATCATGTACAAAAATAGCTAAACGCACATGAGGAAAAGTCAATTTAGGAAGGTTCAATTTTTACAAAAATACTTAAGAAATATATCAGCAGAAAGTCCTCTGACTTGCCAGCAACGTTTGGAGGCCTTCCCGATGTCGAAACGAGCACTGTGATGGCTCGTTGGAAAGCTATGAATGTCTATTTTCATAAAATGCTTATTTGTCTCCAAATTGACCAATATAAGTCCTCCAAAAACTGACCTGTGTGTAAAAACCCAAAAATAGGCCTTGCTGATAAACGGGGCAGAGTGTAGAAAAAGCAAGTGTTTTTCGCCATTTTGGGGAAGAAAATGATCTTCAATTGATCTGAAAATTTCTGAGTATATGCCCTTGAAATTATGGCATCCAATGATACCATTTTTATCTTTTGAGGATGCCCCAAACTGGAATGTCGATGCCCATGATTTTTAGCCAAAAACCTAAAAATGACAAAAAACCAAAATTTGTCGAATTTCGCCCAATTTTGGCGAGCATGACCCTCAAGGGTTTTCAGAAACATGCTGTGAAGCTGAGGCCAAAATTTGGAGCTTTGAGGTGTCTTTCCTCAATTTTTGTGCTAGGTGCCTCCTTTGAGCCTTTTTGAGTTTTTCCTATGTGGCCTTCAATTTCTGCCGGGCAAACTGATTGAGCTTCTTATAATGTCTGGTCATCCTCTGTTGAAGGTCCAAGTCTCTATTTTCCTTCTCCAACTTCTTTTCCAAGTGATCATTTACCCTCTCAAGCCATGCTTCTCGATTGTTCTCTATCAATTGGGTGAACAATGTAGTGAGAGGGGTAGATTGGAGAAGGGCAAATTCTTCTTCCTTTTGTTTCTCAAGGGCTCTTTTGAGCCCCATGGTTCTTGACCTCTTTCTCCTGGGCTGATCTTCATCTTCGCCCTCATCGAACTCACCCATGAGTTCTTCCAATCTCACTTGTGCTTTGGAGGCCTCTTTTTTGTATTTGATGGCCCATGTCTCATATACCGCCATATGGACACTCATCTGTTTTTTTTGAATTTGCAAAAAGTGATTGAAGTTTCTAGCCCTCTCAAGATCAGTCCTCAAAGCATCAATTTGGTTTTCTCTATTGATCAAGAGAGTTTCTAGGATTCGGGTTTCATTGTCGCTATCATCACTTTGAATTTGAATTATGTCGAAGTCCTTCTCCTTTTCATGGTTGTTTTATTCTTTCTCCTTTCCTTTGCTTTGGGTGGCTCTTTTAGTCTTCCTCCTCTTGGGAAATTCGACAATGGGCTTCTTCGGAAATTTCCCCTTGCTTCGGAGGGCTCTAGTAACATTTGGAGTTACAGCTTTAGGTACCCTTTTCCTTGATGTCAGCGGCTTGGCCACTTTTGGAGAAGAGAGCATGGCCCCTTGCCCTTGTTACTTTGCTCATCATTCTTTCCACTGTCTTGCGTTTCTTCGCTTTTGCATTCCTTTTTGAGGGTTGCCCTCCTTATCTTACTGTTGTTCTACACCTGTTCATCATCATGCTCTTGCTCACTGTTCTGTTGTTCATCATCACATGGCTGTTATTTTTCATGATGTCGCCTTTCCTCATGTGGCTACCTCTATTCACCACGTTGCCCTTATTCTTCATGGGGCTGCTCATCATCATCTTCCTCTTCATCATGCCCTTCTTCCCCTTGCTACTCTACCTCACTGTGCTTTTCTTCGCCTTGCTGCCGTGTTTCATCATGATGCTGCTCATCATCATCTTCCTCCTCTTTCTCATGCTCTTGTTCCTCATCATGCTCTTTTTCTTGTTCAATGGAAAAATTGAGCTTCTTGGGAATGGGATTTCTTGAAGAAGGCGAAGGATGGTGAGTGGAAGGTGAAGGAGATGTATGAAATGGAGGGACAGTGGTGAAATCCGGATGTGTAATGAAGGTATCCCAAGAGATTTCTTTCTTCTCAAGCTGATAAAGAATGATAACATTGATGAGGGAGTGATGGAAGAGGCAGGCTGTCTGCTGAGAAGGAGGTTTTTTCTGAATAGTGGAGGCCATTTTCTAAAAACTTCTATGTAGGAAGAAATGGATATTTAACAATTTGGCTCTTGTGAAATGCATGAGCAATCGTACATGGTAAGCATAGACTCGGGAGAATCTTCCCTCGCAAGTGATGTATTTTATTCTTATCTTCATGAGGGGGGCATAACTAGTCAAAAGATATGAGAAGGGAGAAATGGATGGACATGAATCTCTATGCTTAGGTTTCAGAAAAGGCTTGTATTGTTCTGAGTCTAGGTGGCTTTGTTTAAACCACTTCTCTTCGACATAAGGGATTTTGGTGGCCTTGGAAATGGACCTTGGAGAGAATTTGAAATCTAAGCCTGCCAGCTGAAAATGCTTCTCTTCAAACCTCAAAGCACAAAGATGTGTCAAAGAGGAATAGCTCTTCACCTCTTGCACCCTTTGACAAAACTCCAAACACCCAACCTCATGAAAGTTAAACAATACTGATGGATGTGCATTTACCTCTTCAGTGGAAACAAGCTCAAACCTCCTGTGAAGGCCACTCCTACTGTCTTGCCTGGGAGGTATTTTTGTTTTGAATGTTCTTTGCAAAAACAAGCTGTCTCAAATGGCCTTTGGAATGGCTTCTCAAGCACACAACCTGTCCTCCTTGTCAGTCACTGTTTGACCAAAAAAAACTACTTCAAATGTTTTGTGAAATAGTCTCCCAACACCAATTTTGTGCTTTTTATAAATCACTATTTTGTCCTCTTGTATGCCAAACAACAAGTTTTTTGTCAAATAGAAAGCACAGAGTAAATTTATTTCTGTGTTTGGGCAAGGTATTGAAAAGAGGTATATGTGTTTTCTTTTTAGAACAAGGATCTCCTTGTGTTTACACAAAACAAAATCACCCTTCCCCAAACAATGCTCTTCTGCCGTTTACTATTTTTACGGAGGTAGACAAAACACCCTCAACTGATTTTGCAAAATCTCTCACCACACTCTATTTTATGGGACAATGGAGGCAGCACTAGTTTTCTATTTCATAACATAGAGAAGGCACTTTATAATGATCAAACTTCCACCTTACAAACAATGTTTTTTTCTTAGATTTTGTAGACAGGGGTTAATTTTGTTTTCACCACTGCTAGGACACCTTCAGCAATTATAGGCTCTCTGCTCAACACAGGAAGAGGAACATATTTCTAGACTGACTTTGGGACCTTCAAACACAACTTTTTCTTCTTTGAACTATGGTAGATGCACAGAGTTGCTGTCTCATATCATAAAAAAGGAAGTTTTATTCATATACCCAGCCTTCATCTTTTAGAACCATACTCTTCACTATCACTGTTTTTTGAAAATCAATAAGGGCTCCTTAAGATTGTTTCAACACTTTCCCCTATCACTTGAAATGGTCTGTGTCATTTACAGCCCTAACCAACTTTGTTTTTAATCAAAAACCCTACCCTCCTAATCACTGTCTATTTCATAGTTTTCATATGATGAAGTGGTTTTAGACACTATTTCCTTCTCATGGAAAAACACAGCAAACACCTTTTCACTCTTTGAAATTTTCCAAGAGGAGAAGTGGAAAATACCTTGGAAATCCTTCACGAGCCTTGTTTGATCGATTAGGCAGATTCAAAGATGTTTTTCAGCTTTTGATTAAGCGACACGTTCGCATGGGAAGAGCGCCACGCCGTGTGAGCCGGTCGTGCTCCGCCTTCTGGGCAGCGGGTGATCGGCGTGCCAGCGTGCCGCGCGCCACTATAGGGGTGCGGTGCCAACGTATAAATCCTTTGTATTTTCTTTGATAAATGCGCTGCGCGCTTTTCCAAGTGTGCCACGCAGGCTTTAAGCCTCAAAAAATTCTGAATTTTGCTTGAACTTCTCATTTTCTCTAGTGGGCAGCTTAGGGGGAATGCTACTTGTGTTTTGAAATGCATATGGAAGATTTTCCAACGGTCAATAACTCCTTTTATAATGGAAAAATCCAATGATCCTTTGAAATTTGCTTCATGAGGGTTTTGAAGACCTTTTGAAAAGGCTTTTGGTTTTAAACAAAACATGAAGCACTTGCCTTTGCAATTTTATCATTTTAAAACATTACAAAATCCAATATTCGACTAGGACTTTTAAAAGTGCTGTGGATGACACTTTTGAAGATATTCATAGATATGACCCTTTTCAAAGTTAAGAAACCATCCTTAAAGCCAAAATCTCTCTTAGTGTTTTCTCATCAAGGGAGGAAACTTGTTTCCCTTGTTCATATCTTTTTTTTAGAGGAAACCCTGCTCAAAACCATATAATGACTATAGATGCACCCTTTAAGGAAAAAAGGCCTTTAGAGACCCTTAGTACTCATATGCAATAAGGTCATTTTCACATGTCCATAAAAGGCCTCGATCGTGATAGTGGCATGTTTTATCTCGCTTTGAGTGTTTTCTCGTGAATTTAAAACACTTGCCATATCCTTTTTTACACCTAATGCCTCCGTGTTGTTTTATTTTGCAAAGTCCCCTTGAGAAACAAGGTTTAGGTCACCTTCTTGTCCATTTGATGAGTTTTGAAAAATATCTTCATGGATAGGAAGAGCAGTGTTTCTTGAACATCAAACATCACACTTTGGCCTATAATGAATCTAGCTCTCAACTCATAAACCTTGAATGGATTTCTAATAATTTCAACTCGTTTTTTAAAGGAAAACAATGGCTAGATTTCATGCCCCGTCGATCAAGGAAAAGATCTTTTTGGAAACTCTTAATGATTATATTAACTTCTGCTGTTTTGTCATTTTGGCTTCGCATTGCCTTTGAAGGAAATCTATGATAGAATACAAGCCCAAACCTCTTGATTATTATAGTACCACTCGCTTCCCTATGTTTTTAACACCATTTTTCTATCCATAAGCCTTCGCTGCTTTCCCACTCGCGCTTAAAATCCACTCGTCTCGGCCCTCGCTTTTAGATGAAGGAGGCCTTTATCACATTTCCAAACCCTCTGCTTGTAAAATGAAGGAGGTTTTCAACCAATGACCTAACCATCTGCTCATGTATGGAGGAGGTTTTCTTAGTATTTCAACCCTCTACTCATGTATGGAGGAGGTCTCCTCAGTATTTCAACCCTTTGATCATCTATGGAGGAGGCTTTACATAGTGATTCCATTTCATCTGCTTTCAAACAGTGTCATCTTTCCTTTCACTGCCGATTCATTCTTAAGAAAATAAAAGTGACAAATTGACAAAATGCCATGAAGGGCATTTCTCTGAGACATATAACTCGTCGTTAAAATACCTTTATGCATCTTGCATAAATTTGTGAGGCGCCAGCGTACCGCAGCATTTCTTGTTATTATTAAGTCACTTCAACTCGATCGTGTTTCACAGGAGCTATTGAAATCACTCCCTATCCAAGTACTTGCATCCCAAAGTCAGAATCACATGAGAAGTAGTTGTCTTCTCATGTTGAGTTTAATAATGTCTTTTGGAACATCGTCACTTCTTCTCTTGAAAAGAGACATTGAAACACCGTAACCACCTAATATCGCTTGACCTATGGCATATGTAATCGCCGAGACATCAAGGTTTGCCAGTGGCTTGATCAAGGGTGTAATCAAGCTTTATTTGGTATAATAGGAAGGTCATCTAGGACTGGTTGATATAAGATAGAGGTTATTTTGGCTTTAGGATAGTTTGCCAAGGGGAAATTGCCTAAAGTTACCACTACCTAACTTAGGGGAGACTTTTAATATATTTGGAGTATTCTCTTTGGAGTCATGGACAAGTTTGTATGGTTTGCAGGCTAGATAGGCTTGACAATGAGGTTTTATCTCATCATGGGCTAATTGAAAAGGTAGGAGGGAAAAAATGTTTATGGGTGTTTTCTATTGACAAATTTGACATATTGGAGATCAAGAAATGGAAAATCCTTGAAGCCTTTAGCAACTAGTCATCATCAACAAAAAGGGTAAATACTGATGACTAACAATGGCACCATTTGGGGAGGGTTGCATTCTTTGAGGATAGTCTGCATTTCAACTTCTGCTCTTTGAAGACCAAGTACTTTATCCATCAAATAAAATTTCTTTCTTCTTGATGCTATTTCTGTACTGACAAAGATGATTAACATCAACGATATTTCTACCTACCCCCCACTATATATCCTAAATATTTTTTCTTCTTTTGGGTGCATTTGGATTAGCAACTTTTGACATAATATTTTCAAAAATGACACTATCTATTTCTACACTTATATCCTATTTTAGAGCTCGTGATTAAACTGATGAACTCCTTTGTTTCTCTACCTATACTGGATCAACTGTCAAGGTTAAGCTGTTTGACAGGATTTTATTTTCTAATTTAAAACATGAAATTGAAAAATAACCAAATCAGGATTAAACAGTCTGATTTGTCATGTACTTGTGGCATGAAAGATAATACACACACAAATATTATTTTGCATAAAATGAAATCTAGAAAATCAGGGCTAGGATACATAGTTTGTTTTTCATCCCTGCTTTCCTCTTTGGTTCTGTTTTGAGCATGTGGAACCAAGATTCTTTCCTAATCTACTTTGGATAAGTCAAGTTTACACAATGTTGACTATCTTTTCCTCTCACTAAATTCTCAAAATAAATTTTAAAATATGTTCAATTATGATTAGGGTTGTAGATAACCGAACAAGACATTTGAGCACTAGTAGTGGCATTTAGATCATGCTTTCGTAATGACTGCTTTTTGTACATGGAGCTTCCTTTCATTTTTTTCAATCGCCTCTCTTTTTTCTATTTTTCTATTGTTTTTGAATTTTCTATTTTTGATTTATTTTTCAACAATGGTATATACAATGATTGAAAATGTTTTAACTCCTAAATCTTGGAAATGGTGAAACTTAAGGACTTTATCTTCATAAGGATCTCCTACCACCCTTGGTCCACTCAAATTTTTGAAATGTAAAGTTCTTGAAAATCTCCTTTCTTCAAGCATAACATAAGGATTCATGCAATAACTTAAACCACCCCGTATCTCCCCGTCGTACTTTCATACTTCTCATTCCCACTTTTCTTGTTGTACATATTTTCCAAATAATGCGTATTATTTGTCATTCTTGAAGCATATGATGACATCATCAAGGTATGTCGACGTAAATTCAAACCGGAAACATGGCTTTTAGGAGCATATTTTTGATATCCAATGGCTTTGCAACTGGGTTTGACAATGGAACTACTTCAAAGATACTTGAAAAATTCTTGGAGTTGTCTGCTTTGCAAAGTGAATTATTTGGCTATATCCCGAAACATTATTTTGGAAATACGTATGATTAAAAGCATTTATCATTAGTATATCATGGTCTTGGGTAGGAAGGATATAGTTAAGTCGTCACAAGGGTGTGTATTAGTATTTCTAAAATCAAAACAAACTTATGACCAAAATTGTTGCCTTAATTACTATTGTTTGGTCCATATTTTGTATTTTCTTTTGTCAAGTTGTTTGCTAGAGTGATGGTGTGGTGGTACAGTGTTTCTGATCGCTTTCTCCCTACATGAAGTAAAGTTTTGAACAAGATTGCAAATTCGGGCAAACATTTCTAAGTCTTTGATGGAGTGACAAAATGCTAGCCAGTTCAAAAAAATCGTGTATATTTTGGACTGCAGCCATCATATCCTTTTCATAAGAAGTTTTTTAGACATGTTTCCTAGGTTTGGAGTTGTTATGGCTACCAAGGTTTCATTTGAAGGGGTAGATATGTGATGGAAAATCCTTAAGGTATGGTAAGAACATTGCTTCCCTTCCCCCGAGTTCCAAAGAGGCTTCAGGGTAAGTCTTCTAATGCCTCTGTTCTGAAAAATTTTCCTGATGTTACTGCTGATGATGGCCTAAGGTTTGAGCAATTTTCTTGATGGTACATAATGTTTCATACTTCTTGCTCTATCCCTATTTCAAAAGGAACAAAATCTCTTTCCTAAAGACACAGCTACTCATGGTCATGATAATTTTGAGGATCTAGTTCATCATAGAGAATTGGGGAAGCTGATGAGGTGGGTCTAAGTTTGTTTCAAATCATTCTGAATGTTCTTCAATGTCCTCATCAGTGTGTAAAATGAAGAGTTCGCATCGCATGCAAGGAGTACATCGAATGTTATCCGGTTTTTTCCCGGCCGCCGATCATGTATTTCATGTGTGACTCTCGATAGAGTATTCTAGCCTGGTCAAACACGTGAATAGTAGCGTAGGACATATCACGCTGAATATTTCGAAGCTTGGCTCCCCAAGATCTCGGATAAAGTATTCCATACTTGGGAGTGATGTCTGCTACCACTATGTCCATGATCGTGTTGCAAGGGGCCAGCCAAACTGGAACAAAGATCTTTGATTAAACCTAGACATTTGATCACTAATCAAAGGAATATAAGTCTTTATAGGATCTTATTTTCTAGGCCTAGTCTTTCCATCACCACCTTTGCATAAGATTATGCGAGGGCCCCGTAATCTAGCATGGCATCGTGTAAGATTTGGTCATGGATATTCAGCTCGATGTAAAGGAAAGAGTGGTTCCCTCTTGGAATTTCCTTCTATTTTTGGACCCGACAAATACCAGGAGTGTCATCAAGCAGATTTAAGGTGTTTGCATCATTTCCTATATTCAGGACTCTTTAGCACTTGGGATTGTAAGAGCTTTGGGCGATAAGCTCGTTGAGAGTGTTATGATCTTAGTTTTGGCGTATTTACCTCTAACACCGAAGGGTGTTCGTAGTTTAGACAAGCTTGTTTGGCCAGCCATCACTTTCATGTTCCGAGTTTGTCGACTTTAGCCAGATTTTGTTTGAACATCCATCTCGGGAATATTTGTGGAGGTAATGAGCATCCGAGCCAAGACTTGTTTGAATATCTTTATCTTTGTTTTGGTCGTTTCTCTTGACCATGATTTTGTTGCTATCCACCGTTGAGGATGGTACGTTGATTATAGCGTTGTCCCGAGCTATCTTTCTTGGAGTTGTCTTGGTTTTTTCTCGCTTCAAGTTCATACTTCCGTGTGAGCTTCTATTATGGCATTCTCAAAATCTATGGCATGATCTTTAGGATCTTCATAGTTGGTTTCATCTTGATCTCGGGAGAGAAGAACACTTGTTTTCCGTGAGGTAAACCTCACTTCGTTATCGAACTTATAAGGTTCAAATGATTTCCACTTTGTTACCATAGTTATGGTCCTCTTCATCTTCCACATCATTGCAGTGCTAGCCTAATTTGTTTATCATTTTACCTTAGTTTGTTTTAAGGTGCTCTCCTAAAATTTTGGTTTCGGCTTCGTTTGGAGGTCGGTCAAGTTGTCCCTAAGAGGTGCCTTTTCACTCATCTTTTCCCACATTTTCGCCATGGATTTAACCAATTCATATATTCTAGGATCTAAGGAAGGCCAAAGGGGAGACCTCATCCGGTATGCTGTGACTTTCCTTTCGATCTAGTCCTAGCTTCCCTTTTCTACTATGTTGGCTTCGCACTTATGGCCACTTTTTTCTATTTCCCAAGGTAGGGGGGTCTTTGTCTCTTAGTTGATAAGTCATAACCGGGGTCGAAACTCTCTGTGAACTTTGCTAAGGCCGAGCTGCGGAGGTTTGAAGTGAGGTGGGAGGGCACAGGAACATTGTTGAACCTAACAGTAGCATCCCCGACACTTTCCCCACTTTGCCGTTTAGATTGTTATATTCTGATAGGATTTGAATGGGGCCGATTTCCCACTTATTTATGAAGGTTTGGTAGAGTTCCGGGGGAGGGATCGTGGATGCCGTTTGGAGTTAAGCTCTTTAAACCATTTTGGGTTCTCCGCCAGGCTTTGGGCTAAACATCCTCATTCTGATGGCTAGTCTCATCTTCTATTTCCATGTATTCAAAGGCATCGCTAATTTATCTACATGTTGTTGAGCCGTGGTAGTCTCAACTCCTGCGTAAAGTGCGGATTTTGATTGATAGTCACTTTGTAAAGGAGCCAAGTGTGCAAATACCAAGGTTGCATACAAGGCTGCTGGGCAGGAGCTAATGGATGATGTACAAAATGAGGGTTTGTAGGATGAGCCGAGGTGATTTGAACAAGAGGTGGTTTGGATGGGTGTGGCAAATGTAATTGGACTAGTGATCCGATTTTTTTGGAGCGTATCCGGGATGCAGTGGAGCCAAATTGATGGAGAAGATGAAAGCTCCGGGAGGTGCAGTAGGCGAGGCTTCTCTACTAGGACTCGTGGCAGCATCTAGGGTCTCAAGATCACAAAGTTTACCTTACCAGACTTTCTAAAAAGGGTTGCCGATTTTAAGTCAAATGGGGAATCCCGCAAGGTCAGAGGTTTTGTACCGATATTGCTTTACTAAGACCTATCTATGACAAATTGCCAGTTTCTAAGTTTGCCATAGAATCTTTCCGTCTATATACTATGATAGGGGATTTGGGTCGTGAGAGATCTCGGCATAGATTCTTCGTGTAGCCATATTTTGAATCCAAAGTTTAGAGATGGATGGTATTTGTGATTTTTTAGAATGGACGTCCTCTTGTGGTGTTTTTTCTAAAGGTGAAGGAGATGGTCAAAAACAAAAATGAGGGCCAAGGAGTCATAAGGTGATTTCTTTGAGAACTATGGTCCACCACCAAAACTATCAAAGATGCTTTCTTAGAAAAGTCTTCTAGCAAAATTTGATGAAGACTTGCAAGGAAGAGTGATCACTTTGGTTTCAATGTATTGTTAGGATGTTTTGGACAAGTTAATGGTTCTATTTGCAAGTTTGTTTCGTTTATCTCCTATGTCTAGGTGAAGCTTTCTGAATCGTTGCTGTGGGACTTAGCTTTGTCACCATCACAGTTGCAACCATGAGTTTTGGAAAGGATGAGTCAACATAAAGGTATGGTTTATGAATTTTTTGGTTTTTATGGAGTTTTTAAGGCCTCCACGGAGGCCGCGGGGGAGTCACGAGGTGGAACTTGGTCAGTTTTGTAGAAATTTAGCTATGGTCCACCACCAATAATTCAGGGAAGCCAATCGCGGAATGTTGGGGGTTTTTTGAGTTTTTATGTGTGCAAATTTCGTGGTTTATTAGAGTGTTTCAAACCTGATTCATCACTTCGCTAGGGTGGTGAAAACAAAAAGAGCTTTCATCGTGTTTTATTCTGACTCGTCATTTCTGCTTAAATTTTTAAAGACTAATGAATCGGCATAGTTTGCTAGATCGTTATGTACTCATTTAGTCCCATCGTGATCGCCATTATGTTAGTGTGGCAATGAGGTGGCTAAATGTGGGAAGTATGTTTGAAGATATGATTTTGAAGTCCTAAGGTGTACTTAGATTGTCACTAACTCGCAGTCCCGCCGTGATTGCCATTATGTTAGTGAGTGGTGTATGTCAATCGACAGACTTTAAGGTCATGCACTTTTAGGGAATCTAAGTTTGTTTATCACTCGGGGGAGTCCCACCGTGATCGCCATTATGTTAGTGTCCCATGATTTGGCTGATCAAAAGCCACCGACGTTGTAACATCAAACCAAATTTTGGAGCTCAGTGACCTAGCCTTCCTAGACTCGGTGTAGTGGCTCTCTATTTGTGTATGGGATATTCGTGTGTTTGCTTATTGTATTCTTGATTTTAGGCTAGTTATGAAGTATTTTGGTTTGGTTTTTAGGTTTGTGAGGGATGAACTCATCAAAGACTAAGATAGTAAAATATATCGACTAACCGGCTATGGGGTCGAATAGGTCAAGAAATCTTTCGTGTGAGATACAAGGTTGTTGAAGGGCCAATTTATTCGAGGCAAATGGATCTTTGGGTAAAATGGAGTGAGATGGACATTAAACTTGTGAAGAAAAAAGGATTTAAAACATAAATAGTTTAATAGCTGACATAAACATGGTAGGGAAAACCATTAATAATGAGAAATGTAACTATAAACTGATCAATGCATAGAAATAAACATTCAAGCCATGCATAGAGATATATGACTCTCTAATTTTAGGAAATGGATATCAGACTTTGGGGAAATACATTTAAGACAAACAAACAGCTTAAATCACTATGAAGGAATTCCTAAACATAGTATCTCAAGCTATTGGGCACTTTGAAAACAAGATTGCATAGTTTTAGGCAAAGGGCAAGATCAATACAAGACCTCCTTGGTTCAACAAAAGACAATCTAATCAATCAAAGAGAGGTTTCATAGGTGGAGATATGACTAGCCATGAGTGTTGCAGATACTGCGGAATCATACTTAGCATGCATAAACCAAGAAATGAAACAAGCAAACAATATTCTTCAAATATCAAAGAGCAATCAAGGATTCTTTAATATGACTAAGAATGAAGAAAACATAGAAGCTATAAAGAAAACAAAGAAATTTGAGGCGCTCCAAGGGCATGTCTCAAATCTATTCTTACCGTCTTATAGCAAGAAAGAACATGGAATTATGAATGAAAACTAAGACACAAAATAGAGAGAGAGACACTATACCATTCTACCAAGTCATGGAATCCAACAATGTACTTTCATCATCCAAAAGCACTCAAGAAACTCTCCAAATACATAAGACAAGTGTTTCTTCCTAAAGCTGTATAACCATATATTTCTTCTATTCATCAAGTTCAACCTGTTTACAAATGAAAAACTTTGGAATATATAGTCCAAAGTGAGGAAAACCTCCTAGTTCAACTAGCAATCTCATTGGCCTATCCAAAATATTTGATTTTGTCCTTGAGGCTTTGCAAAGCCCAAGGCACAAAATATCTAATAAAATATCTCAAAAATGCTAAAAAAGGGAAATATATTGAATTTTTATAACTAATCATGTACAAAGTAGCTAAACTCACATGAGGAAAAGTCAATTTAGAAAGGTTAAATTTTTACAAAAATACTTAAGAAATATATCAGCAGAAAGTCCTCTAACTTGCTGGCAACTTTTGGACTCCTTCCCGATGTCGAAATGAGGCCCGTGATGGCTTGTTGGAAAGCTCTGAACGTCTAATTTATGAAAATATTAGTTTGCTCCAAAATAACCAGCAGAATTCCTCCAAAAACTGACGTGTGTGTAAAAACCCAAAAATAGGCCCTTACGATAAATCCAAGGTGAGGTAGAAAAAGGAAATGCCAGCCATTTTGGGGAAGCATGATCTTCAACGTCTGATCTAAAATCTGTTGAGTATATGCCTCTGAAATTATGGCATCCAATGATACCATTTTCATCCTTTGAGGATGCCCCAAACTAAAATGGCGATGCCCATGAGTTTTAGCCAAAAACCCCAAAATGACAAAAACCAAAATTTGTCGAATTTCGCCTCATTTGGTGAGCATGACCTCCAAGGGTTTTCTGTAACATGCTTGTAGTTGAGGCAAAATTTGGAGCTTGGAGGTGTCTTTCCTCAATTTTGGTGCTCTGTGCCTCCTTCTAGCCTTGAGTTTTTCCCGTGTGGCCTTCAATTTTACACCGGCAACCGATTGAGTTTTATAATGCCCGATCATCCTCCGTTGAAGGTCCAAGTCTCTATTTTCCTTCTCCTACTTCTTTTCCAAGTGATCATTTACCCTCTCAATATGCTTCTTGATTGTTCCCTATATCTCTGGGTGAACAATGTAGTGAGAGGGTAGATCATGAAGGGCAACTTCTTCTTCCTTTGTTTCTCAAGGGATCTTTTGAGCCCCATGGTTCTTAGCCTCTTCTCCCGCTGACTGCCTTTCATCTCTACCAACCCACCCATGAGTTCTTCCAATCTCACTGTGCTTGGAGGCCTCTTTTTTGTATTTGATGGCCCGGTGTCTCATATACCGCCATACAGAGATTCATCCTTGTTTTGAATTTGCAAAAAGTGATTGAAGTTTCTAGCCCCCAAGATCTGGCCTCAAAGCATCAATTTGGTTTCCTCTATTGATCAAGAGGAGTTTCTAGGATTCTAAGCCATTGTCGCTATCATCACTTTGAATTCGAATTGTCGAAGTCCTTCTCCTTGCATGGCTGCTTTCTTCTTTTCCTTTCCTTGCTTTGGTGGCTCTTTTAGTCTTCCTCCTCTTCGGAAATTCAACAATGGGCTTCTTCACACTTCCTTGCTTCCGCAGCCCCTAGTAACATTTGGAGTTATAGCTTGTGCACCCTTTTCCTTGATGTCTAGGGCCTGGCCGCTTTTGGAGAAGAGAGCATGGCCCCTTTCCCTTGTTACTTTGCTCATCATTCTTGCAACTGTCTTGAGTTTCTTCATCGATGCCTTGACTATCCTTTTGCATTCCTTTTTGAGGGCAGCCCTCCTTATCTTTCTGTTGTTCTTTATCTTGTTGTTTTTCTTCTTCATGATGCTGATTTTCCTCGTTGTTCTACACCTATTCATCATCATGCTCTTTCTCACTGTTCTATTGTTTATCATCATCTTCCTCTTCATCATGCCCTTCTTCCCCTTGCTGCTCTGCCTCACTGTGCTTTTCTTCCCCTTGCTACCCTGTTTCATCATGATGCTACTCATCATCATCTTCCTCCTCTTGCTCATGCTCTTGTTCCTCATCATGCTATTTTTCTTGTTCAATGGGAAAATTGAGCTTCTTGGGAATGGGCTTGCTTCAAGAAGGCGAAGGATGGTGAGTGGAAGGTGAAGGAGATGTATGAAATGAAGGACATGGAGAAATACGGATGTGTAATGAAGGTATCCTTCAAGATATTTCTTTCTTCTCAAGCCGATGAAGAATGATAACCTTGATCGTGAGTGATGGAAGAGGTGTGCTGTCTGGCCGAGAAGGAGGTTTTTTCTTCCGAATGTTGGAGGCCATTTTCTCTATAATTCTATGTGTGAAGAAAGGGAGATTTAACAATTTGGCTCTTGTGAAATGCATGAGCAATTGACATGCAGGGGCATAGACTCGTATATATACCTTTCCTCGCAAGTGAAGTGCTGGCTTCATGATTATCTTCTATGAGGGGGCATAACTAGTCAAAAGATATGAGAAGGGAAAATGGATGGACATGAATCTCTGCGTTTAGGTTTCGTAAAAGGCTTGTATTGTTCCGAGTCTAGGTGGATTTTTAAACCACTTCTCTTTGACATATGGGATTTTGGTGGCCTTGGAAATGGAACTTGGAGAGAATTTGAAACGGTTATGGCGTCTGAAAATGCTTCTCCTTGTACCTCAAAGCACAAAGATGTGTCAAAGGGGAATAACTCTTCACTTCCTGCACCCTTTGACAAAACTCTAGACTCCCAACCTCATGAAAGTTAAAAAAGACTGATGGATGTGCATTTACCTCTTCAGTGGAAACAGGCTGAAACCTCCTGTGAAGGCCACTCCTACTGTCTTTCCTGGGAGGCATTTTTGTTTTGAATGTTCTTTGCAAAAACAAGCTGTCTCAAATGGCCTTTGAAATGGCTTCTCAAGCACACACCCTATCCTCCTTGTCATTCACTGTTTGATCAAGACAAACTTCTTCAAATGTTTTGTGAAATAGTCTTCCAACACCAACTTTGTGCTTTTTATAAATCACTGTTTTGTCCTCTTGTATGCAAAACAACAAGTTTTTGTCAAATAGAAAGCACACAGTCAATTTATTTTTGTGTTTGGGCAAGGTATTGAAAAGAGGTATCTGTGTTTTCTTTTTAGAACAAGGATATCCTTGTGTTTACACAAAAACAAAATCACCCTTCCCCAAACAATTCTCTTCTGCTGTTTACTGTTTTTACAGAGGTAGACAAAACACCCTCAACTAATTTTGCAAAATCTCTCACCAAACTCTATTTTATGGGACAATGGAGGTAGCACTAGTTTTCTATTTCATAACACAGAGAAGGCACTTTATAATGATCAAACTTCCACCTTATAAACAGTGTTTTTCTCTTAGATTTTGTGACAGGGCTATTTTTCACCACCGCCAGGGACACTTCAAAGAATTGTAGGCCTCTCGCTCAACACGGAAGAAGAACATCTTTTCTGTGACCGACTTTGGAACCTTCAAACAGCCACTTTTCTTCTTTTTAGCTATGGTAGATGTACAAAGTTGCTGTCTCATATCATAAAAAAGGAAGTTTTATTCATATACTCCGCCTTCATCTTTAGAACCATACTCACTATCACTGGTTTTTGAAAATCAATAAGGGCTGCTTAAGATTGTTTCAACACTTTCCCCTGTCACTTGAAATGGTCTATGTCATTTACAGCCCTAACCAAATTTTTTTTTAATCAAAAACCCTACCCTCCTAATCACTGTCTATTTCATAGTTTCCATATGATGAAGTGGTTTTAGGCACTATTTCCTTCTCATGGAAAAACACAGCAAACACCTCTTCACTCTTTGAAATTTACCAAGAGGAGAAGTGGAAAATACCTTGGAAATCCTTCACGAGCCTTGTTTGATCGATTGGGCAGCTTCAAAGATGTTTTTCGAGTGCCTTTTGATTGAACGACACGTTTAGATGGAAGAGCGTCGCGCCGTGTGAGCTGTCAAGTCGGCATTTTGGCAGTGGTGACTGGTGCTACAGACGCACCTCGCGCCACTATAGGTGCATCATGCCAACGTATAAAGCCTTTGTATTTTCTTTGCTAAACGCGCTGCGTGCTTTTCCAGGTGCGCCGCGTAGGCTTTAAGCCTCAAAAAAATCTAAATTTTTCTCGAAATTCTCATTTTCTCCAGTGGACAGCTTAGGGGGAATGCTACTTGCATTTTGAAATGCATATGGAAGCTTTGCCAACGGTCAATAACTCCTTTTATAGTCGAAAAAGACAATGATCCTTTGAAATTTGATTCATGCGGGTTTTGAAGACCTTTTGAAAAGGCTTTTGGTTTTAAACAAAACATGAAGCACTTGCCTTTGCAATTTTATCATTTTAAAACATTACAAAATCCAATATTCGACTAGGACTCTTAAAATTGTTGTGGATGACACTTTTGAAGTTCTTCATAGATATGACCCTTTTCAAAGTTAAGAAACCATCCTTAAAGCCACAATATCTCTTATTGTTTTCTCATCAAGGGAGGAAACTTGTTTCCTTTGTTCATATCTTTTTTTTAGAGGAAACCCTGCTCAAAACCATATAATGACTATAGATGCACCCTTTAAGGAAAAAAGGCCTTTAGATACCCTTAGTACTCATATTCAATAGCAAGGTCATTTTCACATGTCCATAAAAGGCCTTTGACTATGATAGTGGCATGGTTTATCCGTTTTTGAGTACAAGTCTCAGAATTTAAAAATTTCCATATCCGTTTTCACACCTACTGCCTCGTGTTGTTTATTTGCAAAGTCCCCTTGAGAAACAAGGCTTAGGTCACCTTCTTGTCCATTTTGATGAGTTTTTGAAAAATATCTTCATGGACAGGAAGAACAAAGCTTCTTTGAACATCAACATCACTCTTTGGCCTATTTTTAACCCAGCTCTCAACTCATAAACTTTGAATGGATTTCTACTAATTTCAACTCCGTTTCTTAAAGGAAAACAATGGCTAGATTTCATGCCTATCGAAAAAGGAAAAGGATCTTTGGAAACTCTTAATGAGATTACATACCTTAGCAGGATTTGTTCCTTTTGGCTTCAGATTGCCTTTGAAGGAAATCTCTGATAGAAGACAGCCAAACTCCTTGATTAATATTGTACATTCACTACTTTCCCTCATTTTTAAAACTATTTTTATATCCATAAGCCTCTCGCCAGACCCCACCGCGCTTAAAACCCGCTCGTTCCCGGCCCTCTCGCTTTTTAGATGAAGGAGGCCTTTATCACATTTCCAAACCCTCTGCTTGTAAAATGAAGGAAGTTTTCAACCAATGAACTGACCATCTTCTCATGTATGGAGGAGGTTTTCTCAGTATTTCAACCCTCTACTAATGTGTGGAGGAGGTTTTCTCAGTATTTCAACCTTGTGCTCATCTATGGAGGAGGCTTTACATAGTGATGCCATTTCATCTGCTTTCAAACAGTGTCATCTTTCCTTTCACTACCGATTCATTCTTAAGCAAATAAAAGTGACAAATTGACAAAATTCCATGAAGGGAATTTCTCTGAGACATATAATCCTGTTTTTAAAATACCTTTATGCATCTTTAGAAAATCGTATATACCAACAAGATCTCCAGAATTTCTTGTTATTCGTAAGTAACTAACGTTTGATTGTGTTGTTAGAGCTTATTGAAATAACTCTATCCAAAGACTTGCATCCCCGGCTCGTAACCACATGAGAAGAAATTTTCTTCTCATGTTGAGTTTTAATAATTTCTTCCCGGAACACTCGGTACACTTGTGCTCTGAAAGAGACATTGAAACACCGTAAATCCACCAATATCGCCTGACCTATGGCATATGCACCGCCGAGACATCAAGGTTTGTTAGTGGCTTGACTTAAGGGTAATCGTTTTATTTCAGACAATAGGGAAGGTCATCTAGGACTGGTTGATATAATATAGAGGTTCTGGTTTTAGGATAGTTTTCAAGGGAAAATCGCCCAGTGCGCTCACTACTCTAACTTAGGGAGACTTTGACAAACATTTTTGAGTATTCTCTTTGGAGCTGATGGAAAAGTTTGTATGGCTGAGGCTAGATAGGGCTTGACAAGGAGGTTTTATCTCATCATGGGCTGATTGAAAAGGTAGGAGGGAAAAAATGTTTATGGGTGTTTTCTAGTTGACAAATTTGACATATTGGAGATCAGCTGCTAGAAAACTTGGCTTTAACAACTAGTCATCATCAACAGGTGAAAAATACTGATGAATAACAAGGTGGAGGCATAGAAAAAGTTCCCATTAAAGTGGAATATTTGATTAAACCTACTCCTACATCCTCATAAGGGATAGTCGGTTTTCCAACGTGCTGAATACTATCTGTAGAAGCTGGGTCAGATGAATAATATGAGAGCTTATTGATTTTTACAATCTTTCCTTTATGAGGAAACATGATTAATCGAATGACGGATGACATGACAACAGTCATAGAATAACACCAACTTCTACCCAGAAGAAGGTTGTAATCTAGAGGGGCATCAACTACTTCCACATCTAAATTAACGGTTTTACCTTCGACCCCTATAGGTAGATCCTGTAAAATTCTGAATGGATGGAATCCTCTTCCGTCAAAAGCTTTGAAGATTGTTGGTGGTTGGTTAAGGGTTAGAGAACCAAGTGATTTCAAAAATTTTAACGACATGATACATATAGATGCTCCTTCATCAATAATAGTACGAAAGAAACTTTTGTTTTTTAATAGTACTGGGAACTAAAAATCCATTTGATGAGGGAGACGAGGTGTAAAATTTTCTAAATCAAAGACCATGAGGTTCGAATCCTGAAGATCTATAGCTCCAATTAATAATAAGAGTAATTCCCTTTTTGCTGGGCATGATTACAGCACTTCCAAGGCCGACATTGCTGAAGGAGATATTGCTAAATCCTCCACAATGTTGTAATTCTGAGCAGCTCTCACATGTGGATTGAAAGCTGATTTATGAAGTACACCTTTAGCAGGCAGTTTGATTACTAAATCGGGATTAGTTTTCTCGATATGAAGTGGATCAGAAACCGAAGGAGATGTAGCTGATGCAGAATTAGGATTTTCCACTTCTTTACCAGCAACGATATTTTTACTACCATAATCTTGCGATCGAGTCTCAACCATTACTTCAGACATCATCAAAATATTTTCTCATATATTAGAAAAAAATCCAATCATTTTTCTATCTTGAACAGGAAAAGGATCCTTCAAGAGAGCGGGGGTAGACGAACCTTTGACAAACTTAAATACCTCAGCCCTATGCGGACATTCCTTGGTGAAATGATCCTCGTTACAGATAAGAAAAGGATAACGAGGTTTTTGTTTATCATCAGTCGACTCATTTTTATCATTTTTTTCCTTGGGGGATGAAGTCTGTTTATTTTTATTCTTTCCTTTCTTCTTGCTGCGAGATTTTGTCTTTGTAGTCGATGAATCTACAATGTGAATATCGACAGAAGTTTCCAGGGAAGATTCTCCTTTTGGTGAATCAGGTAAAGTTATTATGGGAGAATTAACCTTGGAATATTTCTTCTTACTCTTATTCATACTAACTGAACCGATTACACCATCAGCAGCATGAGGCCCTGAAGGAGTTACTATTATCCAACTAGGACGCCATAAATCGGGAATTTTCTCGTACAAAGTACCTGACTGGGTATATACCAAGTAAAGATACTGAACTTGAGCGATGACTTGCTCTTCTGTAACAACCCCTCCTTTAGCTACATCTTCAGTGATTTTTGGTAGAAATGATTTGATAAACCATTCTGCCAATATTTGATCTGGGATAAAAACTTTCATCAAACATCTTCTATGTCTCCATTCATGTATATGATCTAATATGTATGTAGACGTGGATTGTTTTAGTGAATTTAATAATTCCCTGTCGTTATCGTATCTGACTCGCAACTGAAAATGAGTTAAGAAAGCGGTTGTTAGAGTGTTGAAAGTGTTAAAAGAGCCTCGTGGCAGTTCAGTGTACCATTTGGCAGCTACTCTTATTAACATTCTCTGAAAAAGTCTAAGTCAAATAGAATCATCGATTAATGAGTTAGATGCACACCAAAGGTGGTAAGTCATGACATGGTTGGAAGGGTCATCTCCTGGTTTTCCTTCAAACTTTGGGATACCACTGGGAAACTTATGCGGCATGGGCAGCCAATATGGATGATAATAGATAGGATCATTCGTAAGGTGTGTAAAATCAGGTAAATCCAAAGTTGCTATGAATGGTAACTGACGGTTAGGGTCTTGTGAAACTATACCAGTTCTAGGAGGAGGATATCCCGGAATAGCCTATCCATTTGGAATCGGTATGCCCCCTGGATAACCAGGATTAACCGAACCATATTGGGGTTGAGTAGGCGTTTTGTACGTATACCCAGGGTATGGTTGATATACTGGATTTTGTGCTACAGGTCCATATTGATACAGCCCTTGGTAAGGTTGATAAGTAAACTGAGGTTGACTTGTTATAACCGTACTTGTACCAGGTTGTCCTGCAGGCATCTGAATAGTAGTCTGGGGTGCAGGTCCAGACTGTGGAACATAAAATTGAGGAATTGGTATTGATACCTGAGGGGCTATAGAAACAGGAGCTGTAGATACTCTAGGAATAGGTGTGGTAGGCTGAACAGAAATTGGCGCAGCAGTTTGGGCTGGAGTTCTAGGTGTGCTCGAACCGAGCTACTGAAGACTACTTGATGCAGGTACCTAAACAATAGGTTGAATAGGTTGGACAGGTTGGACAGGTTTTATAGGTTAGATAGGTTGTACAGGTTGTTGAACGTGAGTATAACCAATTGGTTGTCCAGGCTGATAATAAGGTACTTGCATATTAGGTTGCAAATTCTGTTGAGCTTGAGACGGATCCCACACTGTATTAGGTCCGGGATATGAAGGTTGTGGATAAGAAGGACCATAACTAGGCTGATAATTTGGAACATAAGTTGGATAATTCCCACTTCTAGGATACAATTGTTGTTCCGAGTAAAATTGTTTCCCTAAAGGAGGTTGTGGACCCTGAGTTGGATACTGACTTTGAGGCATGTATTGACCTTGAGGTACGTATTGACCTTGAGGTTGATATTTCCCTTAAGGAATGTAGTGACCTTGAGGTTGCCCCCCAGGCTATAAATTACTAACTTGAGGTTGCCCCCCAAGTTTTAAATTACTACCATGAGGGTCAGGGCTTGGAATGTTTCCAGACATCATATAAATTTGTCACGGCATTTACAGTTCTGGTATTTGATTCATGTAGTCCAGATGATAGTGTACGTTTATCAGGAAAAGGATATGCCCCTGAGAAAGTACCAGAGAGAGACTGGTATCCTGTAGTAACTAAAGTACCATCGTACAAATATGTTTCTGGAGATTCAGAAAACATGGATGACTCACCTGACATGTTTAAAGGAGATCTATAAACTCTAGCTGTAGAAGGAAATGTAATTCGGGGTGGCGAATAATTCAGACCAATGTTCTGTAGAAATTATGTCAATGAAGAATAGCAAGCGTCTTTTCGAAAAGGACTATGAAAAATTGATTCACGTTCCCTAAGATCTAAAGTTTCCTGAGGCGAAGGAAGAAATACTTCTTCTTCAGTATCAGTAACTTCTTCAAAACTAATGAGACCAGGAGGAAGATCTTCTGTGATCCGAGTCTTCACTCTAGGTGAATCAGTATTATTAGGGGTTGGAGTAACAAACTCTAAACTAGGTTCAGACTTAGCAGGTTCAGTTTTCGGCTCAGAAATTTCAGGTTCAGTAGATGATAAGTCACTTTTTGTAGAGGCAAGTTCAGCTAATTCAGAAATTGAAATTTTATGAGGAGTAAAATCTGTTGTTTGCGGTTGATTTACTTCATTATCAGGATGAAAAATTATAGATGTTTCTTCCTGTTCTGTTGATACAGTCTTGGATGTTTGTCCTCTTTCACATCTAAGTCTTTCTAATTGACTTGGTGTATATTCAGGGGGTTTCCCCTACATTCTACGTGATTGTCTTGGCAATTCAGCCATGATTAAAACTTTTAATCACACACAATCAAATAAAATTTCAATAAATTCCCTAAATTCTCTAAGGAAACAACCAAATGAATCACACACCTAGAAAAATCTAAGAGATCAATCCACACACAAACAATAGATTCCCGCAATAAAAACACTAGTTGGTGATGAAATCCAACATCGTAGAATTCTAATGCAGAAATGGCGGTTGGAATAGCTACCCTGACAACCTACTTAATGAAGCAGATCGGTGCAAGTTTCTCCACTTAAAGCATCTCGAGTGAAGATAACCCTCTGGAGAGTCCAAGTGACTCTAGCCGATGTCTGCTCCAGGTACAATGTAAACCTTCCCTCCACCGTCACCTTGGGAAAGAATCCTAAATTTTATGTCCACTAAGGTCACCAACGGGAACACATATACCTAGGGGAACAGTCTACGATCCGATATACACGTAAGGGCAGAGTAACAAGCTTAATCCCCTTGAAGGCTCCTTGACATAATCCAAGGTTTACCGACAAGTGACCCTAGGCTCCTCGACAATGGTCTATCCAAGGTTTACCATTTGTAATACGTGCACATCTTCTATCATTCCCAATGAGATAGGTATGATTACCTCACTGGTTCATATATGATCTCGTGCTTGACTCCTGTAGGAGGAGCTTCCCAGAGTATACATTCTACAATTGGATTTTCCTACCGCAAGATTGACTACTTGTTTGTTTTTATTGCCTTGGAAAGTTAACTAAAACCTATTCCAAGACACTAGCCTAAGCTATATTGGTGGAAAAGAGCCCTAGAAAATAAAAAATTTCTAGATTGATTTTAATTAAGCGTTAATTTTAATTGGCAATTCTTTAGGACAAGAGGTACAGAAATTAAACTTTGCTAATGTTTAATGACCCAACTCAAAATAATTCCTTAATGCATCTATATGAGAAATGACTCATTTCTTTTCAATGAAATCTAGCTAGAGGAAAGAGTTGAGAGATTTCAATAACTTTCAAAAAATCAATTCTTTCTTGCTACATGAGAAACTTTGAAAAGAAAATAATTCAGAGAACTAAATTTCAAAAATATTTTTGCTCAAAATGAAATTCCCTATATTATTTAGATCAGAAACAAAAATCAAACTTCTTCCAAAAGAAAACTAAAAGTCTTAAAACTATAAAACTTAAAAATATAATAATTGTCTAATATTGAACTCTAACTAAAATTTGAAGGATGTATTAGCTCAGTTTGTAATCCAACCAAGATCTTTCCACTTATTTTAGCAAGAAAACAAAGCATCCAATAACAGTTTTAAAATGAATTTTAGACCTTATCAATCCAAAAGGTTTTCTAAGTTTTCTACTGAAAACAAAATCGAATTTTCATAAGAGTAATAATTGCATCAAGATTCAATGGCTCAATAGAAGAACAATGAAATACCATGTAACTGAGGTATACAGAAGTTTCTGATTCATAGAAATGGGTGAACAAGGAAAATATTTACTCCTAAAAGAAAACTAGCTGAAAAAATCACTTTAAACATAGAATTGCTGAAAGAAACTTTTCAAAGAGGTCTTTGACAGTCAAAACAAATTGGGATAACAACAAAGAATCAAGTAATGGGATTCCATAAAACATAATTTCTACTTTTTCTAAAATTTTCCAGAAGTCCACAATTTTTAATGGAATAAGGTGTGGTACTGCACTATATTGCACTAAAAGTTGCGGAGTCTACCGCTTTGTTTTTAAACAAAAAGTGAAGAAGGCAAGAAAAGTAGAGAAAAAAAATACAGATTTACAGTCAGAGATCCTATTGAGTTTTCTACCCAATCCAGTTTTGAGATAATCTAAGTCAAATAAATCTCAAAGAAATCTCAAAAATCAAACTAAAAAGAAAAAAGAAAACTAAGTTCAGATTTTCCCCAGCAGAGTCGCCATTTTGTTAGACGGACAAATCCCTCTTGCGGACAAGAGCGATCTGCCTAGTATCCTAAGGATATATAGAAAGAAACAGAAAAATGTAGACCATTTTCTCTAGACCATTATGCTTAAGAATTATTAATTAACTATGGAGAGATGCTCCTACTTGAAGTCCAATGCTTACTCGGTCTTCAATCCAGTCATTCCAGAAGGTATCGATCCAGTACATAAGATCTGCAATCAAAGACAAGAAAACAAGATCAAAAGCATCTGCAAGATATGATAATTCAAAAGAAATAATCTATCTTAGTGATCAAGGAATCCAAGAATTAAATTATTCAAAAGATATTTGAACAACTCAATGAGAATATAGAATCCATTTGTATTAACTTTGAATAAAAGAAGAAACCTTACAACCTTGACACCTAGATGTTTGTACAGGTTCTTCGGAGGTCTCGAATATTCATTTTCCTCAGTTTGATAAGACTCCAACTCTCTGAATCAGCATAATACTATGGCTATGAGTATGTAATCTCTCTCTTGCCAATGATGCCAAATGTGGAGAGTATAATTTCTTTAGCAATTCTCTTCTACAAGCTAAGAAGTAAGTACCCTTGAGACTGAAACATGGTCCCAATTTATAGCAGAAGGGAGGTAGTCTTAACTATAATAAGGAAGGGATAAAGCCCTCTCATCATGGGATTTTAGCTCCAAAAACCAAGGGATAACTCCATTTATGAGGGGATAAAGGTTCATGAATGGAAGGGGCGAAGCTCGACCAGATAGCGCTTCTAGAAGGCCCCAGCTGGGAGAATATTCGACCAGCTGGGCTTCTAGAACTTACTTTTCTTTTTATTTTACCTTTTATGGGGGTCCTCAGTTTTAATGAGTAGAACGTGCGGGATGTGCCACAATTTTTATAGCAATAAACCGTGGTACCACAGGAAATGACTAGGAAAAGTGCGAAGTTAGGCTTTTTAGGGTTTTAATAAGCTTTTTCCCAATTCCAAGACTTTGTTGCAGTATGATTTTGGACCCCTCTCAGTGAAATTTTAGGGTCTAGTCATTTCCTAAGGAGAATTAAAATAATAGTGGAAAAAATCAAATAAGATTCGTGTATCAAATTGAAAGGGAAAAATGAAAAAAAAAAACTACCAATTCATATTTTCAACCTCTCCCAAAGTTTTTGCCAAATTTGTGAAGTCTCGTTGGATGCAAAATTTAATTCCTCATCCAAGGGAATACCATATACTTTCGATGGGTCCCTACTACACGAAAAATGAGAAATGCATAAAAAAACGTGATTACAATCGCGTTTTTGTATTTCTCATTTTTTTATTAGAGACATCGAAAAGGCCAAAATAAATTCTCCTTAGATGATCCTCTGCAATTGCTAGTATTTAAGTAAATAAAAATATTGGGAGATTAAGAAGTTGAAAATATGAGTTGAAAAATAGTTTTATTATTTTATTATTTTTTAATCTTTTTACTTTTTTACTCAAAAAATGGTGAATCATCCCCCATGGTTGACATCATCATCTTGAATCCTATTGGTTCTTATAAAGTTTATTTTGGTTGTACATTTTTCTTAGGAGGCCCATTTTAGACCTCAAAATTCCCCTAATGAAGGGACCAATAAATAGGTAATGATGAACCCATATAGACAGCTAAATGTCATGGTGACAAATTTTAGTGTAACAAGGCTGTTTGGTAACCCTAGATGGGAAGTGGAGTGATGGAGCAAGGGAAAAATAGAGTAATGAGGTTATAGGTGGGAAAATAGGATATAGATGAGTGGCACAAGACCATGTGGGGTCTTCTTAGGAGTGGTAGGGTAACCATGGAATGGAAAAATAGTAGAATAGTGAAAAATTTTGTATAAGGATAATGAAGGTAGTGAGATTTCTAAAACTCAAAATATTCAGGAATCAGGAATATTTTTTTAGAAATCTAAGACCAATATTTAGTCATCTACAGAGAATGAAAATTATTGATGACTAACAGTGGCTCCGCTTGGGGAGGGAAGCTCCTTTTCAGGGGGTGTCCAGGACCTCAAAGTTCAAATCTTTGAGTTTTGAAGACCAGTGCCTTACTTGCACTTTGCAAATCCTTTCTTCCTTCATTTGTTGATGTTCTCTTGAAGCGATGATCTCAAAATTAGAAAGATATGTTTGCTTCAACTTCACTTCTACTTACCCATCCTATTTTTCCTAACATTTTTCTTCTTTTAGGTACACTTGGACTGGAAAAACCTTGACATTATTTTCTTTTAAAAGAATAAAAAACTACCTACTTGTACCCTTATCAATTCCAAGAGTGTAGATTAGGCTAATGAACTCTTCTTATTCTCTAACTAGTCTACTCATTTGTCAAGATTAAGCTATTTGACAAACTTTTATTCTCTACCCTACTGACATGAAATTGAAACATGATCAAACCAGGATTGAGAAATCTGATTTGCCATGGGTTGTGGCATTTGGACAAGTTGCACACAGACATTATTTTTGTACAATCAAAACTAGAAACATGAGGGTTGTGATTTAGAATTTGTTAGGCATCCATTTCATTTCCTTTGGTTCAGATTTGAGCATTGAGAACCAACATTTTTTCCTAATCTAATCTACTGACAGGCCAAGCTTAAATGGTTTGACAAGTCTTCTTTCACTAACCTATCAACAAAAATTTAAAACATGTTCAATCATGATTAGGCGAAATGACTGAACAAGACTTTCTTTTCTCAATAGTAGTGGCATTTAGGCTTGCACACTTTCAGCAGTACTCTTTTTTGGGTATGGGGATGTACCTATTCTTTCCATGCCCTCTTTTTCTTCCTTTCCTTTTTTTTGTGTTTTTTTTTCTTATCTTTCATCAAGCAATGTTATGTACAATGAATGAAAGCCTTAAACTATGAATTTTAACAAAAATAGTGCTTAAGCATCCTGCCATTGACAGGACCTCCGAATAACTCTACTCCATCTAGCTCTTGTAAAAAGAAAGCATTGTTACCTCTAGCAGAATAAATGATGTAGGGACCTTTCCACAAATTTTCAAATTTTCCATGCTTTCCTTTGTCTTCTCTCCTGGAATCCCATTTCAACACCTTGTCTCCAATCTGGAAGTCATTGGCTTTGGTCCATCTGCCAAAGATCTTCTTGATATTTTCTTGCACTTCTTGTGTTATTTTGTAAACTTCTTCCCTTGACTCATGCAAATGAATGGTTTGGTTCAGCCTCCTTTGCATGTCATTCTCTTCTGATTGCACCTTTTGAAGAAGCTTCATAACTGGAACTCCCAATGATGTTGGGAAAATAGCATCCATCCCATAAACCATCTGATAGGGAGACACATTGATAGATTTCTTAGTTGTTAGTCTATCAGCCCATAGTGCATGCACCAGTTTGCTATGTCATGATTTTTTGTTTTCTTCCAACAGCGTCTTGATGATTTTCACCAAAATTTTGTTGGAGGACTCAACCAACCCATTACCTTGAGGGTAATAAGCAATATAGTGCCCTAGTTTGATCTGGTATTTGTAGCAAAAGTTCACCATTATTTTGGACTTAAATGCAGCAGCATTATTGGTGATGATATTTTTTGGATGGCCAAATCTGGACAAGATGTTGGTTTCAAGGAATAATTGATGAGTAAGTCAGTGGCATTCCTTGAAGGGATGGCTTCTATCCATTTGGTGAAATAATCAGTAGCAGTGATAATCCACTTGTGTTGGGTAGATGAGGCAGGGTTAATTTCGCTAATGAAATCTAAACCCCATTGTTGAAAAGGAGTTTCAACACTGATAGGATGCAAGGGCAAGGGTAGGATTTTTTTCTTACCATCAAATATTTGGCATTTATGGCAAGTTGCATTGAGCTTGTGTATGTCATGGAAAAGAGTGGGTCAATAGTAACTAGCTCTAAGGATTTTGTTGGCTATGGTTTTCCAGTAGAGATGACCTCCACACTCTCCTTCATGAAACTCATGCATAATTCTATCTGCATCATTTTCAAGAAAACATTTTAGAAATATGCCAACAAAATTTTTCTAATACAAAGCTCCATCTAAAATGCAGAAATTTAAAGCCTTTTGTTTCAAGAATCTAGCTTTTGTTTTGGATAAAGTAGGAGGAGCATTAAGATAAAAAAATCACATATAAAATATCAGCATACCAATATGAATTCAAAAATAATTCTTCAATGGGTGGAGCTATGAACTCTTCCTGTCCCTCTAATGCATCAATCATATTCATGTCTAGTGCTTGAAAATTTGATTCAACCATGAGTTCTACGAGTCCTTGTCCTTTAATCAGTTTATTGGGTCTGATTTCTAAATCATATTCTAAGATAATATCAATCCATTTACCCCTTTTACCATCAGGGTCCTGATTCAGAATGTCTTTAACAACTGTATGTGGAATAAAAGCAATAATATGAGAGTGCAAAATGTAAACTCTGAAGTATTTCAATGCTTTGATCAAGGCAAAGGCTTGTTTCTCCATGATGTTATGTTTTATAGGAGCATCCCTCAATGCTTTGCTGAAGAAGGCTATGGGTTGTTCTTTTCCCATCATGTCCTTTTGAAGAAATACATCATAAATAGTGTGTTCTGATGCAAAGGAGAAAATGAAGAAATACTTGGTAAAGTTGGGGCTGATTAGAACTGGTGTTTGGGTAAGGGCTTGTTTTACTAGTTCAAAGGATTGTTTGGCTTCTATGGTCCACTTGACTCCTACTTCCCTTTTCATCATGTTTGTGATATTTCTTAGGAGTTCAACAAGGTTGGCTATGAACCCTCTTAGGAAGTTTATCTTTCCAATGAAATATTGCAGCTCTTTAATTTTCTAGGATGGTTGATTTGTTGTATACCTTCAATCCTTTTGGGGTCTATCCTTATCCCTTCTTTGGAAATGATGTGGCCTAAGATATTTCATTCTTGAAGACCAAACAATGTTTTCTTGGGATTCAGAAATAGGCCATTCTTCCTACACTTCTCAAAGACCTTTCTCAAATGAACTAGGTGTTCTTCATCAATTTTAGAATAGACAGTGATGTCATCAAGGTATATCACTATGAAGTAACCTATGTCTTCAGAAAGAGCTATGTCCATTGCTCTTTGAAAAGTAGCCCCCGCATTCGTCAAGCCAAATGGAATTTTTACATACATGAATGTGCCCCGAGGTGTTGTGAAAGCGGTTTTATACTGATCACTTGGCAGTACTAGTACATGATTGTAACCTGAGAAGCCAGCAATCAATGATATTCTCGTAGAACCTACCACCCTTTGCAGTATATGATCCATTTTGGGTAAAGGGTATTTTTCCTTTAGGGAGACTTTCTTCAAATTTCTAAAATCTATGCACAGCCTAATCTCCCCTGTTTTATTTCTTACTGACACAAGGTTAGAAACCCATTCTCAGTACCTAAGTGGGACTATGATACCAACATCATACATTTTCTTTATTTCTTTTTCAACAAGAGGTACTAGGAAGGGATTTATACTTCTCAATTTTTTCTTGAAGGGTTTGTGATTTTCCTTGAGAGGAATCTTATGTTGAATAATGTTTGTGTCATAGGACTTCAAGTCCTCATATCCCCATAAAAAAACATCTTTAGAATCTTTGAACAGCTCTATATATTACTATTTTATTTGAGGAGGGAGAATTTTGAACAACTTGATCATTTTGGGTTTTTCTATGCTGCTTATGTTGCATTCTTCCACATCAGTTCCAGTGGTTTCCATTTTTGGCTTCCTACCAACATCATTGAACTAAAAAAACTCTTCTAAGGGGGTAAGACCTCTTGGTAATGAGTCATATTTTCATTGTAAAACCTCAAGGTCCTTTTCATCTGGGTCCATAGAAAATTCAGCCTCATAAAAGTGTTCTAATAGATTTACATCAACAGAAGGAAATGGTTCTGTTTTTGGTGTTTGTTCTTCATTTGGGAAATCTTGTTCATGCTCTAAACTTAGTTTTGGCATTGAAAATTCATTCTTAAATTGGATAAAATAATAAATTTGTTTATCACCCTCAAACACTTGCCAATAGTCTATGTTTTCAGGTACTATAGGCCGTTTTTTTACTTTGACAATGTATTGTTCATTGGCATGGGGTATTTGTCATGTGCTGGCAGCAAAGGCAAGTTCATTGGCAAGGCTATTTTTACCTCTAGGGATGGAGGTAAGTTCATACTTCTCAAAATTTTTCAGGAGGTCTAAGGCAGCATTCCTATACTCTCTTAGCCTAGGATTCTTCGAAGAATATTCTCCCTTGATTTGTCTAATCGTTAGCTTAGAATCTCCTTGGACAGAAATTTTCTTGGATCCTATGTCTTTTAGCAAATGTAAACCAAGGAGAAGGGCCTCATACTCTGAAATAGTGTTAGTGCATTGAAACTCTAGTTTGTAGGAGTGACCTTCATTGGTTTTATGTATCCAAACACCAGCTCCTGAACAAGATTTTCCACAAGATCCATCAAAGCTCATGTTCCAAAGTGTTTCAAGTTCAACTTTTCCATTATGTTGTTGTTCAGGGCTACTAGAGTTTTGGCTGTCAAGTTCTTCATTTAGTGTTTGTTTTGACTGTCGTGGTAGGCCTAGATATTTCTCAACTTCATTTACTTGTTCATCAATGTCATCTTCATTATGCAAGATAAATGAGTCAAGGTCTGAATGGATGGAATAAAGAGGAGTGTTGTTTTGCCTATCTTGGTTGCTAACAATATATTTCATGTGTAATTCCTAGTACAACCTCCTTTTTTGGTTAAATACCGGGATGGTAGCATAGGACATGTCCATTTGGAGGTTCCCTTGAAGTTTGGCTATGAACCCTCTTAGGAAGTTTATCTTTCCAATGAAATATTGCAGCTCTTTAATTTTCTAGGATGGTTGATTTGTTGTATACCTTCAATCCTTTTGGGGTCTATCCTTATCCCTTCTTTGGAAATGATGTGGCCTAAGATATTTCATTCTTGAAGACCAAACAATGTTTTCTTGGGATTCAGAAATAGGCCATTCTTCCTACACTTCTCAAAGACCTTTCTCAAATGAACTAGGTGTTCTTCATCAATTTTAGAATAGACAGTGATGTCATCAAGGTATATCACTATGAAGTAACCTATGTCTTCAGAAAGAGCTATGTCCATTGCTCTTTGAAAAGTAGCCCCCGCATTCGTCAAGCCAAATGGAATTTTTACATACATGAATGTGCCCCGAGGTGTTGTGAAAGCGGTTTTATACTGATCACTTGGCAGTACTAGTACATGATTGTAACCTGAGAAGCCAGCAATCAATGATATTCTCGTAGAACCTACCACCCTTTGCAGTATATGATCCATTTTGGGTAAAGGGTATTTTTCCTTTAGAGAGACTTTCTTCAAATTTCTAAAATCTATGCACAGCCTAATCTCCCCTGTTTTATTTCTTACTGACACAAGGTTAGAAACCCATTCTCAGTACCTAAGTGGGACTATGATACCAACATCATACATTTTCTTTATTTCTTTTTCAACAAGAGGTACTAGGAAGGGATTTATACTTCTCAATTTTTTCTTGAAGGGTTTGTGATTTTCCTTGAGAGGAATCTTATGTTGAATAATGTTTGTGTCATAGGACTTCAAGTCCTCATATCCCCATAAAAAAACATCTTTAGAATCTTTGAACAGCTCTATATATTACTATTTTATTTGAGGAGGGAGAATTTTGAACAACTTGATCATTTTGGGTTTTTCTATGCTGCTTATGTTGCATTCTTCCACATCAGTTCCAGTGGTTTCCATTTTTGGCTTCCTACCAACATCATTGAACTAAAAAAACTCTTCTAAGGGGGTAAGACCTCTTGGTAATGAGTCATATTTTCATTGTAAAACCTCAAGGTCCTTTTCATCTGGGTCCATAGAAAATTCAGCCTCATAAAAGTGTTCTAATAGATTTACATCAACAGAAGGAAATGGTTCTGTTTTTGGTGTTTGTTCTTCATTTGGGAAATCTTGTTCATGCTCTAAACTTAGTTTTGGCATTGAAAATTCATTCTTAAATTGGATAAAATAATAAATTTGTTTATCACCCTCAAACACTTGCCAATAGTCTATGTTTTCAGGTACTATAGGCCGTTTTTTTACTTTGACAATGTATTGTTCATTGGCATGGGGTATTTGTCATGTGCTGGCAGCAAAGGCAAGTTCATTGGCAAGGCTATTTTTACCTCTAGGGATGGAGGTAAGTTCATACTTCTCAAAATTTTTCAGGAGGTCTAAGGCAGCATTCCTATACTCTCTTAGCCTAGGATTCTTCGAAGAATATTCTCCCTTGATTTGTCTAATCGTTAGCTTAGAATCTCCTTGGACAGAAATTTTCTTGGATCCTATGTCTTTTAGCAAATGTAAACCAAGGAGAAGGGCCTCATACTCTGAAATAGTGTTAGTGCATTGAAACTCTAGTTTGTAGGAGTGACCTTCATTGGTTTTATGTATCCAAACACCAGCTCCTGAACAAGATTTTCCACAAGATCCATCAAAGCTCATGTTCCAAAGTGTTTCAAGTTCAACTTTTCCATTATGTTGTTGTTCAGGGCTACTAGAGTTTTGGCTGTCAAGTTCTTCATTTAGTGTTTGTTTTGACTGTCGTGGTAGGCCTAGATATTTCTCAACTTCATTTACTTGTTCATCAATGTCATCTTCATTATGCAAGATAAATGAGTCAAGGTCTGAATGGATGGAATAAAGAGGAGTGTTGTTTTGCCTATCTTGGTTGCTAACAATATATTTCATGTGTAATTCCTAGTACAACCTCCTTTTTTGGTTAAATACCGGGATGGTAGCATAGGACATGTCCATTTGGAGGTTCCCTTGAAGTTTGGCACCCCATGATCTAGATAGAAGCATGCCATGCTTCGAGGGAATGTCACCCACAAAAATGTCCATGACTAGGCTTTTAGCAGGTATTTGTGCCAGATTGACACACGGATCCTTGATTAGACCCAAACATTTGACTCTGTTTGAATCGAAGGAATGTAAGTCTTTGTAAGGCTTGGTTATTTTGAGGCCTAATCTCTCCATCACCACCTTGGGCATGAGATTGTGTGAGGCACCGGAGTCTAGCATAGCATTGTGCAAGATTTTATCATGAATATTTAAGCTAACATAGAATGGAGGGACACATCCTTCTTGATATTTTCGCTCTACCTCAGGTCCAAACAACAACTCTGGTTTGTCATCAGTTAGGTTCAGAGTTTCGGTGTCATTTCCTATGTTCAAAGCTTTTAACATTTGGGACCTATATACATCCTGAGTTACTAGTTCATCAAGGGGTATTCTTATTTTTATTTTGGCAATCTCACCCTCAAAACTGAAAGGTGCTAGTGTTTTTGGTATATTTACATCATTTTTATCACATATAACCTTTTAAGCCATTTTGGTTTTTTCTTAGTTTCATTAGGAAATTTCATTTAGAGCAGATTTTCCAGGGCTGCTCGTTGATGTACTAGGGCAGCTTGGGTTACCATTTTGTTAGCTAGTTTTGTCTTTGTTTTCATTAGATTTCTTATCTATGGTGTTGGTGTTTTATGTTGTCCTTTTCATTATGTTTTCAGGGTATTCTTAACAACAGTTTCTAGTTTGTTTTTCCTGGAGACATCTTTGTTTTTCTTACTCCTAAGGTCATATTGTTTATGGACCTCCATTATGTCATTTTCGAATCCCAATTTGTACTCTTCAGAATCCTCATAGTTTGTTTCAGATTGATTTGGGGAAAAGAACACTTGTTCTTCTTCAATGAATCACCCTCATTATCAAAACCTATCAAGTTTACATGATTTTCTTATGGTTGTTCAGTCTCTCTTTCCTCTTCATCTACATAATTGTCTTAGAAAGGGGGCCTAATTTGTTGGTCATTGTCTCTTTGTCTATTTTGGGGAAGGTCTCTTCTGAAGTTTTGATTTCTATTTCTGTTTTGGGGATTTGGTTGGGTTTCCCTCGGAGGTTTTCTTTCATTCAAACTGATCCTCTCCTTCATTCTTTCCATTACCCTCACTAGATTGTCAATTTTGGAATCTGAGGTGGAGACCATGGTTTCATCTTTGTATGTGACCTTCTTTTCTGACCTCATCCTAGCACTTTTTTCAATTATATTTGACTCTACACTCACAGCTCCCCTTTGCATGCCTTCTAAAGTTAGGGGATCTCTTTCTTTCAGTTGGTAGGCCATGTCTAGATCAAATCCTTCCTGAAATTTCACTAGTGCTAGGCCCTGTGGGGGTTTCATGTGCGGTGGGAGGGAATTCTACACACTACTGAACCTAGTGCAGTAGTCTTGGACACTTTCCCCAACATTTCTTTTAATATTGTTATATTCTGAGAGGATTTGGAGATGGTTTTTCTTAATCTCCCACTTGTTTATGAATGTTTGATAGAGGGAAGGGGGATCATGTTGCTGTTAGGAGTTAAGTTTTTGAACCATTTCTTGGCTTCTCCTCCTAAGCTTTAGGCAAACATCCTCATTTTTATGGTCTCCTCTTCTATCTCCTGATAGTCAAAAGCATCATTCATCCTATCTACATGTTGTTGGGAAGTGGTAGATTTAGCTCCATTAAAGTGGGGGATTTTGGATTGCTGTTCTTGAGGCATGGGTACTAAAGGTTGGGGTAAAACTAATGGGGAAAATCATGCTGGCATGATTGGAGGTAAAGGAACCCAAGGGGGGTTGGTAAGAGGTGGGTTTGTGATAGGTGGTGGGGGATGAAATGAAGTGGTTTGCATAGTGGATGCATGAATGGGAGTGGCAGATGTACTTGGAGCAGCAAACTAAGATTGAGCAGATTTTGAATGGAAAGAGCCAAAGTTTTGGAGAAGCTGAAAATCAGGAGGAGTGGAAGGAGAGGCTTCTCTACTGGGACTCTGCTGCAAGTATATGAGCTCAAGGCCTGTCTAGTCTAGCCCACTCTGGTACTTAGTTCTTAAAAGGTTTTTTCTATGGTATAAGTCAAACTGGGGATCCTGCAAGGTTGTGAGGTTTTCAGGAACACAACTTTCTTTGTGAATGATCCTAACAGTAGTTGAATCTTGGGCCCTAGAAGTTTTCCACAAAATATTTTCTGGGTCATCAACTATGGTAGGAGGGTTAGGGTCAAGGTGAGATCTGATGCTAGTCATTTGCGAAGCCAGATTTCAAACTTAATAACACAGAGAGGATGAAAGTTTAGGAGTGTCTTGAAAATAGACCTATCTGCAAGGACACTAAGCTCACAGAATGAGTGACTCAGTTCTATATTGTTTATGACTAATTAGTGTATTCCCAGGGGAGTCTATGAGAGCTAGTGAAGTTATTAGGCATACTGGAGGCTAGTGGAGTCGCCAAGAGGATGAGGTTTACTGCTTTGTGTGTCAGCCTGCTATCAACCATAAATAATTCAAAAACCAATATAGAGATGTTTTGGGTTTTCTAAGTTTTCTTGTGTAACACTAAGACTTTAATGAGTTTTCTTTAGTTGAGTCATCATGTTTCCAGTATGGTGAGTCAATTAGATACTACTCTTGGCTAACACTTGATTTTCTAAGTTTCACAGGGATTTGAGAGTTCCTAAGGTGTGCTTAGGATGTTACTGACTCATAGGTCCCACCGTGATCACCATATGTTAGTTCCCCGTAATTTTTTAGATTGGAAATACCAAATATACAGGGGTAACATCAAACTAGCCTTTGGAATCCTAGGACCTAGCATTCCTGGACTCAGAGAGGGCTCTCTCTATGTTGGTATGAAAAGTGTAACTTGATAGATTTTAGGGTTTGATTTTAGGCTAGTTATTAGGTTTAGGGTTTGTTAGTTTGGTTTGTCCGTTGGATAAGTTGTCAATGAGAATAGGTAGAGTGAGAGAGAATCAATCCATTAGGCTATGGATTTTTCAATTTTTTTGGAGAGTGAAAAAATATGTCAAGGGTGTCTCCTAGGGGAAGTTAACAAGGCCAAATGGATCTAAGTAGGTTTTGTGTGAGTGAAATAAACATAGAGTTGTGAATACAGTAAGTTAAGGGGAAATTAAGGATCCTTTAACATACTATGAACAAAGAAAAAGCTTTCAGTATGATAGTATAGAAAAAACATGAAGAGAAATAAGGGATTCTTCAATCAAATAGTACTAAGAAGACCTCAAACAACATATAAGAAAATTTAGAGCAGCTAAGGTTTCTCTAAACATTACTTGAAACAAATAGACCTTTAACATAACATTTTATTAAAACCAAAGAGAATTTAAGAATTATTTAGCCAAACTTCAAGGAAGGAAAACATAGAAATCAAAAGAGGCAGGCAGAAGTAGGGTGCCAAGAAAGCAAGTCCTATTCTCTATTTCTGTCTTTTGATCAAGGAAACCATAAAAATAATGAATCACTAAAAGAAACAAAGACAAAATTGGAATACATCACCATCTAACCAAGCTTTATGAATCCTAAGTGTGTGCTCAATCCATGGATGCTCAATCCAAAGGAATCACAAGCCACCAAAAACTAATTCCACCAATAAACTCCAAGTCTATCTCATATTATGCTCAGCAAATATCCAACATGTAAAATGAGGCCTCAATGTTGTATTTAACAAGAAAAGAGGACCAAAACCCTAAATAGGGTTCCCAAATGTCATAAATACTCATAAATACCATTTATGTCCAAAGAGACCATGCAAGGCCCAAGGCATAAAATATCTAATGAAATAAATGCAAAATAAATTCTAACACCTATCTTTGGAGCGATTTGCCCAAAAATCCACAAAATATAGATTTTCCATAAATGAGTGTCTTTTGTTGAATTTTGCACACAAGGGCGCAACAGGGAGGTCCAAGGGTGCAGTGCCCACATGGGAAAACTGGGTCACCTTGCAGCTAAATTGTGAAGGCCTTCCCGATGTCGGAATGAGCTCCGTGATGGCTCGTTGGAAATCCTATGAAGTCTACTTTTTAAAACTGCCATTGTTTTTCTGATTGGATTCCATTAACCTGTTCAAAAGTCAAAACTCCCAAGGCTGCTAAGGGTGCAGCGCCAGCCCTGAAAACATGGCAGAAAGGTGAAATGTTGCATGTTTTTGGGCCTTGTGGAGGACCTCAACTGCTCCAAATGATCTAAAATTTGGTGTGCATGATGCCCTTGACCTAAGGATTCCAAAAATGTAGAGTTTAACTGCAATGGATGTCCTGAGGAAAAGCGCAGCGCCAAGGGCACTGCGCCCTTGGCCCTCAAAATCAGTCAAAAAACCAAAAATGCCAAAAACTTGCCAAAATTTGCAAATATCTCCCTCATGGTGTTTGGGATGCTTATAAATAAGCATAAACTAATATTTCAAGGTTTTCTTGGTCTTTTGCCTCCTTGAGTGCTTGAATTTTGGCAAGGGCTCTTTTGAGCTTCGCCCTTGCAATTTGATTTCTCAAGGCATAATGCTTGGCCATATTTTTTTGAAGGTCAAGGTCCCTTTGTGTCTTCTCTAGCTGATCTTCCAAGTGTATGTTGGCCCTCTCTAACCAAGTTTCCTGATCATATTTAATCTTCATGGAAAGCAGCTCACTTGGAGTGAGTTGCTCTGCCAATGTTGTTTCTTGCTCCTTCTCTTTGGCGAAGGCCTTCCTCAAGCCCATTATTCTTGGCCTTCATTTAGACAATTTCCCTTATTCATCTTCACTCTCATAAAAAACACCCAATACTTCATCAAGCCTAACCTTGGTCCTTTCATCCTCTTTTCGGGCTCTGATTGCCCTAACCTCATAAATGGGTTTTTGTGCTTCCAAATGCTTTTTTTCAGTCTCATAATAGTGGATAACATTCCTAGCCCTATCTAGGTTGGCTTGAAAATATTTGATTTGGGCATCTTTACCCTTGAGTAGCATTATTGAGACCCTTGCCTCATTCTCATCATCACTATCAACATGAACGAGTTCAAATTCCCGCTCAGTCTCATGCTAGTCTTCATCCTTTTCCTCTATGACCTTCTCTTTTTCTTTTTTCTGCTGCTTGATTGAAGTGGAAGGCATGGCCCCTTGCATTTTAGAGCCATCAAGCACATGCATGCTTCCTCTTTGATAGGTTAAAGAAAAAGGTTCAATTGTGCTCATTTTGGTGTCTTCAACATGGCTGACATCTTGACTATCATCATCATTGATATCCTTGTTGTCCTTATGGATTTCATGGCTAATCTCATGGCTTCTGTCATCTGTCTCTATGATTTTTGCTTCATCACTGATACTCTTGCTATCATTATCAGTGTCAACATCATCATCATCATTATCATCATCTCCACTGATATCATGACCATCATGATTGTTGCTTGATTCTTTCTCACTGATTTTTGCACTCTTGTTTTCTTCACTGTTTTCCTCTGCCTCACTGATATATTTTTTAGGGATATCAGCCTCAATTTCTTCTTCTTCACTTATTTCGACATATTCATTTTGTTCACTGACTTGTGGGTTGTCATTCTCACTGATATTGGCATCATTTACATCAAACTCATCATTTTCTTCTTGACTGCTAGGTGCTTCATCATTTGTTTCTGCACTACCTTCATCACCACTGATATTTGCATCTCCATTTCCTCCCTCTTCCGTGATTTCTGCTTCATTAGTGTTACCCTCACTATGCTCTTTACTACTATTATTAGCCTCACTTCCTTTAGACTCAGTGGTCTCTTCTTCACTAACATTTTCCGCCCCATCTCTGCCAAGAATGTCACTATCATTAGCTTCACTGCCATCTTGGTTCTGTGAGCCATTGTCAACATCAACATCATCATCACTTTGGCTTCTTTCTTCATAATTTTCCTCATCTTTATTGGCATCTATCTCCATGTATTTTTTGTCACTTTATTCATTTTTGTCCTCACTGCCTTCTACACTGCCCTCATCTTCTTCACTGGCTTATTTTTCTTTGCTTGACTCCAAATTATTTTCCTCTTGATTTCCAACATCATCAATGCCTATAGTTTCCATGAATTCTGCCTCATCACTGATCTATGCCTCTTCATTTTCTTCTAGTTCACTGCTTTATTTCTCATTACCCTCTCCTTCATGATCACTTGATTTCTCATTGTCACTCCCCACATTGTCTGATGCATTGGGAGAGGGTGAGGAAGGAGGGTTGTCTTGAGGTGAACGTATATTGGTGGATGGTGAAACATGCTCATCAGGAGATGATGGAGGAGTAAGGACAGCAGGATGAGATGATGAAGGCATGTTTTTCTAAGGATGAGGTTGTGGGTTTTTGAACACTTCATGGGCAATGAAAACCTCCCATGGAATACCCTTTTGCTCCAATTGATGTATCACAACCATTTTGATGAGAAAGTGGTGAAAAAGGCTCTACATTTGTTTTGAATGATCTCTCTCTTGTACAATATAAGACATTTTGTCAATACTCTTATAGAGGTAGTAGGGAAAATGCAGCATATTAACCCTAGTAAAGTGCATGAGCAAGCCAATGTGATAGGAATAGAGCCTAGAGAATCTCCATTCACATGTGAAATATTTCATAATGACCTTCATCATGGGAGCATACCTCTCAACAAAATGTGAGAAAGGAAATATAGATTTTTTGTAGTCTTTTTATCCAGATTTAAGGAATGGCTCATAGTGGATTATGTCTAAATTGGCTTGTTTGAACCACTTTTCACCAACAATAGGTATCCCAGTGGCAATAGCAATGGCATCTGATGACAACTCAAATTTTACCCCTACCAGATTGACTTTTTTCTCATGTAGGTTAAGGATGAAGAGCCTAGTCAGCTCAGGGTGACTTTGTGATGCCAGGATACTGGGTTAAATTAGATCCCAGCATGTACAAACTCATGTGCTTCCTTAAATTAAAATTCTTCATTAAAACCACAAATATGTTCAGCTCAAAAATACATATGAAGGAAAGAGAGCCATACAAATAAAATACTGATATAAAAACATAAAAAAAATCTTTGGCCAAATATTACAATGGGCGACCTCTTGGCTCTCGACCCTTCAAACCAATTCTCTTACTCTCTTTGTATTCCTCACTTCCTCACTTCCTCGCTTGTCTTTTCTCACCTTCACAAGCTACATATTTATACATAAATATAATTTATTCCATTCCATAACTTCCTCCACCCAAATCTCAACTTAAAATCTAATTTAGATTTATCTTTTTTTGGACTCAACTATGTCTCGTTTATGGAATTCCTAATCCCTAGATTATCTACCTAATTCAACTCCACTCATATCCTTAATCGTTTAAGGAATATTTTCAATAATCCTTACATTTATATTTTCTCTCCTAACTTATTAAAAATGAGCAAATTAATTAATAAAATAATTAAAATATCTCACCCCCCTAATTACATAATTGAATAAGGAAAATTTAGCTTTGATGCTCCTGCATCAGACTCCCCATGTAAGAAGTTTTCATAGACTCTTGTCTATGACGTCCGTCACTTTTCTGTAACAATGCGACAGTCACAAGTCCTGATGACTTGCTCCCTCCAGGATTCCAGACTCTGTTCTATCGTTGGTCCTTCAAAGTATCAACTCGATTTTGTAACTTATCATGCACTCGTTCAATCGGATTCCATCGGCTTCTCAAACACTTTCTTTTGCCAATTCCTTGGAGTAATACCTCTTTGTTGAATTTTTTAATCTCCAACTGAGCTGAACACTCAACTTTATGCAATGAAAAATAATCAAGAACTTATTCTTGATTACACCCATAGTCTTTGATTGTTTTAATAGCAACAACTTTCTTGTCCAGTTTTGTACCTGCATTCACCATCAAACTGTTAGTTTTAAAAAGATAAGAACTTTCGGTCTCTTTTGATGCTTCAAGCACCAATCCCCCACCATCGATTTTCTAGACTTCAATAGATCCTATTTTGAACTGTTGGTTGCTTCCATCTTCATCCTGCTGAGTCAATATTTCTGTCTCCTTTATGTCTCTATGGACATAATTTCCTTGCTGCTTCTAATCCTTCATCTCAACTCCAAATAATTTCTACTCAATTTCTCTGATTTCGACATAATATCTGTTAATGTTGGTTTCTTCACCTACAGTTACATTATTATTTGAAAATTTACAACATTCATTCAACTCCATAAATGTTAAAAACATTTCATCCCTATCACACATAGTAACTCTATTTTTTTCTGGATCAGGTTCTGTAAGTTTTACTTCCCCATCAGGTTCCTTAAGCCATTGTTCCAAGAACTCGATTTCCATATGAAATATTTCTAGCACTTAATCACAACATTCATTCCCAGCTTCATCCTTCTTCTGGAAATATTCTTGTGTTGTCCTGGTTTCTGTTCCATCACATTGGAAAATTCCGTCAACAAATTCACTAAACAAATACATTTGTTTACCTCCTTGGAATATTTCTTCTGCACTTCCAGTATGCTTCTGCTCCATAACAAATTCAACTTTTTTTTTACCCCAAACAAGAATTCATCGATGATTTCTTTCTGCTACAACAAATCAGTACCTTCCTCCTCTGAAAGGCATTCTCCATCAGACTTCACCGCAAGAGTTTCCTTCATCTCTGTGAAAGTTTCATCAAACTATCCACCATATTTCGCACATTCTACAAACATACATAAACTGTGAGATTTAAAAATGCAAGGCTTCATAGCCTCATCTACTACTCTCGTCAACACATCTTTAGATTCTGTTGAACTATCCCAATAGTTCATGAGATCTTCCTCATTGATCTCTTCACCCAGAATTTCACCCTGTTCTGGGCCACAAATGGAAACATCCATTTTTAACTCAGCCTCTTTGAGTTATTAACTCCTCAACATCTGCTTGAGCTTCCTCAACTCTTCCTTCAACTGTATGTTTACCTGGTTTTCCCTCTTTGCGTGTAGCCTCTTCCACTTTACCTTCTTCCTCATGGTCCAACCATGTGTCTGGTCTTTCACATTTCTCTGCAAGAATTTCATTGACAATTCAAGGTGAACTTTCATCTCAGCCTTCTCCCACTCATAATCTTCATCTATCAACTACTCACATATGCCACTTACCTTGACAGTTTCCTTCTTCCTCCCTCTGCTGTGGTCTTTATCAGATATTTGGAAATGACTATCAACAGTCATCTTCCCCTCCTTGGTGGACTTCATCTGTTCACGTGTGGATTTCATTCAATGCTCCTTTCATCAAGTCCTCACACTTGCCATTTAACAATGCAAGCTTTCTTCCAGCGCTTGACCCCTTTCGGGTCTCTGTTTGGAATCAATCTCTGGCAACCCTCTTGCTTCACTTTGCTGCAAACAACACTTTAGTAACTCATGTGTTACAATGACCAATTCTTTGGGTGTCGGGATCTTCCGATCATGCACCCAATTACATTTAGACCCTTGACTTGGCTTACAACTCTTTGACTTCAGACTTACATCAATTCCTCATCTTGAATGAAAATACTCAATCTTAACTCAAACTATCCAAACTTTCTTTTGAATCTAACATCTGTTTTGACTTCACGACTCGACCCAATAATTATGATAGTGGATATTTTGACTTAATTCAAGTTATATAATTTTCCAATGAACATACACCCCTAATACATTTTTAGGATGTAAAATATTCCCCCTCTCTCATACTTCATTCTTATGAAAAAAATCATCAGTTTCCCATTATCATTTCACATGATAGTGAAGTCTTTAGTCGAAATGCAATCCATGGTTTCCAAGATTTATTTTAAGGTGAAAATAAATAAACCATTCACTTTTCAACATTCAAAAATACTCTTCTGAATTATCATACCTTATGTTCGCGTTAAGGTTATTAATAAACCTTATTTTTGCAATTTCAATTCTCTGGTTTCCATTCTTCTGTGTCGTCTTTGTCACTGTAAACATTCGCATACCCATAAGTTTGTCATCTTAATGCAAACATTTTCCCTACACTTTTATGCACCCTACAACATCAATTCACATCTCTTCACCTGTGTATAGTGAACATGTTTTCAACCTCTTCGATGAATAATGTACAACTCGTACATCACATACATTATGAATAACACCTCCTTAGATGCCGCCACATGATGGTAAAAACAAATATTTTACATCATCAAGAAATTATGTTTTCAATCAAAAATCAAAATAATTCTCCTTTTTCCAACTACAAGCTTTGGTCCAAAATGACTTAACCAAAATTGTGAAGAATCCACATTATGCATAATAAACCCTCTGACATAAAAATGCATGTTTCTCTTTATATCACCCAGGATTAACACATTTTCTTTCATTTTCCATTCATTTATACCTCCGCATTTGCAACATTTTCACTCTTCCATAAAATTTACAAAATATCATCTTCTTGAGTATGGCAAGGAATTTTAATCATCATGATTTTAAAATACCTCTACTCAATGAATATTGATTCATTCAATGAGAACTTACCTTGAATCTTCTTGTGGTTGAAATGATCCAACCCTTCTCTCGTGTATTTAGGAATACATTCAAGCCTCCACAAATTTACTTTGAATGTGCAAGGTCCATTCTCTAACAATCTCTCGCCAGCAAATAAATTTCTTCCCAGCAATTTTCTAACATAAATCTTTTCCATGAAAATAATGTTACAAACTTTCAAAGCACGTACAATCTCCCGTCTTAGTTTAAGCCAAGTTCCCTCCTCTTAATCTCTTCAATTTCAATTTCTTGCTTTGAAAACATGAAATCTTAATGTAACCGAATATCCTTTCAACATTACATTCTCCCAAAAAAAATGTACATGAATTTTTTCAAAAAAATTTACCTCGATTAATCCCAGTGACCTTTTCTTATGCTGGGAGATTGTACCATGGAAATACTGGATCCATACCTTGAATGTTTCGCTGGAGCCTCACCTCTTTCACAAGCCCCACACATGCCATTTTTAAGTGCCTTGATATGACTGTCTTCCAAAACTTGATGTAGAAAACACATTTTCCACTTACATATTAGTGTAGAAAAATTTTCAACTTTTCTAAGACCTAGGTTTACTCTTCAAAATGATGGAATTGATCTATTCTTCAGCACTTAGTATGCAATTCCAAATACTTATCTATTTATACCTATAATAATAAAATATTGCATTTTTTGTGCAAACTCCATTTTTTTCCTATAGTCGATGAGTCCTCAAAGGACCATTGTGACTGTATGTAATAATAACATAATTAAAAATTGCATTTGGAATCCATAAAGAAAATATTCAACTCAGTATTGAGCCCACGCTAATCTCAAACAAACCAAACACGAAAAATATCAAACCTATTCACATCAAATTCTATCAGTCTTCCAAGTATTTGTGACCAAGATGCAATGTTCAACTCGTGGTACAGTCTACTATGCGCGGTTATATATCACAGGCTTTTTCTTGTGAATGGCCCACACCACGGCTCTGTGAGCAGTCATATGTCACGGGCATGCTCTTGTGAACTACCCATACATCACGGCTCTGTGGTATTACAACGTGCCACCTTCCAGACATACACCTGCTCGAATTCGTAACCACATGCCGTCACATGTGTTAACTCATTCTACCAAACGCATCAAGACTCTCACCAGTAGTGCAGCTTCAAGCTTATGGTTTTAAACCGTGGCTTTGTCAAGGCTATGGTAGTTTATTGCTATAGTGTCGACGTTCCCTCTTTATCAACGTTGTAGCCAATCACTTGACTACTTGCAGTCTTACTCCAACGTGATCACCCTCACATGGACTGAACATTTCACTAATTGCCCTTTGAATTTGCAATCTACATACTGACAATCTTATGCTTGAACCCACGCTCATATAAACCAACACAGTTATAACTCAACGACGTAGCCAAGCAACATGTCGATCAACACAATTTCGAATTCAGTTTAAATGATATGCAGTCCACAAGGAATGCAACTGTAAATGGGATGTTAGCGAAAAGGAATTGACTGTGTATCTATATAAATTTAAATATGGTCGAACTCGTTACTCTACACTCTGGAGGTAATTTCATTAACACTTTCCTGTGTGCGGCCAAGCCCACTGGACACTGGCCATCCCCGCGCATAAGCCAATCGCATATGTCAACACACTGTTGGTACGATGTTGAAACTGCATTCGAACTTCCGTTCTCATTGTGCCGGCATTCACTACAGTGCTTTAAAACTGCATATCATCCTTCACAACGAAAATCGTCTCCCTACAATTTCCATACTAATCTATGGCATATCAATATACTTGCAGATTCAAAATAAAATGTAGAACATGCATCTTTCCCGCTCTGATACCAAAATGATGCTAGGATACTGGGTTAAATCAGATCCCAGCATGTACAAACTCATGTGCTTCCTTTAAAATTAAAATTCTTCATTAAAAACACAAATATGTTCAGCTCAAAAATACGTACGAAGGAAAGAGAGCCATACAAATAAAATACTGATATAAAAACATAAAAAAAACCCTTTGGCCAAATATTAAAATGGGCGGCATCTTGGCTCTCATCCCTTCAAACCAATTCTCTTACTCTCTCTGTATTCCTCATTTCCTCACTTCCTCGCTTGTCTTTTCTCACCTTCACAAGCTACATATTTATACATAACTATAATTTATTCCATTCCATAATTTCCTCCACACAAATCTCAACTTAAAATCTAATTCAAATTTATCTTTTTTTGGACTCAACTAAGTCCCGTTTATGGAATTCCTAATCCCTAGATTATCTACCTAATTAAAATCCACTCATATCCTTAACCATTTAAGGAATATTTACAATAATCCTCACATTTATATTTTCTCTCCTAATTTATTAAAAATGAGAAAATTAATTAATAAAATAGTTAAAATATCTCACCCCCCTAATCACATAATTGAATAATGAAAATTTCGCTTTGATGCTCCTGCATCACTTTGTACCTGTTGTACTCTTTCACAAAAATGAAAACACCCCACACTTTGGAAACATGTGACAGTCATAGGAGAGGCATTAAGTTCCATTGTGTTTTGAGTTTCAAACCTATTAATCCTCCCACCTTTTTTTTGATGCCTTCTTGGCACTTGGCCTTCCTCACCACTATCATTGTTACCTTCCCTTGACATTTTGGCAATTTTTCCCTTGAAAACCCTACCTCTACTTGTGAAACTGATATGGAAAAGGAATTGGAATGGTGGTGAAAGGGCCGCCCTTAATAAGTGAGTGAGAGGGATGAGTGAAGGTGTAAGTATATGACTGTATGAGAGCTTAGAAAAAACTTGGTGACCTCCCCTACTAATTTGTGAAAACTTGGCTTTACCACACCTTGTACTTATGGCAAATGGATATCAATGAAGGAAATGAATATGTGATTTTTCTTGTGGTGTAGGGTCCAGAGTTGATGAGTGAATGGAGAAGGTGAAGGCACAACCTTAGATGAATGACCAAATTTTCAACAAGGTATCTTTGGTGATCACTGGACTCCTTAGTATGCAAATGGATAGGTGTTTAAAACAGTGATGCTCAAGCATGAATAATCAGGTTTTCACTTAGGGTTTCATTGCTTTAAAAAAAATCAAATGCTTGGAGGGGAGTTTAGGACATCCACTTACCACTTAGAGATGCTTTAGAAACCTTTGATGGCAGCTTGGAGGTGTTTTTGAGCTAACTTGAGCGTTTGCAGGTGCAGCTCATAGCCAAACACACAGCACACTAGTGAATAGACTGTCAGGTCAGCCAAACACACAATGTGTGAATGAGGTGTTGAGTTAGGCTGCACAAAACGCTCGAGTGCACGGGGTGTCAAGTCAGACATAGGTGTTGTGCCTTGTGCCAAGCGCGCAATGCTAATGCTTTCTGTCGAGTCTGTCAGGTCTGCGGGGTAAACGCGCAGCGCGTTGCCAGGCGCGCAATGCGTACTCACAAGTTCACAGTGCTTTGGAAATTTGCACAGGGTTTTTCAGTAGGGGTGCAGCACCCAAATCCAGTTGTGCAACGCTGATCTGAATGCGCAGCACCTCTGAACTTGCCCAAATTTGATTTAGAAAATCACAATTTCTCCTCCCGGTTCATCCAATATTTTTGCAAATGAATAATGAGGTGTCTGAAGGGTTGAGAGGACCTTTTATAGGCTTAAGGGTTTAAATTTATCTTTACAAACCCTCTTTCTAATGTTTTTAGCCTTTGTCACTCTTTTCACTAATATTTCTTTGACATTTTGCTGTAGGTGACCAGAGTACTAATTTCGACTTGGCTTTTGCTTTTCTTACCAACACTTTTGTCATTTTTGGTGTGTAAGTGACTTCAAAAGATGAAGTTGATCCTCTTTCATTTTCACTATGCATTCCAACTCAACTTACACCTCTTCTAACTTAATTTTTAGACTGTTTGTAAGCAGATTTGCTCAAGTGATAAAATTAGTCTCTCCTTTAGTTTCTTGAGACATGAAGAGTTCATTTGACAATTTTGTGATGTGTGCACTGTGACATTCCCAAAACCCTGTATGATTTACACCATGACACCTTTAGATTTTTACGTCGGTTGTTAGTTAGGTAATTTTTGTCCCTTTAGATCTTGAAAACCTGACATATTCATTCTGACACAGCAGCAACCTTAAAATCATCCTTGGTTTCCACCTTGGAACTCAACATCATGTTTTTCATCCCTTTGAAAATTGCAGCTTTGTAGGTGACAGAAATGATAATTTGAACCTTGCTCACTGATACTCTTTACCTCCTTGTTCTGTAGGTGATATGAAAATCTTTAAGTGGCTCTTTTTTTCATATTGATGCCTTCCAATATTTTCATTTTGCAGGTGATATGAAAATCTTTGAAGTGGCTTTCTTTCTGCACCTTGATATTTGACATCTTCCTTTTGGCCCTTAGGAGTTCAAGCACACAGGAGCACCCTTAAAACTTTTCCTTGACCTGCACCATGGAATTCAAACCATGCCTTTACCTTCTTTGGCCACTTCTGATTTACAGGTGCCATAAAATACTGACTTAGCCTTTTTCTGATACCCTTTATATCTTTTCCCTTAGAGGTAATCATACACTTACCTTGGAAAACTTTTGAGATGCTTGTACACAACAGTAGCCTTAAAAACTTCCTTTTCTTCCACCTTGAAACCTAACACATCTCTTTTTTTCATTCTGTCATGGTAAGCTTATTAAAACATCTTCGAGGAGTTTTTCTCATAGCAACACTATCAAAACCTTTTGTTGCTTGCATTATGAAGTTTTAATCATGTTTTTATCCCTTTTGACACTTTTGAGTGTGGGTGACTTGAATACATGGATTTGCCCTTTCTCACTGATCTTCTTTACATCTTCACTCTTTGAGACAGTGAGGCATTTCACCTTGGCAAACTCTGGGATGTTACACATAGCGGCCCCTTCAAATCTTCCTTCTGTTGTCATCATGGGGGCTTAAAATTACCCTTTCACCTTCTCTGATCATCTTACCAAAACCCTAGGTGTGTGGAATGCTTGAAAACAATTATCAGTGTTGTCTTCTACGTTCTCTATAGCCCTTTCAAGTTCATTCATTTATGTTCAGTTCAGCTCACCTTTTTCCCTTTTTTATCAATAGTTTCTATAAAATTCTCTTTATGTTTGGTTTGGGGTGTCTTCTTTAGGTCATTTGCTGCATTGGGTCACTGCTTGGTATACTAGTGGACCTTCAAGCTCAAAAAACCTTATTCTCCTTGAAACCAAACTGCTTCCCTTCTCCTTGTTATGAATGTATTTATTTAAGATTAGACCTCTTACCTTACCAGCTCTCTACTGATAGTCATTTTAACACTCGTGCAGAAGTGCCAAAATTCACATTTAGGTTTTGTAGATTTTGAACTTGATAAAGTGGTCCTCTTGGGAGATTTTTTGATCTTTCTTGGACAACCATGTACTGATATTCTATTACATCTAAGCCGGCTTCTAGCATAGGAAAAGAAGTGCTTTAAACACTAATGAAGACCCTACAACCTATGAAACCATAATGACCTAGTGGGAGGGTTATTTGACTTGGTCTTTGAGTGAAATCTGGTTTGGGATCTTCAAGTGTAAAAACAGTATTTGACAAATTGATGTATTGAAGATCCAAAATCCAATGTACTTGATTTATCTAAAGAGCCCATAGAGATATTTTTTAGACCATTTATGCTTGAGGAACCTGGTGAACATGGGAAGGAAAGGTTGTTTGGTAACCCTAGATGGGAAGTGGAGTGATGGGGCAAGGGAAAAATAAAGTAATGAGGTTATAGGTGGGAAAATATGATAATGATGAGTGCCACAAGCCCATGTAGGGTCTTTGTAGGAGTGATAGGGTAGCCATGGAATGGAAAAATAGTAGAATAGTGAAAAATTTGGTCTAACGATAATGAAGGCAGTGAGATTTCTAAAACTCACAATATTCGGGAATCTTGTTCTTAGAAATCTAGAACCAATATTTAGTCATATACAGATAATAAAAATTACTGGTGACTAACAGAATCCAAAACAACGATATTTGAATCCATGAAAACAATTAGAAGCAAAAATTTACTTTGAATATTTGTTTAAAACATTTGTATATGTTGAAACTAAAAACTATTTAGAATTTTACCTATATTCGTAGAAATCATATTATATCTAGTAACTATTAACTTGATATTGGAATATACATTAGCAATGACTTTGCATTATCGATTTTTGTCTTGATTATTTAGTTCTTATTAGTATCAATTATAATGTCCTTTTAAATAGTGATTTCAATGAATTATCTGTGAACATAAAAAAAAATATCATATTCGAATGATGTGATAGTAGACATGGATGAGGGAGTAGAGAGAGAAATGAGCACTATTATGGAAATAAATATCACATGAAACAAAGTGAACGAAACAAAAAACAAGGAAGAAACATAAGAAAATAGGTAGTTTTGTGAAGGTTTATTTAATTTTATATTATATCACTTTTTTGTTTTTTTTAATTAATTTCAATTAAGTGTTGATAAATAGGCACGAAGAGATCAAGTCTATGCCATTATTGATAGAAGATATTAGTAGAAATACAATAGTGAGCATTTTGCATGCCATTGTCTTAGTTACATATTGAAATTTTTTGGACAAAACAAATAAGAAAAATGAAACACTTCATGCAGGTTGAAAAGATAAGAAAGATAAAATTACAATAAAATTGCTTGTGCCAACAAATTTTTTTGAACAACATGAGGCAAAATGTATTACGAATGTTGGTGTTCCTATTAGAGATTTTGAAATAATTCGAAACCATAAATACGATAGTGGTGATTGTGAAAAAAAAATATTTGTTTAAATAGCTCTAGCATTGTAGAAAAAATTTGTCTGTGCAGAGTATCAATTCTTTCTAATTGTGACAATTGCGAATATGCCCTATTTTCAAGATTTGTTTCCACTGGCCACAATCAATGCTATCGCAATTTCAGCAACATAGACAACAATGCAATTTGTATTGGAAATCAAAGACGATAATGCATAATAGAATAACACAATAGTAAGCTTTGATTTATTTGAATGTTTCATTGCTACAAAGTTATTGTCCATATGTTATACAATTTCCATGTATTATTCTACAAACTTTCCATATCTAATTGGTTTAAGTATGCAAAAAACTTCTCTCAACATATCTTTCAATTCAAAGACAATTGCAAGAAAATGTTTCTCTACTAATATTGCTAAAAAATATAGGTACAAAACAAGAAATATTTTCTTTAACTTCACAATCAACGTTCATATTTACATTGAAAATGGGAAAGAAAGTAAAAAATATAAGAAAATTGATTTATTTGGATAGTGAAATATGCATGGCAAAAAAAATTATATGGTATTTCTTATGTGTGTGTGGGTGTGTGTGTGTGTGTAAGGATAGAAAGACATTTTATTTCAAGTTTCTAATCCTCAATTTTCTATATCAATTTTACAACACTTGCAAGGGCATATAACAATGACTAGTGCAGATGTGAATCCATTTGAAATTGTATTTGCAAAATGAAGTAGTCCAATTGCAATTGCTAGTCCAAGAGCTATGAATAAAACTATGCTTTATTGTACCATTTTCAATGAGGATTGTCACTTCCTTTATCTCCATCGGTTAAATTGTATCATACATGTAAATGATAGGATTAAAATACCATGTGTTCTAAGAGGTGTGCAATTGGAAAACTTATTACCGAACTATGGAAATTTTACTATCAACAATACTGTGCGGAAAAATTAGTTGTTATTGATTTTTTGTTTAGTTTCGATACACAGGGAACATTTATAATAAACCATCAAAACATGATTGTACGTATATAATGGAGGTACTATTTGTTTACATTGTCGAGGAATCTAGTGATGGTACAATTCTCACTGCTTGCATTGTCAAGAATTGTTAGCATTACCTTCTACTTTTTTCTTGATAAATTTGACTATTATGGAAAAACTCTTTCAATTTATTGGATGTTTGGGATCTGATTTCATGTTATGATTAGTTGATCTACTATTCTATTTGTCTGCATTGTCAAGAAATTACTATGGAATATTGGTGAGGGGTAGGACGTAATCCACATTTACGTGCTTCTGCATATATATACTTCCAATATTAACATCATCTTCTACTTTCTAGTTCAAGAATTTGAACATTGTTGAGAGTTTTTTAATAGGGAAGTGGCATGTGATTACATTGCAAAAAACATATATTTCAATGGATTTATTTTTTCAAGTTATATGTGTCGTACTATGCTATTTACTAAGGTTATTTAAATTTTTTTGACTATAATGTATAGTTGGTTCATTGTGCTATGTCGTGCATGATTTCTTGCAGTCTGATTTCTTACATTGTTTTAAGTGATAATTATTCAATTCCAACTCAATTCAAAGGCACAAATAATCACCATTTCCATAGAAGAAGCTACAAATCTACTATTCAAAATGTTCCACATCACATCAATCATAAGTTCCAAATGTTTAGAACTAATTCCAAGTTGGTATTTCATTACACAAGAGAATATTACCCAATCTTCCTTAACCAATAATGATGGATGGATTTCTTTTAATATCGGGTTAAGAGTTACATCAACTTTCATTTTAATTTTCCTTTACAGTATATCTTGGGCTATGAAAACTTGAGATCAAAAATTATAATTGATATCATATCTATCGATGTAACATTGTTATTTCATTTTCAATTCCCAAAAATTTGAAAACAAAAACATGTAATTAAGGTATGCAATGTGTTTCACTTAACTAGGTTTGAAACTCGGGTTCTACATTTTCAATTCCATGCGTACACTTACAAGTTTCCTTCTCATTTTGATACATTTACATAGTTCATGGAAGTGTTAATGTTGAGATGGTGTGCAAAGGTGCGGAGGATGATTTGTTACCCCACCCACCTGGTTTTTTTCCTTTTGCACTATGCAAAATTCCCCCTACTTCTCCCATCGAGTATTTATGTTTGTACTATGCTATTTACTAACATTATTTATTATGTTTTCATTATAATGTGTAACTAGTTCATTCTCCTAAGTCATGTGAATTTATTTTTGATGTGACTTATGTTGCACTTAACTGTGTTTGAAACTTGGGTTTTACATTTCCAAGGCTATGGTACAGTTACAATAATCCTTCTAGTTTAAACGATCTCAAAAAAAAGGAACCACAATGTACCTGGTAAATATATCATAAAATATATCCTTGATTTAAATATCTTATCTTCAGAATTCTTCCGCTAACAAGCAAAACAAAAAACACTTATAACATCACTCTTCACTATCAACTCTTAAAACATTGGGAAAATCCATTTGTAACAAGCCCCCTAGAGAACTAAGTGAATATGTAATGGAAACATATGGTTGTTTGTAACCCATTGATATATTTATTATAACCTATTATTATAACTAATTTCTATCTAAAAGGGCTTGTCACACAAAATTTGAACAAATCATTATCATACATAACTCAAATAAATATGTAAATCAAATTCATATTTGAAGAAACGATGTATGTAAGAGTATGAAATAACTTACTAAATATTTTACATGTATACATACGTGTATATTTGATAATATTCCAATATTTTTGTTTTACTTAGTTTAAGGAATTGTTAATGTAGATACATCGTCCACACTCCTTATAATGCTCTCCTAACCCCCCCACCCCCTATCGGCTATTGATATTTGTACTATGCTATTTACTAACTTTATTTTGTATATTTTTAATTTTCCTATGTTATGTGTGATGCTTTGAAATGCAATTTATTCCTATCAAAAAGGATTTGACACACAAAATTTAAACAAACTTTTAAATCAATCATTATCATACAGAGCTGAAACAAAATTGTAAATTGAAAAAGAAACACATAGAAAATATTTTGCATGTATGCATATGTGTGTATTCCACAATATTTTGATATGTTTTTTTTACTACGCCGAGAAGATCAGAATATATAGCCTTTAGCATATACTAAATTTCAAAATTTCTTGACCAAGTGGAAAAATTTGGTAATTATTTATTTACTAATAAACCATTGTTCTTGGACGTGAACAATTATACTGATTATGTTATGAAAATTGAGGTTTGAATCATTCGTTCATGTTTGGAAATAGCTCTTCTAACACTATTCTTATGAAATCCAGTTAATCTTTGAGCCAATTAAGCAGTGGTTGAAGTTCCAATATCTTATCCATTAGCATTAAAATATCTTAGCTAAGCATTAAGATATCTTGGATAAACATTAAGATATCTTGGATTTGTGCATATATTTATTCATGTGTGCTTTCGCCATTGTTTATTTTGGAAATTTTTTACATTGTTGGTATCAAGTTAAAAAGAAAAATAGAAAATAATAAAGAAAATCCCGAAAACGCTTATTAGTTTTAGAAGAAATGAAGCAAGGCAGTTTCCTAGAACTTTTAGTGGCGAACTCAATGCTAACGGATCTACAACAATATGAAATTTGACAAATTTCTTTCCCAAAGCTATTAGATACTAGTTCACAGGCAAGATTCCTACATATAATGCGTGAAAGGCGATAAGTCATATAAATCACGAATTGACATCAAATTTTTGAAAGGACATTCAACCACTCTCGATTTTAATGGTATTGATTAACTAATTATCATTATCAATTTGCCTAGTGTTAATTTTCTTGATCTGTAATCAGAAAATACCATTATGAAATTGGCTACTTTAAATAATATCCATTTTTATTAAATTCCAACTCGATATAGTCCAATTAACACATTACATTTTATGATTTCTTTGTTTGGCATGCTTTAGAAATCGATATCAAGATACTATTTTATTAATATGGTAAATCTCATTCTATTTTGATTAAATAAATCTCTCTTGCCAATAAATACAAGTGGTTTCAGAATTTATTCAGTGAACCAACACGTATTTAGTACATTTGTGTTGGCATTATGGCATGCATGGTTCCAGCTAGCTGATGTTGGCATTATTTTCATGGTGGACACTAGCTCATGTTGACATTGATGTCAACTCTATGTAGTCTAGCTGACGTATTGATGTTATCCTTGTAGCATATGGTTGCAATTGGGTCAGTTAACATCAAGATGATTATGTTGGCATTGATGTCAACCTTATGATGTATTGATGGTTGGATGATGGTAGTATGGGTTCATGGAGTCGTTGCATTGATTTTTATTGTGTTAGCATGTGTTGACATGTGCATTGATGTCAATTTTGTGATTCCTTATTATGCATTGTTGGAGGAATTTTTGATGCTAATATGGGTAGATGTTTTTTCTACACCTATTGGAGACAGTTTCCCAGGGGATCTATGTTGTTCACTTGCCACACTTGATGAGTTGACATACTAGGTCTTCATATAGGTCTTCATGCTTATACTCATGGATAGGACTTGTTGCAGTGATGGTTTGGACCCATGATGATGATGATGATGATGATGATGATGATATGCTACACTGGTGTAAAGATGCGTTGAAACTTTTACAGGTCTTTGTAGAGAGTATTTTTTTTTGCAGTCATGCTAACCTTTTTTTATTGGCTTCATGGTAAAATTGGCAGTGACACTTGGGAGACATGATTAGGCTATTTGGAGAGGTGTAAAAGGACTTAGAAGAGGTTTGGAGGTGATTTATGATGTTGGAGAAGGTTATCAAATAGGTGGCAGAGGTTCTGAGCTGGAGTTTTTTTTACCATTCTATGCCCCAACCGCACCCATGTAGGCTTGTGCATGTGGTTAATGGGGTCCAACCGCATGGAGACAAACTTATCCATGCAGTTGCAACTGATATCAACTAGTATCTTGTTTTCAATTAGGCATTTTCATGAATATTCCTTAGAATTCCTCGTGCACATCAGATGTAATTTCACTTGGAAATTCCCAAAGGATTATAGATTAATTTATAAAGGCTAGGAATTTTTTGAAAAAGTCCTCCAATGATGTGAACACCTTTATTTCACAAGAAGTGGTGATAGTGGATTTATTTTTTCAACTTTGTGCACCTTTGATCCTAGTCCAAAAGTGCAATTCACCCTGCATATTTTATATTCTAAATTTTGGAGTTGGTTGAAGGTTAGATGTGTGATAATGTGAGCTAGAGAAGGATGCATTGTGTGAGTGTGCTTCAAATATATTTGTGAGCGGGGTTGCTTTAGTGCATGTGTTCTAATTGCAACAAAATGAGCATATCTATTTACTGAAGTAGTGTTTTGATTCAGAGATTTATTTTTCAGATAAGTGAAGTGGATAACTGTAGCAGAGGTGTTGGTAGAGATGGAGAGCTTGGTATAGCTTCATATTTGAGACTCTCACATTTTTTTTACAAGTGTTGTTGATGCATTTGGAACATAGCCATTGTGTTTTATGTTGGTGATTGTATTATGCAGAAATCATATTTTGAAGTGAGGGTTTGATGTTATGGCTGAATATGAGATATATTGTAGATGCTGGTGACTTTTTTATTTAGATTTTGATGCATGTATTGTGGCCATTATTTTTCTTGAGTGGAGAGAATATGATTGTCGTGATTTATTTGATTTTTTGATGATGTCTTATTGTTGGAGATCGTATTGCAAAGCAGAATTGAGTTGAGAAGAAAGTATTAGAATCTAATATGAAAATAGATGAAAGGAGGTCCACATAGAGTAGAGGATAAATGACTTTATGGTTGTGGAGCAATTCTTGGAAAGTTTCAGTGAAAGGAAAAATTTCTCTAACGAATCGAAATTGGATAGTCCAATCAGAGTTGGGAGAGGATCGTTGATTGTGGTGGCTTTCAGCAGATGGTATTCCATAGGTCCATGTGAGAACATAGCCTTCTGAGCTTATCAATAGAATCAAGTCTCTTTGCTTATTGGTGTTGGCCTAGTGTATATGAGGTCCAACCTCCTAGCTGATGGGAGTCAACAAATCTATGTAAAAGACATATTTTTCTTAATAGAATATTTTGAGTAGTTCAACAACAATAGGGGAGGTTTTTTTCCTAGTGAATGGGTTTCCACCAGATATCTTGTGTCTCATGTGGGATTATGTGATTTTACCTTCATGTGTTCATTATTATTTCTCTCATTGTTATTTCATTTTAGATGCTTACATGGTTTATACTTAGGTTATGGTTTATGTAATATGCTTTTGGTTATGTGTATGATTCAATAGAAAAGTTTAAAGTGGTAAAAATTGCTAAGAAGCCACACTACTTATTCATTCCCCCTATTAGTAGCGCTCAAACTTTTCTAACAATTTAATTTTTTAACTTGTTTTTCTATCAACCAATTGTGCATTAGTGATTTCACATTTGTCAATTGAGCTCATATTATCCAATATTAAATGAATTATTTTTTCAATTTGTGTGAGGAAGAATTGTTTCATAGGAAAATGGATATATGGACAATATTATGGATAAGTCAATTAAGTAGGAGTTTGTGTCACAACACAGTTTCTATCATTTTACATTAAGCTAAAAACTATCATTCCAAAACTATTATAATATTCCTCTACATAATGATATCTTTCATTGTAAGTTACACATAATGAAAGCTCCGCAAAAGGAATATTTTCTATGAAAAATCATAAATTTGAATATCAAATTGTGAAATTTTACTATTTTGAATGGATTAGACATTAACATTTTTTGAAATTTAACATTGAAACTATAATTTACATTGTTACTAACACATGTTTACTGAATTAAGCAAAGGTAGCATGTGCATAGTTGTTTGTGTTCCTTGCTTCGCACATGCACTCTCTGCGTACACTTTCAAGTGCACTCTCATATACAATTATTCTGACAATCTCCGCACAACTTTTATTCATATACCAAAATAGATGTGCGAGAAAACAATTATGCAAATCAAAGATTACAAAATTTTCCCCGCAATGTTACATAGAAGTTCTTAGGCCACTCATATCTGCACAATAGATAAAACCTAGTAAAAAAAAGAAAAAAATCTTTAAAATCAAATTGATCCTCCATAAATTTCTTTTTTCAAACTGCAAATCGTCAACTTTAATGTTATTTTATAAACATATTTTCTCATTTCAGAATAATGTTTTTATTGGTAAAACATAACTAGTAATTAATTTATCTTCGCAATTTGCTTTTGCATTTGTGCTTATATTGTTTCAATAATGAAATTGTAATACTTGAAATTTTAATTTATGAAATGCCAATGTGAGAGAATTCCAAATAAACGTTGTTTTCAAACTATTTATCTATATTCATTTGTGCATTTCAACATTGCTTTCAATTGAAAAAAAGGCAATGATTTTTCACCGGAACTGAGTTGCTCTTCACAAGGAAAGATTTTCACAATGAAACATTCACTATGACCATATCAAATTTAGCTTTAACTTTATGACCAAAAAAAAAAATTTAATAGAAAAATTTATCAATTTCTAAAAACAACAGGGACTAATGATACAATAAATTATTTTGTTGAAGCTGAAAGTAGGATCTCATAATACATTGAACTATGGGCTTTATTTTTCAAAGCATTATAAAAAAATCCATCTTTCATTTTGCAATAGTTAATGATAAATTACTATTTATAATTAACTTGTGGAGAAAGGAGAAAGACTATGGGGGGAGTGCATAAAAAAGGGTGTTTGGTGAAATTGGGTGTGGGGGAACTTATTGACTAGGGACTATATCAAATCATGCTTCTTCCTCTGCAATGCGCATGAATATAAGATAATTTGTGAATGGATATTTCATTACTGAGTGCTTTGACACTCTTATAACTAATTTTGTTACTTTTAAACTTATTTTCGATTTTAAACATTTCATCATGGTGTTGTGCAATATGCTAACAAAAAGTATTTTTAATGCATTGAAGCAATTGTTAGATATCAATAAAGGGCGAAGCATAAGATATTAAAGACTAAAAATGAATTCGATAAAATGAAATGATTATCTCATCAAATTTTAAATAAAAATAAATTCAAATAATAAAAAAAGAATTTGTGGATGTGATCGCAAGAAAGGGAATGATTGAACAATCGAAAATGTTAGAAGCAGTTTTAAATGAAGCTAATTATTACTTGATGCAAAAACAAAATTATTACAATGTTGATAAAAAATTAACAAAAAATGTCTTCACTACCAAAAATGAAAATAAACATAGGTCCAGAAAAATTTCAGGATCAATACATATCCAAAATATATTAATTATGAGGTGTAGTTATGGAATATTATTCTCTGTTCCTGAGCCCACTGACGACGGAAGATGAAACTCACATTGTATATGTTTCTCCATATGCCAATATGCCTCTTCAATGCGATCTAGTTTTTATCATAAACGCTCCTAAACCCTCCGCGAATTTGCTAATCTATCCTCCATCTACTACTACTTGCGTTGAATATCATTCTTGAATGAGATGATAGTATTCTGCTCATCATGCCTATTTGTTATGAGATATTCTAGAAGCATTTTGAGATATGAAATTTCATTACCGAAGTTTCATTCATCAAATGAAAAGTCACTAAAATTAGATTTGTTGATAGGGCTAGGATCTATAGTCTTCTTCTGATGAATGCTCTTTAGGTGACATCGTCCTGACTCTACTTGTTAACCAAGTGCATGCCTCACTCTACCTCATTGGCATGGCATCTTATATTTTAACCAAAAACATAAAAGACTTGAATACAATAACGCTATGGATAGAATAAACTAATGCAATATTTTACATCAAACAAAAGAATGAGTAATCTAATAACAGTAACAACCCACTTAGGCTTTCATTTTAATGAACGAGAACCTAGTGCCGAAAGAAATTGTTTAAATTTATGGCCACCAATTACAAAAGAAAATTTATAGAGGAAAAACTAATAATAACACAAAATACCAAAACCATAGCATAAAAGTGTTCCACCTTAGGTTGATATCGAATTTGAAAATATCCCAATCTTTTCGCAAACTAAAAAATATTTCCCTAATTTTAAAATATTTTTGTAACTTAATTTGCATATTTTATTTTTTTCCTTTCCAGTTAACATAAGCATTTATTCGGTAAATCGACATTGTAAAATGATTATTTCTTTTTAACATATCAATATATATTATAAAAATACTCTTTTCGACATTTATTCAATGAATGCATGCATAAAAATTTCTCCCCTACTAGTTTCCTGTAACAACATCCTCCCACGTCTACCTAAGTAACTGGCCAATTGGGGTAAACATGTGGAAAAGAGTTATTATGATATGATTCAACCTCCTAGGTGGCCCTAAGGAACTGGAATTGATGGAAACGCATCACACAAAAATTCCATATCAACAAAAAAACTCCTAGGAGCCATCCCAAACACTCAGGTAACCAGCCCCTCGGTCCCACTCGATTTTTAGACCATTTAACCGCCAGAATCTCCCTTGATATCGGAAAGGGTTCATCTAGGAGGCTCTTGACACTCTCACATTATGGGAATGCATGCATCTAGGGAATTTTTCCCACATACCTGTGCTAGTGTTCCTGGGATTTAATCCATTTTTTCAGGCTTAGAGCCCAGGTTATTGCCCATAAATCAATGAAAAACTCATAAATGAATTATAACAGTGGAAAAATGATACAAAATAAAATAATTGAACAAGGAATTTAATGGACGCCTACTAGAGATGTCAAGAATTTCATCAAACATGTCACACATATGTACAATCTACATGTTTTTTTTAGTAAGCTTAATGTTCCTAAATTGCTATCATAAATTATCAACTGGAGTTGGTAATCTTGTGAAGTGAAAGTACACTATATATGCTAGAAACCTTTCTTATTTATCTTATTAGGATGATTTTATATGTGAAGATCATTTTCGAAGATGTCCTAAATGAATTTAAGAAACTCAACTATAATTCATGAGAGAAAAAAAAATCCAAGTGTAACTATGTCTCTAAAAAATTCAACAATATCTTGACTAATTTATCTCTTAGTAACCAATGATGAATTTGAGAAAACTTTAAAGTTTAGAAAAAGAGGCAACATTAATATTATTTGTGTCTTTTGGGGAATTTTATGTGAATGAAACTTGAATCAAGGAATAACTTAGAAATTATTTAGACTATTATGCTTAGAAAGGAAATTTCTAAATCACTACTAAGAAACAAGACTACTTAAACTTACAAAAAGAATTTAATTGAAAACTGAAAAAGGAAATTCTAAAATATGTCTCTCAAAAGAAGAACTATTCTAAAACAACTCACTGATGCATAAAATAAACTATCATTATCTCTATGTTGTAACTATTCAGCAAATGAAACTACATCAAATGATAAAAAAAACAAATTACTTGAACATCTATTCTACCAAGATGAAATTTTGGGAATGATTATAACATCTAACATAACGAAAAAATTAAACGAAGCACCTATATTAAAATATTCTAGAAATGATGATAGAAACTAAAGTAATGAAATGAAAATGATAAACAAATCATTTATACCACAGAAGTTTGGAAATAATTTTAGTTTCTAACATAAAAATGAAATTGAAAGAAAGACATACATCTACTTTACGAAATATAGTGAAAGCATAAACTAATAAATAAAGACAAAGCTATGAATAACATCTAATTATAAAAAAAAACATAAATAAAATAGAACCTCTTCTATTGTAGGGGCCCTCCACAACAGATGGATTCAAGTCTAAACATTACTAACTACACATTGAAAATCCAGAATGATTCTTCGTTCAAATTGGAAATAAAACTGAGTTTAAATGAGATTATAGTCACGCAATAATTCACACTAGAAATACAATTAATAGCCCAGTATTTGTAAAATCTTGTCATTAACTTTCTTGAGGCTTTCACACCTATCAGAACTAGCAAATTTTATCTCAAACTCTTAGATTAGAAAGTATAATTTTGTTTCTTCATGATTTGCTACGTGGTAGAGTAAATCGTGAAGCGTGATGGCTTCAGACTCCTCGCTCATTTGATTCAACACCTGGTTCACCATTCCTTTGACCGCATATTTAGGCAATTTCCTTCTTGATTTGGGCTGGATGGATAGGATAGGATCCACGATAAGATCATTTTTAATCTGCCCATATATTTTGTTGCTCCATTAAAACCTAAGAACATATAAAACTGTGGTGGTGGCTACAAAAACATCGATCGACTGTTGAATTGCATTAATTCCTTAGCTAATGCATATTTTACTCTAATAATAAGTAACAAGTGACAATATGAAAAACAGGTCATCATAATACTTTACAAAGTCAAAATTTGCAGTCTTCCACTTGTTTGAGCTAATGGTGGTGACAAAAAGAAGGAAAACTAAGTAAAAGTAGTGTCAAAATTGAGGCATTCTTGAGGCTTTGCATTCCCCCACGAGGAGACCATTGCATGCAAAAACACCAAAAATGTTGATCCTTATCACGCTACTTCATCTGCCTCGATACTTCTACTAAAACATCCAAATTAAATTTCTTTGAATTTCTTTTAGTCATATCCATCCTTGGATTTCTCATCAGGAGTTTATATTTCAGGTTTATGATTTTCCTGATGAGATTTTTATTCTTCTTTAAATTTTTATTCTTCTTGAACCATAAACCAAATTGCAAAAGAGTATTATCATTTATGGTTTTCTCAATATGGTTATGCAACTTCAAGGCTTTATTCTCCTGTTTAATAGGCATGTTTAGTGTCTCTAGTTCTAAAATATTCTGCCTTAGAATATTCACTATTGGAGGTTCTTGTGGACTATGAGGTTGGGCTTCTTCCCTCTGTTCTAAAATTGATGTCTTCTCTATGTCTCTCTTATCGAAGGACTCAATATAGTCATAAATTTAATGCTGCACTGGGTCAATCTTTGGGGTCTTTCGACGTGGAATCTCGGCAGGCGACATAACAGTGGGTGATGGAACCCTGAGTTCTTCCTCTAAATCAACAAATTGTATATCTACTGAAGCTAGATTTTTCACTATCTCTCTAAGTCTAGCACTTCTCCTTATTGAAGGAGTGACGTTTTGAATTTTTTCCCTATTCTTCTTTAATTTGGACTTTTCCATTTTTGTGGACGCATCTTTTCCTTTTTTTCCCTCTTCCTTATTTTTACCAGTTTTCTTCTTAAGTTTCCCCAAAATTTCTACAATGGAAACTTCGTCTTCTGACTGTTCCTAAGGTTTTTGTTCAATTTCAACAGGTTCTTCAACTTTAATTTTCCTTCCCCTTTTTTCTTTGCCACAACTAGGTTCTTCTTGGTTTCCCTCTTTGAAATGATTTCAAATAAGGAAATTTTCCCAAGTATCCACTGGAATTTTAATGTGGAATTTGAAAAGAATTTTTATGAACCCGTGATGATATATCATGTTGTTTATAAACAAAATTCTCTTTATCTTGAGTGGGTGTAGATGAGTTCAAGTTGCTAGGATTTGCCAATGGAATCCTCCTCGGAGGTAGGTTTCGGTGTCACCACGTCTTTTGATATCTCTGGTGTGAGAGTTTTCAAAAATAAGTCTAGCAACACTCCATCGTCGAGTTTAGCTTTACACAAACTCCAACGTTTCCACCATTCATGGAGATGGTCTGATATATGGACAGCTGGAATTTTCCTAAAATGAGTCACCAGTTCCATTCTTGAATCATGGTGAATGGGTAGCTGAAAATAAGTGAGGAACGTGGTAGCAAGGTCGCCAAAGGTTCCATGTGAAGAAAAAGGTTGGTCGACATACCATTTCATCACAGCGTTATTAGGGTGCATTGAAAAAGTCTTAGTCGAATAGTATCATTAATGATATTATTGGATGAACACCAGATGTGGAAAGTCATAATATGATTTCCTCGGTATTCCGCTTGCTTCCCTTCGAATTTTGGTATATTCGAAGGGAGATTCATGGGCCTGGGAGGCCAATTAAGGTTGTGAGCAATGGGCTCATTAGTTAAATTTGTTAGATATGGAAGATTAAGTGATGCTAAGAATGGTAATTTATTATTGACTGCCATTGTGTACTATGGAAAAACAGGTTTCTGAATGTGATGGTTTATGGGGGCGCCTAGGGGATATTACCCTGTGGCATGCCTTGATTAATATTTTTCTAACTCCCAGAAGGGGTTGTGCTCCTCTGCCCTCTAGGGGTTTGTTACACAACATTTTTTCATCGTCCCTGCAATCCCTCATCCCGCATATTTGAGGATCATTCCCGTGACTTGTGAACAGTGTCATACTCTGCAAACACCTTCTTTGCATCCTTCTTCATAAGGACATCATTTCTCCTATTTGACATTTCCTCAGAAAAGCACAGAAAACCTATGTTTTGGCCATGGCGTGGGTAGCCAGTTCATCCCTCGTGCCAATGTGGGAGATTTTCACTAGAGCATGCACCACCTGGCACTCTGTCTCAGTGTAGTACCCGTGCCAGATGTTTTAGGAATTTTTTTTAACAAATAGAGGCGGAAGTTTCTTTCTAACCACCTCAGGAATGAGTCACTGAAAGTGGTTAAGTTGATAAGCCATGGATCTCTCTCTTTAGGTAGTGGTTTTTACCTCCCATGGAACACTCCTTGAAGATAGGACTCCCTTCCATGATTATAGGGATCCTAACTTATCCCTCTCCCTCTATATAAACAGGCCTTCTCCCTTTATGAAAGCTAGCTGAACATATAGCCAAGGAGCTGAACTTGGAAGAAGAATACTATAGCTAAGTAATTGCTATTAAGAAGGTAGAACCAAGGATAATTCTGTAGAGAGAGTCCTGTCTAAATTCCTGACAAGCCTTTAAGAGATGTGCTCCACTTGAACCCTGTTGGAGGAGATCGCAACGTCGAAGCTTGGTTGTACTCTTCCTTCCATTTATTAATATACTCGACTATCATGTTGGTTCCATCATTGTGTTATGTCATTTATGTAATGAAATTGATTTAGTCCTCTTCGACTGACTGATAGTTACGAATGTCAATTAGTATGTTGTATATTGTCGTTGTTTCTTATGTGTGTAGGTGTCCAAGCATGAAAGCGAGCGGATCGTGATCTATCAAACCAAGAGCAAGGAGCGAGCCACTCTTTTCAATGACAACAAAAACATAGGATTTCTAGTATGTCATCTATCGAATCTCCATCCATTCATTAACTAGGAATCAATATTATAGCGTGTTTTGTTTGTGGCTAGATCCCTTGTCCTTCATATTGGTGGATCATTCACATGACTTGTGAATAGTGTCATACTCTGCAAAAACCTTCTTTGCATCCTTCTACATAAGGACATCATTTCTCCTATTGGACATTTCCTCAAAAAAGCACACAAAACCTATGTTTTGGCCTTGGCCCAGGTAGCCATTTCATCCCTTGCGCCAATGTGGGAGATTTGCACTAGATCCCGCGCCACCTGGCACTCTGTCTTAGTGTAGTAACTACGCCAGCGGTTTTAGAAATGTTTTTTAACAAATAGAGGTGGAAGTTTCCTTCTAATCACCTCAGGGATGAGTCACTGAAAGTGGTTAAGTTGATAAGCCATAGATCTCTCTCTTTAGGTAGTGGTTTTTACCTCCCACGTAACACTCCTTGAAGATAGGACTCCCTTCCATGATTATAGGGATCCTAACTTCTCCCTCTCCCTATATATAAACAGGCCTTCTCCCTTTATGAAAGCTAGCTGAACATATAGCCAAGGCGCTAAACTCGGAATAAGAATACTATAGTTGCGTAATTGCTACTAAGAAGGTAGAAGCAAGGAGAATTTCGTAGAGAGAGTCCCATCTGAATTCTCGGCGAGCCTTTGTGAGACTCGCTCCACTTGAACCCTACTGGAGGAGATCACAACGTCGAAGCTTGGTTGTACTCTTTCTTCCATTTATTAATATACTCGACTATGGTGTTGGTTCCATCGTTGTGTTATGTTGTTTATGTAATGAAATTGATTTAGTCCTCCTTGATTGAATGATAGTTACAAATGTGAATTAGTATGTTGTATATTTTCATTGTTTCTTATGTGTGCAGGTGTCCGAGTGTGAAAGCGAGCGGATCATGATCTGTCAAACCAAGAGCAAGGAGTGAGCCACTCTTTTCAACGACAACAACAACATAGGATTTCCGATAATTCATCTCTCCAATCTCCGTCCATTCGTTAACTAGGAATCAATATTATAGCATGTCTTGTTTGTGGCTAGACACACTCTAGGGCTAGTGGGATCACCTCTATCCACAGAGGGGATTTATCTCACCAAAAAACTGGCGACTCCATTGGGGAGACAGTGTGAGTTTGTATTTCACCCATTAGGTCTTATTTTGGTCTTTTCCTGCTTTCTTTTACTTTTCTGATTATTCTGCTAAGTTCAAGAGCCTTGTTCAGCCCTAGGGGATCATATCTAACCTCTGTTCTTAAAAATTTTCCTTTTACCTGAGGTATCTCGCTTGGCGCATTTTCTGGTCAGACAGTCACGCCAACTGGCGCTTGTTTCTAGTTTTGCACCCATGCCATCCCATGTTTGGCGTTGATTGCAGCCAAACAGTCACGCCAATCCCTGTAGGTGTTAGGGTTTCGTCTGTTTTGGAGATTTTTGGTCAGTGTTTGTGCTTCTGGGTTATCTTAGGTATGCATTGGGTGCCTTGAAATGGTTTTTTATTGTGATTGGCTTCATTCCTTTAGCTATTTGTCTGTTTCCTATCAGCATCATAGTCTTAGGGTTTTTAAGTGCTTTGGTATGCTGAGCCTCTTGTAGGAGTTGGAGCCCTTTCGGTTCGCAGTCAACTTCATTCCTTGTTTGATTGCTTTTAGCTCCCTTGATCCATTTGAGTGATTGCATTGGTTGAATGATTCTTGCCTCTTTCGTTCAGTTTTGCTTCTTATCACTCCAATCATAGATCACACTGCTTGTATGGGTCTATTCCGAAGTCCTTCTTAGATTTGAGAGATTGCAACGTTGGTTTGATTTTGGCTTCATTTGTTTTGATTTGATTGAAGTTATTTCAATTCAACTCTCACATTAACATTCTCGAACTAGTGTGTTGGTTTTTTTTTCATGTCATTTAGTGCACTGTTTTCTCTATTACATTGAAATATATATATATATATATATATATATATATATATATATATATATTGCATTCTTGTTTGCACTGTGAAATTCAAAGTCTTTCGCACATCTAGCATTGGAAAATTCTAAGAAATATTGCTCATTTTCATTAGATTGAATCAGATGCTGTAGTGGATGTTTCTGTGTGTTCTCATTATTTTCTATCGCTTGAAAACTCCTAACTTTCTTGTAGATATCTTTTCATCGAACGAAATGATATCTTGTGGCATGTAGCTTGCATTTAGGGATTTTTTAGATCTAACATTCAGTAGGACCTTCGAATTGAAATGTAAATACAAGATCAACTTAAAATTTACTCAATTAACCTAAGTCAACATTGAAACCTAACGAAAAATTTAGTGGTCTAATTTAGAGACGTGTTCCAGCATCTTTAAACCTAGCAGTTTTCGTCCGCTATTTGGCTTCAGAAAGCACTAGTACAGACTTGTGCTCCCTGTACCGTCAAGTATATAAAGGGAGACCCCTCTAGGTTGCAATCCTTTTATCCATAGGAAGACGAGTCTGCTGCCTTGTAACCTTGATACACCAAACACAACATTCGGGGAGACTACCTACACGTATGTCAAGTCCTTGGTCATTCTTCTTTCATTTGATCACCAACGTGTATATGGAAGTTCACGAAAACCTGGTACACCCTTTTACCTAGACTACCTAAGAAGTCATTTTCGATCTTTACTGACTCCATAAATTTGAAAATATCATCAAGCACTTGTCCTTTCATGCTCGTTTCAACCTGAAAGTGATAGAGTCACCTTTTTCCTGTTTCTCGACTCTTAAAAGATGAAACGGTAAAATTTGGTTTCAGTGTCTTAAAATTAACTGTCCATGAAATATTCCTGGCTAAAAGTTAGCTTCCTTAGTGTTTCTTTACCGTTGTTTCTAATGACAACCTTTCCAGAGTTTACTAGCCAAGGAATCCCCTCCGAAGGGAATCCTGGCCCTTTTCCTACTTTTGGGAATGTTGATGCTCCTTATATGGCAGCGTTGTCACTTCCAAGGTTAACTGTTGGTTTGCCCGTGTGGTTGTTTTCGACCTCAGTGGTCATGAATGCCCCGATATCTGTTCGACCATCACCTCCACCTGAACAAAACAATGTTGATTCTAAGGTGGACCTCTCCCCTTCTTCACCTGTTTCTTCGGCCTCCTCTTCTACTTCTCTTGGTGAAAGTTTGGATTCCAGTAACCAGGTGGCCAAGAAGAAGAAGAAGAAGTCAAATAAGCAAGAGGCTACTGCTGCAGCTATTACACCTAGGACACCTTCCATTCAAAAACCATCCAACCTTCCACGGAATTTCAAATTCCCTTGCATGTTGTGCAAAGGTGACCACCTTCTTCGAGACTGCCCTGGCATTCCCAAGGTACTTGAAGTGTGGTCCGACGGTCGTCCACCATTGCCTTTGGCTTCCGGAAGTCATATTGGTAGCACATCTTCGAGTAGTGCTGATAAGACTCATAAGAAACAAGGTAACATTACCAATCCCTGTAAGTTGTGTGAACGGCATCATCCCATTCACCTTTGTCTGTACATGGATGAAGCTAAGAGAGTGTTGGAAAACTTTATTGTTTCTGCACCCTGCCTTCTGGCTGGTTACCAGAAACTTTCTTTGAGTCCTCTGCTAGTTGATTCCATGATCAGTCAAGAGTCATCATTGGTTGATTCCGCTCCCCTAGAAATTCAAATTCAGGAATCCGTTCCCGATCAACCATTGGACGTGGAATCGATCGACTTGATCCTGCCTATGGTTCAAAAGGTCTTTTCCGTCGAGAGTGGATCTCATTCCCCTCATGTTCTTCTTGTTTCTTCATATTCTTTGGACTTGGAGAAAGATTCTTCCGTCCCTATAGTTCAAGAAGATCCTCCTCCTTCTCCCGTTATGGAAGTTCAGGAGGATGCTCCTCTTGCTCCTGTTCCAGACCCCTTAGATTTTAATTTACTCTTGGACCGCGACTATAATTATGTCATGGGAGCGGTTGTCTCTCCCCTCTTTCGTGTGATTTATTTTCCACACAAAGGTCAGATCATGACCATTGATCAGCTTTCATTGTTTGGTCCTGATGTGACATCTAGTCCACTATCGTCCCTTCCATGTTTTTATCCATCACTTTTATCTTCGCCGCCACAGGTTAATTATGTGACTACCTGTCTCGTGCCCTCATTCAGTGATAGTGTCGTTGTGTATCGTGTGCTGGGGGCATTGGGTCCTAATTTCCAATATGTTGTTCTCCCATCAGATAAGAACCGCTTAGAATCCATGACTTCTTATTCGACATGATGATTTGTTGTTGGAGAAGAGTTCCTTGTCTTGTGTCAAGCTCCTTAAAAAATGAAACAAGTTTTCTTGAGGATAGTTCGTCTTCTATGTCAACCTCATTAAAAAATAAATTAGCTCTGAGGATAGTTCTTTCGATGTGTCAACCACGTTAAAACAATGAAACACGTTCCCGTTCAATTCGAGTCTTTGCTCAGATCTCGTAAAATCCCAGTCAAGTCTTTCTCTGATCTCTTAATTTGAACCTTCACTCCATTTGATTTTCGTTCATTACATATGTACTGAAGCTTGGGGGGCATGTACCTCGAATTGAGTCGCCATGCTGGGGGCATGCCCATTTTTTTCAAGCATAACTTTTGTTTCAAGCTTGTGTAAACATGAAACCAATATCAAGCATAATTTACTTTTGTTTTCAAGCTTGCGTAAAGATGAAATATTTTGACTTTTATGTGCTTTGTGAATGTTTTCCTTTCTTTTGGGTCATTACTTATTATGCGGGTTATTGATACATTAGATAACATTGTCATAAATAGACATTTGCATAATTTGTAAAAGCATCATCATTTGTAAAAAGATCCATGTAAGGAAATATATATATATATATATATATATATATATATATATATATATATATATATATATATATATATATATATATATATATATATATATCGATTGTTTGCAGTGTGTGCATCATAAAAACCAAAAAATATATGTGTTTGTTTCAGTTACATCTCGAGACAACATGTCTCTCAAAATATGCGGAAATGAAAAGACTAGGTGCCTAATCAGCGTGGTGCTCATGATAACACGTCACTGCCCGTACCAACCGCCTCAGCAAGCAGTGGATATGACTCGGCACCCCTACAGTATGCCTCTAGTAGGCCCGAGGTACGTCATCAAAGAGAGCATAGTCCGGAATCCCACGGGTGAGTCCCTCCAGATTTTGTACTATCTCCTCCTCACCGTCCTCACCACGAGGATCGAAATCGCGAGGAGTTCACCTCGCTATTGGCGACATACCTGTAGGCCTCTCTGAGCCAACATATGCATACATATAATATTAACCGTTAGAACATGCATATATACCAAAAAATCGTAAACTCATGAAAATAAAAAATGAGTCTCACCTAGCTCTTCATCCCGATCCTCTCTCCCTCTGGGACCAGAAGGTCTAGATCACTGGTGAAGTCTGTACCAGAGTAAGGCCATTCATCTATGACAATTAGTTGTAGACGGAGCCAATCAAAAAATTCTGGCCTCCAGGACATCTGTTGGCCAACCCCTGCTCTAGGCATCAGCGCAGCCCATCGGGCCATCCGTGGTTCTCTGGGTGGTGGCATCGGGAAAATAACCTCCTGACGCTAGAATATCAGTAGTCATTCCAAGAAGAACGATACCAAAATGGATCCATACCCAAACTGCTTCATTTTTGTCTTCTTACATTTGGTTAGCTGCCGCGTGATGTTAATGGTCACGGCCTCTTCCTAGTTCTAGAGAGTCGGGGTAAGGCAGTCTACGGCAAGAAGAAGTTGTGTCTTCGTGGCCTCATGCGGTGCTTGCGATCCTACAGCCCACGTGATAGTGTGCAGCACTAATTTTAGTGCCAGATATGGGATGGTTTGGATGTCAACCTTCCCACTTCCTGTTCCTTTGCGTGCCCCTCAGCACACTCTGTCAATCACCATCCCCATACTCTCCCCAGAGGGACGAGTACCGGTCAGCATAGGGATTGCACCCCTCCGCGATAATCGTATGATAAAATACACATCAGAGACTTCGAGTTCAAGTTCCTAATCTCGAAGCACAAATTTTTCTTGATCCTCGTCCCAAATGCTTATCAGATATTGAAGCAATTCCGGCTGAGCCCGGAGGCACGGTGTTAGGAAGAATTTCTTTAGCCCACAATCTATAAGGGCATCCATGCACCGTTCATTCTCCATGGAAAGTTCATCTCCCTCACTGTGTTCGCTCTCTTTACTCTCAATCACCATTTTCTCTGCTTGATACCTCCACATTGGTCATATGAACATTGTTAGTCTACTTAGGCATCAGAATTTGCAAGCATTTGACTTCATTTTTCTCAAATTTATACGGATTTTTGGGTTGCGCGGTTGGCATGACTGTTTCGCAAAGAGTCGTGCCAATGGGCGTGCCCTCTGTGTAAAAAGGGGGTGATTGGCATGGGTTCGTGCCCAAAACCTGTGCCAACCGTGATGCCCTAGTTTTCACAAATCCTCTCATAAAGGAATCAAAATGAAAATTACAAGTAATGAAATTTAGCTTAAAAGATGGAAAATGATGTCGGCTCTTACGTGATACTGAGGAATCAAGATTGGTTCACTGGATCACTCGCAATCGTCGTCACAAGATTGCAAGGAAAATGGGTCACTGTTGCTCCAAAAAGAGGTAAAAGTGAAAAGTAAATATTTTTTACCACTTATGGCATTTTATAACTTTTCAAAATCTTAAATTAGGTTTTAAAACACATTTGTCGATTATTTTATCATATTTTTTTCCAGGAATACGTTTTACACGCGTATTTTTGTGCAGCGACAGGTTTTCACATGTTAATGACGAAGAAACAAGTTGTATTTTATACTTTTTCAGACTTGGTAAAAACACGAAAAATTCACTACTGGAGTCACCTTTCAGCTCTTTTCTGACTCTCTAAAACTGAAACTATTGTCGAGATGCTTGTCATTTTGAACTCGTTAAACGGCTGCGAAACTATATCTACCTAGTATACATTTAACACTTTTTTGGGCTGGGATATATTATTTACGAAAAAGGAATAACTTAGCCTATCGCGACTAAGAGGTTCTCTCACATATTGTTTTCTACCTTTTCGGATCTAAGAGACTATTTACGAAAAGGGTCTTGCTGGAGTTTTATTTTCCGCTTTCTTTTCAAACTCTCTAAACATGAAAAGATTTCGAGTTCATCCTTTGTCAGACTCGTTAAAAATTGATGACATCAAACTCTGTTGTTATGATGTTTCTCAAGTTCCTCCTTCCTAGGGCTCGTAAAATGTATTAGGTTGGATTTTTCCGAAGGAAAAACTTACATCGCAAGCATATCCTATCCCCTTCAAGCTTGTTTATAAAAATAATTGGGGTACTTACCAGAAATGGTGGGGGAAAATGGAATCAGACTTTAGTCGGAATTATGTCACTCTTGAACAAGGGACTTGTCTGCATTCGTGTTGGGTTGGGGACATCTCACTTCATCATTTATTTGCCTCCATGGGTTTGGGTAATATCTTTTGACCGCTCATCTACTCTTTGCCACATTTCCATGACCTCAGATCCCTTGATATCAAATACTGCCAAATCCAATGTCGTGCCGCCGATTTCTTAAAGAGAAGTTTTGCCTCTGCAATTTTCAACCTCCCTCTGATTCTCCTTTGGTCTTGATTCACAAATCATCATATTCCTCTGTCTCATGTCGATTATGTGGGAAACATCATGGCCCTCCTTCGACCAAGTCGCTTCCTGTCGACATCAGCTCATTTTCCAGGGAGTTGATCTAGAGACTCCCTTTAGGTACCCTGGAGCTTCCATGCGTTAATGGCAGGTTCTCTGCATTCGTCACAAGTTCTACACCATTGGCCTTCGATCGGATGATTCTGTAGGTGTTCGACGCCAGATCATTGTTCACATTCTATGGATTGTACCTTTTGTACCTTGAGAACCATTGTCATTATTGATGGTTTCTCTCATGTCTGTTAACAACTCTCCTTATTGGATGGTAATCAGATGATGTTCCTGCATGTTCAACTTCAAGTCGTCTATTCGCATGCTCAAACTTGTACTTTGTTTAGGTTGGGATGGAGTGCAAGACCCTAGGTTTTGTCTGATGAAATCCAGACTGTGGGTTCTTTGTGGTTTACTATGACTTTTTTACATGACTCTTCTGATTGGATGGCTGCGACCATACCTGAGTCTATTTTTTTATCCTTATTATTGGATGGCTACGTCCATACCTCAGATCTCACTTTCATGTACTTTATTATGGATGGATGCACCCATACCACATATCATGTATCAAATATATCAGTTGTATTTGTACTTGCAGGTCTTCCGAAAAAAATATTTGGGTCGAACGCGTTCTCATAAAGCATTTGACCCCTCCCTCTCTCTCGGACCTCATGCTTTAGGGGGCATCTGTTACATATAATTTTGTCACCGTCCTTGCAATCCCTCGTCCCGTATATTGGAGGATCATTCCCGTGACTTGTGAACAGTGTCATACTTTGCAAACACCTTCTTTGCATCCTTCTACATAAGGAAATCATTTCTCCTGTTGGACATTTCCTCAAAAAAGCACACAAAACCTATGTTTTGGCCTTGGCGCGGGTAGCCAGTTCATCCCTCACACCAATGTGGGAGATTTTCACTAGAGCCCGCGCCAGCTGGAACTCTGTCTCAGTGTATTACCAGCTGTTTTAGGAATGTTTTTTAACAAATAGAAGCGTAAGTTTCCTTCTAACCACCTCAGGGATGAGTCACTGAAAGTGGTTAAGTTGATAAGCCATAGATCTCTCTCTTTAGGTAGTGGTTTTTACCTCCCATGCAACACTCCTTGAAGATAGGACTCCCTTCCATGATTATAGGGATCCTAACTTCTCCCTCTCCATCTATATAAATAGGCCTCCTCCCTTTATGAAAGCTAGCTAAACATATAGCCAAGGAGCTGAACTTGGAAGAAGAATACTATAGCTCAGTAATTGCTACTGAGAAGGTAGAACCAAGGAGAATTCCATAGAGAGTCTCGTCTGAATTCCTGACGAGCCTTTGTGAGACGTGCTCTGCTTGAACCCTGCTGGAGGAGATCACAACGTCGAAGCTTCGTTGTACTCTTCCTTCCATTTATTAATATACTCGACTATGGTGTTGGTTCCATCATTGTGTTATGTTGTTTATGTAATGCAATTGACTTAGTCCTCTTCGACTGACTGATAGTTACGAATGTGAATTAGTATGTTGTATATTTTCATTTTTTCTTATGTGTGCAGGTATCTGAGCATGAAAGTGAGCGGATTGTGATCTGTCAAACCAAGAGCAAGGAGCGAGCCACTCTTTTCGACGACAATAATAGCATAGGATTTTCGGTAAGTCATCTATCGAATCTTTTTCCATTCGTTAACTAGGAATCAATATTATAGCGTGTCTTGTTTGTGGCTAGACCCACTCTAGGGCTAGTGGGATCGCCTCTGTCCACAGAGGGGATTTACCTCACCAACAGGGATGGGGGAGGAGTTGAGTGTGGTGACTCTATTGGGGTTTCCACTGGTGTGGTGTTGGGTGACCCCTGGGGGTTTCCAATTACGGATGCCCCGATAAAGGATGAACCCATAATGGTGCCCCTGTGTCATCTTCGACGCCTAAATGGAGAAATACCTAGCACTCCTCCCTATAATGGGGGGAGGTCCAAGAAATGCCTAGATCGACGAGGTCCCGTTGGGTTCGTTATGGTGTTGAATAGCTTAATATTGGTGATACTTTTGGTTTGCACGAGGAAGGAATATTTTTATCAAAGTAAATTTGATCGCATGGATAAAACAAAGTGAAAAAATAAGAGGTAAGTTTTCCTTTAAATTAATTCTATGTTATCAAGCAAGAAAAAAATGTGGTTTTGTTTGTTTTGCGTATGATACTCAAAAGCCTAGATATATCTATTTATCCTTACACTCTCAATGTAACTGGGTCTTGTGTAGATGTATTCTGATAGGTACTGGTGATAACGTACTGAAATAACTCGTGATGTCTTCCAACAACTGATGAATAAACCAGGATAATGGTAAGAGGATCTAGTGTTGCTTGCACCGTCACCTATAGGGAATGATGCCCTAGTTTTGGCCACTAAATTACCATTGTCCCACATGAGCATTTGAGTCTTGAGCTTCTTGGTATTCAGCTACCAGTACCGAGCACTATATGGGTCAGGTAGCCCCAAAAAGTACCGCATGCACTGGGCCTAATCTTAACCCCCTCTAAAACGGGTAGCTGGTAACACTAGGGTATTTGTTCCATGGGCTGATAGCCGGATTTGAAGCTCCCTAAAAATTAAACTTCCATGTTTCAAAATGTATTATGACCACGAAGGCTTATTGGATGCCTACCCTCGATATCCTAACCTGAACTATAATTTCTTTTGTGGCCCGTGTGGGACGAATTTAGTGAGTTCAATTAGTGATTTTTTTTAGAGAGTCTCAATTTTCTTAGGGTGTGCCTTGGTTAAGTAACTGTCAGAAGAGGATAAAGGTCCCAACACACTGGGTGCCTTTTGGTCCAATCCTTACCGATGCTTCATGTGTGCTTTGGAGTGTACAATCACAAGTGTTATGAGATGTGGATATGCGATGATCCTTTATAATCCTTTTCTAATTACCTTATGTGTGATTGTTCCTTGCAAAAATAAATGATGTCTGAATCAGGGGTTTCTTACACCTTGCCTAGTTAAACTAAGTTTGCACTCTAGGGAGATGAAAAATTGTCTGAGGAAAATGTTCATATCCATTCCCAGTCATGATTCCTTTACGACAGTTTGATCCTAGTCATGATTCCTAATGCAAAATTGAACTAATCTAATGCAAAAATTGAAACAACTTGAACTAGCTAAAGATATGTGGATATATGGGCACTTACTTTTATGCTAATTATGCTATGTGTTATGTATCTTTTATGAGAAAATCATTTGTTTGGACAACATATGTGGATTTAAGGCCACATACTTTTTCCTACTTAAATTATGTGTGATTTGAAAAAATTAAAAACTAAAATTAAAACTACTTGCTAAGATAAATTCTAGCAAATAAGAGTCCTAACCAATCATGAAATACTACAACACAGTGATGGAAAATTTCTTATGAGTTGCCAAATACTTTACAACTGCAAAAAATGAGACAAACCAAGCAAAAATGGGCTTGCTTCCTACCACGTGCCTTATCCATCCATAGGCATAAAACATAGGTCTGTCTAAATAGAATGCGTGCGGTCGGAAATAAGAAAAAAAATTCCTCCACTTCTAGGAAAATTTCTTATTGAGGGTGACTGAAGGTGTTTCCTTTACGACAGTTTGATCCTAGTCATGATTCCTAATGCAAAATTGAACTAATCTAATGCAAAAATTGAAAAAACTTGAACTAGCTAAAGATATGTGGATATATGGGCACTTACTTTTATGCTAATTATGCTATGTGTTATGTATCTTTTATGAGAAAATCATTTGTTTGGACAACATATGTGGATTTAAGGCCACATACTTTTTCCTACTTAAATTATGTGTGATTTGAAAAAATAAAAAACTAAAATTAAAACTACTTGCTAAGCTAAATTCTAGCAAATAAGAGTCCTAACCAATCATGAAATACTACAACACAGTGATGGAAAATTTCTTATGAGTTGCCAAATACTTTACAACTGCAAAAAATGAGACAAACCAAGCAAAAATGGGCTTGCTTCCTACCACGTGCCTTATCCATCCATAGGCATAAAACATAGGTTTGTCTAAATAGAATGCGTGCGGTCGGGCATAAGAAAAAAAATTCCTCCACTTCTAGGAAAATTTCTTATTGAGGGTGACTGAAGGTGTTGAGAGCATGCAAGAGTGATTTTGTAGCAATCTGAGTAGGAAGAAGGAACTACATAAAAAACCATTAACTCAAAAGAAATAATCTAGTCAAGTCGCCATTCCTGTGGTAGTGTATTTGACGCATGGGCAGACGAAATTAACTTTTCTTAGTAGGGAGGTTGCTTACCTACATGCAAGTCATAGGTCAAAGTGGTTTGTCAAATGTTAGTGGAACAAGTTCAACATGTAATAAGCTAATTTAAATGGAAACATATCATGCTACATAAACAATGAAACAAAAAAAAAACAACATGCATAAGAAACACACTTAATAGAGAAAACACACTAATAACTTAATAATGGAGATATTTCTTCCTTTATTAGATGCTGGTAGTAGTAGAAGATAGAATGTTAAATCTCTTGTAGTGGATCCTTCAAGCTACGGAGCTCCAATATCCAAGACAAGCGGGTCTCTTCCCCTCAATTTTTTAGCAAGCCTCTCTTCCCTCGCAAAGGATGGTAGGTCGATGAACATGTGGTGAACTGTTCTCTATTGGATTGAGGTGTTGGATGGAAAACAACTGAATCCTTCCAATCCTCTTGTTGTTGGAAAACACAAGCTAGTTTGCTGATGAGAAATTTGGCCAGCATAACAATGTGTCTCCTATTTCTCTTCCCATGGCTGGATTTTATAGACCATTTTCAAATTTTCCCTCCCTCTCTTGGACCAAGATGGATGGTGACACAAGAGTGGGGGTATGATTCCTTTGCGTGTTGCACTAAATCATCAAGGTGGCTCAAAGGCAACTGTACTTGGTTAGGTTGAGAATCTTTTTCTCCAAGTGTTTCAAGTCATCCCGGATGGTTTGCATCCCCATGACTGCGTGAATATTGAATGGATAGCCCCACACTACGTAGCTATCGAAGGAAAAGTTGCAATGCGTGCTCAAAGCCCATGCTTTATGTGCGCGATCCAAAAAATTTGCCTTCTTACCTTAGGAAAATTTAAACTTTTAGCTCCTCTAATGTATTTCTTCCTTGTAAATAGTTATCTGTACCTTATTCTTGACATTTTCTAATGTCTTATGCCTGTACGATTTTCGAGTGTTAACAAATAGACTTGACTCATGACCAAGTAGGATTTGGTTGCAGGTAGAATCTAGAAAATAGATCTACAAGGCGTTTCCTTTACCATGAACAACATGACACTCTCACTTCTAGGGATATTTTTTTACCTACATCCCCCCACCTCTCCCCCTCACACCCCCTTAACAAGGTACCATACAACCTTACAATGTGAAATTTTTTTGGGTCTTAGGAGGTTCCTAGGTAACAAATACTTTTCTTCAAAAATAGGATGTGTGTGTATTTGTAAATATAATAGAATGAAAATAAATAAGATCAATTTATGAGCAACATTTTTCTTTAACATGTGAGTTGGGGAAGGGGATCAAAAAAAATTCCTCACCAACTAAGGCACCCCTCAACTGCTTCCAACAAGACTCATTACATTATCCTCCCCTTCAAACTGTCTCTCCAAGGTAACAAGTTATAAATTAATTCACACGCGACTAGGATACAAGATACATTGAACATGGGGACACTTTAACCCATGAGGACACTTTAACCCTTGAAATATGACTTGAAGAACATGTTATATATATATATATATATATATATATATATATATATATATATATATATATATGTATGTATGTATGTATGTATGTATGTATGTATGTATTAAAAATTTTCAAATAAAAAACAAAATATAGACATAAAGATCCAGAAATTTTAGAGCATCCACATTATAACTAATCACCACATTAAACACCTAAGAAATTAAAATATTCGTTAAACATAGCACGAAGATTAGAACTTAAAACCATAAATTGCAATTTCTCATTGAGTTATTTAATGTCATAAAATCAAAATGAATGGCATAAATTCTCATGATACTGTACATGGAAATGCCAATGTCATATACAAAATAAGGTAGATACTAGAACGGTAGATGGAAAAATCTCAAAATTCATTTTATGTCCTCCTTGATGTCATAATCATCAAAATCACCACGATTGTTATTGCTTTCTACTCCATCCTCGCCCTCTTCCCCACCCCTCGCCCCCCTACATCTTACCAATACTTGCATCTAGTGTTGTGGAGAATGACCCTCAAGAGGATCGACATCATTAAAAGTGACTAGTTGTAGAATTTGTTCATTGAGATCCTAGTTGGCTCATGTTAAGTCAATGTTGTTGTAGAAACCCACATTGTTAGGAAATACATCCCATATAATTTTTTTCCCTTTAGCAAACATCTTGCATTGGTATGCCTAGGCCGCCTCCTTCTACATTGAGTGTGCATGGAATTCTATATGTGCAAGCCCATAACTGCCTCTTCCTACATTGAACATGCATGCAAGAACATAAAAATATTCCATGTCAATTGTTGTAGTAGTAGCACTAATGACAACCCATGGAGCTTTCTCTAAGCAAGAAATTTCAGTGAGTTATTTTTTTTTTTTAGGGGCTTAATAGAGACGGCTATGTATTTTCGACTTAGTGAAGGCAAGGACGCATTGAAACATGTTTCTTAAAACTATTGTTGGCGCTAGCTTGTTCAACAATCTCTGGGCTTATAAGAAGCCAAGTGGTGGAGATAATTCCAATAGTCCTTCCATTGATTCCCAAGGTGCAAAAGTCAGAAAGTTCATTACCTTTAATGTGACATTGGACACCAAATAAGGTGACATCGATGTTGCAGCCTCATAGGTCTTACAAGGAGAGAAAATCCTTCCACATTCCTCTACTCCTTCTGGCGTTACTTTGCAAATTGCTAGTTACTAACTATTTCATTTATATAAATAGAAATGTTTATAAAATTAGAAATTCCACTTTTCATTCCAAATTATCGGCGAAAGGTCAGAATCGGATGTGTCCCACGCAGAGTCAATTGTCCAATCAAATCAAATCAATGACCCGAGTAGGGGTTATTAAAGTCAATTATTTTTTTTCATATTCTCTCGTTGCCCAATAAGTTTAAGTCAATATAAATTAATTGGACAAAATTGATTTCAAAATTCGACGGCCATGGAATAGAGTTGATATAATCGCAATTCGCTAAGACTTCGGTCTTCATACATCATTTTAATCGCGAAGAAATTTTGAATGTTGAACTAAACCTCAGACACTGTAGAACAGAAGACTGTTCGCTGTAACAGTGTCGGACGGATCGAAATCTGAATCATAAATGTGGTCAATTTGAACATTGAATGATGTATTTTTTTTATTTTCTTTAACTTTGAAACTGCGTTTGTACCAGGGCAACATATGATTTCGACTTCGACGGGTGCAACGAAGCAAAGGTAAAGGGACTAACTTTAAACTACATCGGGTTTGTTGGGAAGCTTTCACCTCATGCAACACTTCAGTCAAAATCTACAATCTGTTTTCCCGAAACAATCATTGTGGTGAAGACGCGGCATGTAACATGTCAAATAAAGACTATGGCCGAAGCGTAGTCTCCATTTTCCATAAGCCGAGTTTCTAATTGGGTACACTCAACATTGTCTATAGGTTCACAAAAAGTATCATCTTGGAAAGTCTTCATTTTGCTTTAGCTGAAGTTCTAATTTTGCATCATTATCGTTTCCATAAAATTCCCATTTTTTTCTTTTGTATATAATTTTGTCAAAATGTTTAATAATATTTTACAGAGTAGGAAGTGTAATTTTATTAATCTTTACGGAAAACAACATTACATTTTTTATATTTATTTGGAGTATTTCATAATTTAATTTTATAGGCTAAGAATTAATAAGACAACTATAAACAAAGAAATACATACAATGGAAAGAGACATTAAGAAAGGAACATTTCAAGTTAATCTGACATTTTACCCTTTTTTTTTTAAATGTACCTTGTGCCAACCATATGAAGATGATTCAATAGGAAACGAGGCCAATGCTTTATCTGCAACCACCTAGGATGATTTTTTTATGAGAGTCCATTTTTTTTGAAACATGGGTTCTTTTGGAGCCCTAAGCCCAACTGAAGCCTGCATAATAATAGGGGAAGAGTCATGTTGAATCTAAAAGGTATGTCCTATCTATTCTTGAGAGATCTCTTCGAGTTGTTGACTAGACTGAAGCATATTCTCCTCTTCTACTTGAGCCTGGGTTTTCGCTTTGTGTTCTTCTTCATCATCTTCTGAAAGGGGAATCTTAGATAATTGCCAACCTTTTGGTCGATTAGGTTACTTATTTTTATTCTTTGGGTTTTTCTTAGCCTCTTGACAAGTGTTCTATAGGTGACTTGTTTCAAAACATTCATGTCATCTGAAAATTTTATTCTCATAGTCCAAGACTTGCTTCCATTGTAAATTATTGTGCTTCAAGATTATGTTATCTAGAAGTCCTTTGCTCAGATCTATTTCCATGCATATTTTGGCAGAGGTGAAGAGGCGTTTTTCATGTCTTTCCAAGTTCCCTTTTTTAAAATATGCCTGAGGCATTCCCAATGTCTTCAATAACTTTGTAATGCTACAAATGAAGGGGAAGGACTGGGTGTCTAGCCCAAATCAGTGTGGTAGTTACTACCATTGTCGTGGCGTCAAAATCTCCAAACCATGTAGTGGTAAATAAGCCAACATTTTCCCAAAACCATGGCTCCTCCTGTAGAGAAAAATCCCGGTCCTTTTGAGTGTCAAATTGAACTCTAAAGAATCATTTGGAGTAGAATTCTATGTCACAGTTTGATGTCCAAAAATTAAAAATACATTGTATTAACGCTTCAATTTTTTCCCAAAACATGATGAATCTGCAAATGATAGCCTTGTTTTGAAGCGTACAAAAAGGAGAAGAAAAATCAGTGTTATTGACCACCAAGGTTGGGGCTTGTTCTAAGAAGCCAGACTCATCCAAAATCTCTCTTATGTCCTGAATCCCATGACTTAGACATGATTCGATGGGAGATGTGTCCTATGATCGTGTATGTCGTGTCCTTAATCGTGGGATTTGATGGGAACGTGATTCCCAAAATATTGTCCATTGTGTCATGATTTCTCGACACATGTCCCTTAAAGAAACATGGTGTGTAGCCAATAAAGCCCAATTTGGGCTCATTTGGCACTCGTTATTGAGTGTGTCTTATGTTGTGAATGTGTGGGAGCTTCTAGAAAAGGGTTTGGCATTGTTTTGGAGGTGATTCAAGCAACATGTAAGTGCATTTTTCTTCTATTATTTTTTTCATTTTTATTACAACAATTTGCATGTGCATTTTTTTTACAAGTTTGTGTATTTTTTCTCTATTTTTTTACAAAATTCATGGTTCAATCAAGGGAAGTAGGGAAGGGGAAAAAGAAGGGGAAGAATATCCTCGTTGGTGATGCCCCTCCTATACTAATTTCAGTAGGTTATGCAAGTGTTCCCTTTATTGGAAGTGGAGTTACAACAAAAACTCCAAATGTTGAGAGAAAAATGAATTTAGAAAGACAACAGGCTCAAGAAAACAAATATCACTTGTGAAGGTATGTCACAAGAGATAAAGTGTGAGGCAACAAGTTGAAGGGAGGAGGCAATGTTGCTGATCAATGCAACTATTGCAACAATCATTTTTTGAGCACTTATTACTATGTGAAATCTCATTTGTTGGCCTTACCATGTAGGCCTTACCTAAGAAATGGGGATAAGAAGCCCTATTCTTGGTGGGAAACTCATGCGGCAACAATCCCTCCTCTACAAGAGTTATCCATGAGGATCCTCTCTCAGACGACCTCATCCTCTTGTAGCGAGAGGAATTGTAGCATATATGGGAATTTTCATAGTGTCAAGAAGAGCAGGCTTGAACAATCCAAGGAAGAGATAATGGTGTATGTGCACAACAACCTTTGTCTTATTTATAGGAAGAGGTATGTGTGGTTGAAGGAAAAGACAAAGATGTGGGATTTCTTTCCTGATGATATGGGTTTGGACAATAGTGTTGATTTTTCATTCAAAAACTTGGATCTTAATGACCGAGTTTTAGAGCCTGTCACTAATTTTAATGGTGATATTCTTGGGGTTATCCTCCACACAAATAGATGCAAAGATGACATTATATACAGAGAAGGAGGATGCAGCCAAGGAGAGAAGTGGTGACCACGATAGTGATGTTTATTTTGATGATGATGATCGTTGACTCATAAATCATGAGCTACCTATTACCTTGAGGCTTGTAGCTATTTTTTATTTGATATTTCTATTTGTCATTGCCATTGCTACTACCTATTTAACACATTTTGATTTTGATGACTTGATGAGAAAATTGTGGTTTCTTGTCTTTATACTATTGGATCATTGGTGAATCTGTCATGATTGTATTCGTATGCATAATGTTACTTTTTAAAACTTACAAAATTTTAGATTTACATTGTAGAATCTTGATCTATGTCTAAATTTGTATCAGGAATGACAATTTATGTAATATATATATCACAAATTGTCATTCCTGATACAAATTCAGACATAGATCAAGATTCTACAATGTAAATATATATA
>CM076579.1:1237228048-1237419898 GCA_034641835.2 Pinus albicaulis
TATGTAACGTCTCCCAGACCCAGCTTCTTACCCATATATCATAAAATTAGATATACTCGGCTTTATGCACCAGCTTTATCTGCTATTTAACTTCTTTTGAGTAATTATAGGCAGCCATGGGAATATAAGAATTTCCATGATAATTTTTTTTTTTGGCTTGACCTCTACTCTTCGCAGTCCATCTAGTTGACTTATATATATATATATATATATATATATATATATTAGTTTGTATTTCTCAGGTCAGTTTTTCAGAGTTTTGACCAACTCTAGCCGATCAATAGGCCCTTCCTCAAACTTTACTTTCTAGTTTGCAAGCCTTATAAAATTTTCAACATTTTAAAGTTGCAGCATCGAGGTATAGATGTATGCCTCCTCGCATACATCTATCTATACTCAGTTAACCTCCATTGCTCCCACTACTTTCCCAGCAGGTTATATGGATGGTAAACAAATGCTCTGTTCACTGTATTTTTACATATGCTTACAATCCTCCCCTCACACAACTTTTATCACACAATAGATGTTCAATAGGATTCTCCCCTTATTTTACTGTTACAACATTCAACATGTTTGACACTCTGGTGCAGATTCAACTATTCCATGGGAAAACTAGGACACAGATCCTCTTGCTTCAATCAAATAGGGGAGGATACTGAACTGGATAGTTTAGACTCCCTAGTGTTAGATCCTCGTACTTAGTTAGGATTCAACTTCTGCTTTCATATGTTTACACTTACATTTAATAGAATAATTTAAATTCTTAGTTCTACAATTCTTTCCATTGTAACACAACTGACATACTGAACCCCATACTGCTATCACAGGGTTGTTGTTTCCTACCTTCTGTTATTGGTTACAGGGAATTCTGTGCCATCAATATTATTATGATAGGTTTAGTTGTTTGGTACTTGTTGTTCATGGTTACTGTTTTGTTAACATTTTCTGTCTATACACACAGTAATTAACTATTCCTTTTAAAAGATAGCAAGCTACACCTATACATAGTTATTAGATTAGCTGTTCAACTGATCTACCATCTCTAACTTCATTACTACAAGGTACTCATCCCTATAATTCAACCATTTGTTTCTGCTATCCGTAGCTTTAGTTTGCGATTACATGAGTTACTGAACAAATAATCCATCTAAAATTTGCATAATGAACCATAACATAACAATTCATAAATTGCATAATGAACCATAACATAACAATTCATAAAACAGGGATATATTTAATACAGACTTACAGAAATCTCCAAAATTATGCATGCATACCTCTACTATGACCAGTCCTCCCAACCTTAGAGTTCGTTTATCTCCAGAACTCACCCCCGAGCTGAGATCCTCCAAGAAAAGACTAACCTCAATCTGTTCTGGAGCAGCTTATTTAAGCTATGCTTTCCCCAAAGCCTGTTTCCAATTCTGCGTCCAGAATTTCAGGATGCTTTATTCCTGTTTGCCTAGGCTTCCCTTATTTAGGGACTTTAAAGCTGCTTTCTTCTTTTCCAGCTTTTCCAACTTTTTACCTCTTCCCAACTACTTTCCTCATCATTGGGGAATTTAGATTTTTCCTCAAAAATCTAAATTAGAAATAATTTCTTTCAAGGATTTTTGAAAGATTTTGGGGAAAGTCTTTACATTTTCCATCACCTCATGGATTAGGCATGTGATCTCAATTTCTCATCTGGTCATAGTGCATACACAATGTTAATTATTTATTTTTCATAAATAATTAACCACATCCACACAATAATTATCCATTGGGGTCCACTCCCCTTTGGATTTATGTTCCAATGGCCGTAGCCATATGTAATTTATTTTAACATAACTAATTCGTATCACTATTTCCTTCTTGCCATACATAGTTCATATATATATATGTCTATGGCTCATTTTTAGTCGATGTTAAAAGGGAATTATTTAGGTTAGTGCTTAATCCTTATTAATATATATATATATATATATTCTCACCATAATGTTCTATTGCAATTGTGATTGTCAATGAGTTCTTTGTTTAACCCAATGCGCCTACGCTTTAATTTCAATACATTTATATATATCTATGTATTGTTAGTAATTTGGTTCGCGGCCTTGACATTCTAGTCTCCATTTTATGGGTACACATGTGTTAGCTAGCGCTTGCATATAGGATCCTAGTCTCAAATTAAATCTTACACTATGATACTTGGTGCAAGGATTAAATTAGAGTTAGAAATATAAATGTTATGAAAATCCCATAAACTAGAAATTTTCTTCCTATAGAACAGATTTCGAATTTCATATTATAATGTTTTACTTCCTTCTCTTTGTATGTAGACCATATAAATTCAGTTCTGCTAAAATATTTGCTAACATATTTTTATAGCATACATATGAGCATAAAACATCACATTTGTATCTATAGGAACATATAGGTATATAGGGAAATAAATATAAATTCATTTTTCTCTTTGCATGTTCCTTCCATTCTACAGATCTTACCCTCACAATTGGAAGATTTCTAGTGAGAGGTTAAATTATGTAAGTATTTCAGCAATATTAACAAAATTTCGTGCACTCATTACTCCTGGAGTTTCTGTCCTTGGAATGCCTGTTTAATCTTGTCATAAGTTCCTTATTTCGTTGAAGTTGTACTATTACTATGCTTCATCTTGAAATATAATCTAGGATCTTAAAATGTTTAGATCATATATTGTTCATATATTCTCTTACCATTTGTTATATGGAAAAAAAAAAAATGATACATTCATATGAAATTTGTGATGCTCAATAAAGCCAGCTAGATGATATATCAGTTAGGTACTACTGTTTTCTCTCTTGTTTTTTATCACAGTAAGGAACACTTAGTGTAGCAATTTAAAATGGAAAATCATCCTTCTATACTACTTGTAGTCTTCGTTCGACATATGGGATTAAATTCTGCGTGTTCATGGTAGTACCATTTTCCCCTTTCCTCTCCATTAACTGCAGCATCGATCTTTTCTACTGTATTAAGATGGTTTCAGTATCTTAAATTTATGAAAACTGAAATTTCTTTTACAAAAATGATGATAGTAGGACAATAGCTAAATATGTCATTGCAACTTACAGATTTTTTTTTTCATCATGGATATATAGTTCGAGTGAAGAACCAACCATACGCTATTATTTTACATAGAAGTAATATTTTTCTGAGAGATATCGATTTCCAGTTTTAAACCTATTATGGGTTTAAACATTCTGGTATATAAGCCTCATCAAATTACTCCCATACAAGTACACAGATTTGGAATGTTTCTACTTCATCACAATCTGTTAAATGTATGGACATCGAATAACTCAACATCCCAAAGTTTTAACTAACTTGTTAGAGAAAAAACTTTATTTACCCCTGAGAAACTCCATATAACTCTAAAACATATTAGTTTTGTGTACATACCAATTTCTTGGACTACTGTTTAGAGGCATTTACTCTTTCCTTTATGATTTGGTCTTCCTCCTTACTAGCGTAACTCATCCCCTTTGGTTAAGTTTTTTTTTTTGCAGCTATATCCTTCAAGACTGTTTACTGTTCAAAATTTTTAACTTTAGCAAAAATTTTCCAACAACAGATATTTCTGTGTGAGTACATGATTTGCCCCGTGTTTTAGCTAAATTTCTGCAGGGATAAGTGATTGTCCTGCAAGTATACCTGAAATTATATCCAAGATGTTTTATACTTGAAGTAATATTTTTAATATTTATAAAATTTATAACAGTTTATTATTTCTTTGTGAGCACATATCTTGCCCAATTTTTGAACTTTTTGCTCCGATACCATTTGTAACGTCTCCCAGACCTAGCTTCTTACCCATATATCATAAACTTAGATATACTCGGCTTTATGCACCAGCTTTATCCGCTATTTAACTTCTTTTGAGTAATTATAGGCAACCATGGGAATATAAGAATTTCCATGATAATTTTTTTTTTTGGCTTGACCTCTACTCTTCGCAGTCCATCTAGTTGACTTATATATCTATATATATATATTAGTTTGTATTTCTCAGGTCATTTTTTCAGAGTTTTGACCAACTCTAGCCGATCAATAGGCCCTTCCTCAAACTTTACTTTCCATTTTGCAAGCCTTATAAAATTTTCAACATTTTAAAGTTGCAGCATCGAGGTATAGATGTATGCCTCCTCGCATACATCTATCTATACTCAGTTAACCTCTATTGCTCCAACTACTTTCCCAGAAGTTTATATGGACGGTAAAAAGATGCTCTGTTCATTGTATTTTTACATATGCTTACAATCTTCCCTCACACAAACTTTTATCACACAATAGATGTTCAATAGGATTCTCCCCTTATTTTACTGTTACAATCATTCAACATGTTTGACACTCTGGTGCAGATTCAACTATTCCATGGGAAAACTAGGAAACAGATCCTCTTGCTTCAGTCAAATGGAGGTAGAGAATACTGAACTGGATAGTTTAGAATCCCTAGTGTTAGATCCTCGTACTTAGTTAGGATTCAACTTCTGCTTTCATATGTTTACACTTACATTTAATAGAATAATTTAAATTCTTAACTCTACAATTCTTTCCATTGTAACACAACTGACATACTGAACCCCATACTGCTATCACAGGGTTGTTGTTTCCTACTTTCTGTTATTGGTTACAGGGAATTCTGTGCCATCAATATTGTTATGATAGGTTTAGTTGTTTGGTACTTGCTGTTCATGGGTACTGTTTTGTTAACATTTTCTGTCTATACACACAGCAATTACATATTCCTTTAAAAGACAGCAAGCTACACCTGTACATAGTTATTAGATTAGCTGTTCAAATGATCTACCATCTCTAACTTCATTACTACAAGGTACTCATCCCTATAATCCAACCATTTGTCTCTGCTATCAATAGCTTTAGTTTGCAATTACATGAGTTACTGAACAAATAATCAATCTAAAATTTGCATAATGAACCATAACATAACAATTCATAAATTGCATAATGAACCATAACATCACAATTCATAAAACAGGGATATATTTAATACAGATTTACAGAAATCTCCAAAATCATGCATGCATACCTCTTCTATGACTAGTCCTCCCAACCTTAGAGTTCGTTTATCTCCAGAACTCACCCCCGAGCTGAGATCCTCCAATAACAGACTAACCTCAATCTGTTCTGGAGTAGCTTATTTAAGCTGTGCTTTCCCCAAAGCCTGTTTCCAATTCTGCGTCCAGAATTTCAGGATGCTTTATTCCTGTTTGCCTAGGCTTCCCTTATTTAGGGACTTTAAAGCTGCTTTCAGCTTTTCCAGCTTTTCCAGCTTTTTACCTCTTCCCAACTACTTTCCTCGGCATTGGGGAATTTAGATTTTTCCTCAAAATCTAAATTAGAAATAATTTCTTTCAAGGATTTTTGAAAGATTTTGGGGAAAGTCTTTACCTTTTCCATCACCTCATGGATTAGGCATGTGATCTCAATTTCTCATCTGGTCATAGTGCATACACAATGTTAATTATTTATTTTTCATAAATAATTAACCACATCCACACAATAATTATCCATTGGGGTCCACTCCCCTTTGGATTTATGTTCAAATGTCTAATTTGAAAAGCATAGAACTTGGGGTGTTACATGGTACTAGTGGAATATTCAGTTTTTATGTGGATACTGGAATTGGATAATGGACCGGATTGTCCCGAGATCTCTTCCAAGTTTTCTTGTTCACCACGAGTCCCAGACTTGGAGCACAGGGGAGAGTTGGAGGACGTAATAGCCTCACTCGTGGACGGGAGGAAATAAAATATCATTCATAGAGAAGTGAACATATAAGTATATTATGTTACTGTAATTGACATTTGAAGTTGGTAAGATTTAATTCTAAATATTTGGTTGAAATATTACTGTAAATTCCTATTATGGTATGTTACAGTTAACAGAAAAATTCCATAAACAAGTGTCAATCTAGCTAGATACAAAAAGGAAGAGGAATGTAAACCCCGACCCCTCTGATGAAGGTTCTAGGTAGACCGTCCTCTATAGCTATGATATTACACGGACATTTATGGTCTGGACGTTTTCTGCATATTTTTTGAATAAAGAAATACTGTCGAACTAAAGGAAATAAACAGTAAATTAGAAAATCAATTTGTAACGCTAGCCCTAATGCTTAAATAAAATTACAAATATGTATCTAACAATATAAGATAAAATCTTCTGTAATGGGTTATAACTTGTAGTAATTATCATTCTGTTGCAAAAGTAAGTTCAGTATAGATAAACTGACAAAACCATAGTGTTGTTACAAATAAAGGAGATAAACAGTTCACTGTACAAATTATATTTCCGCAAATAGGATTGATCTATGGCATAGAGATTAAAGCTTCATGCAGACTATTATAGCAAAGCATAGTTTAGAAATAGAGCTAAATAACATTGGAGAATTCCAAATAAACCCTTAGCATCGCCATTTAACTAACAATATGAGGGGAAAGAAGAAAAAATGTTAACTAATGAATTATTCTCTGATATTTCATTGTCAACTTAAATACTATAGGAAGAAATTATTCAATATCCTACAGAATTTCAAGTAATTCTCAAAGTTATACGAATACAGTATTGAATTAAAAATGAAGATAATAATAATACATATCAGAAGTCCACTGTTAACATTTCACTGCCATGGAATGGCACTATTCAAACACAGGGATAAACCCTCATTCCCAAAAAAAGGAATAACAGTATTCAAGGACTGGAAATTAAATTACATTTCCATGGAAGGGCACTGTCTGAATGTAGGGATAAACCCTCGTTCCTAACCAAAAATAATAATAACATTTGGAACCGAAAATAAAAGACATTGAATGATATTCCTTATACAAGTGTAAACCCCATATAATAGTAATTTGGAGGCATAGCTTCATAAGGTAAATGACTGTGTAAACAAGAAGCACTTAGTCGTTGGTTGACTAATAACAAAGATAATCCTCACTTGCAGATAAGTAAGGGCCAGAAATATAAATTGAAAACTTATGAGGAATGCTGGTGTAATGCTTCAAGGTACTTACCTGTTGTGATAAAAAGGTGTAGTAGGAATTTAAACCCTTGTAGAGCCACCAAGGTGGAATCTACAGGTATTCGAGCCATTGCAGGACTTGCAGTAGTAGAATCTACCTTACACACTAACCATAGATAACAATCAGTAAGTATTTATAAATAAAATTCTGAGCTGGATTACGTTGAAGTAATTTCTATGAGACAATAATTAACTGCAAAAATCATAAATAATCCCAAGAATGATTCAATAGTTTACCTGTGAGCTCAACTGGAAACTTGGAAATTGCGAGAAGTAGCTAAGTAGACATTCAGGGTTCGCCCAACGGAGAAAAGGGGTCGAAATAAAACAGTAGTCCCATGCCGGTTGAAGGAAACATAATCCAAAGATTAGAAAACCAAATTGTTGGATTCACATAACATCTCTGTGATAAACCAAACGAGATGACTTCTGCCATCGCCTTAAAGGCATGCAAAACCATAAAGGGTTGCAGAGGTCAACTCTTCTGCGGAGAAGAATGAAAATGAAAACCGGTTCAAAGGTTTGGGGGTGAAAAAATGATTGTGTACCCTAGAAAATTATTGAAGATATCGACCTTGCAGATTACGAGGTGGGCAGATCAAATGGTGGCTCAGATGCCACATAAACCAAAAAAAAGTTGTTGCCATAAACTTATCCCAAAATTCATTAAATGTTGATGGTGGAATGCTATTGGAAATTAAAGAATTAACCTTTGATATTAATGTTTGCATGCTCGATGCCCTGGATAAGGTGATTGGGAATAAAACCCAACGTATATCCAAAATCAATGGGTAAATATAAACTAGATGTATCATTCTGCAAAGTTAAACATTGTAATTTATACCAGAGTTGTTTACGTTACCTGAAACCTATAGATTTGGCATGATAACTTTTAACGAAGGTTAAAAGTATAAATATATGTATAATGTATGATGGTGAAATAATTAATCTAGAGTGAGATGATTATAATTTATATATATGTTGAATTAACCCTAGAACAAGTAATTCAATAGAAAGATAATTATATTGTAATTATCTTAAAAATGATGATTGAATAGTTAACTATGGCAAGATATTTTATTTATTTATTTATGGATGGTAATTATGATAGAATTGGTAAGGTATATGTTACATGTTCCCAATGCCTTCTAGAATGCATTCATTCCATAAATGCATGGGGAGGTTGTACAACCTAACCCAAACTAGCATTCCCGAAACAACCACACTGTTTGCATCAAAATCTAGGAACCATGGTGTAATAAAGAGTCCTGTAGAGCCCCAGAACCACAGACCCTCCCAGAGTATAATATATCTTACTTCCCAAGTTTTAAACTTGACAATGGAAAAACCTTTAGAGCAGAGATGAATTTCGCACTCCATTGTCTAGTTTGTGAATATCCAATGAAAAAGCTCCATTGGTTTTGGCCAAAAGTAGCTGAAATGGCATATGACTACTTGTGATTCTTATGAGGTGCAGTGATCATCAATCTCTTGAATGTATACTCTCAATTATGGTGTTATATTTAATTTTTCAACTATGTAGGGGTTAGGGGCATTACCAACTAGTTCTGTGGGTTCCTTATCTTTATTTTTCCCCTATAATATATTCTTGTAGGAGGAGCCTCCTTGTGTGTGTCCTTTTTTGAGATACTGCAGCCTCTTTCTCCCTCATCTCCTTTTGTATTTCCCTTATCCGTAAATTCTCCTTTCAGCCGTAGGTTAAGAGTTATAGTGTGTTATTGAGGTACATTAAAATAGTTAAGGGTGAGGGAAATATTTTTATTCCATCTCCTTCTTAATAATTAATTTTACAATGAATGCGGGATTATTAATTTTAAAAGGAACATGTGAATTCAATATTAAATACTAAAGGAATTAGGAATATCTCATATAATGAGTTTTAAAATGCACCTCTCTACCTAGAAATTTTTATATAATACAATAAACATCATGAAAATTTTAAGACCACACAATCTAAGTTTAAATAATAAGTTCCCATTTTGACCTTAATGTGATTTGATAAATATTGTTGTTACTTAAATGTTATTAAGTTCATTGGAATATGATAAATATTTCTTTTTGTATTTTCAGTATAATGAATCAATTTGCTAAAATGAAATTGTATATTATGATAAAACTGAGTGTGCTAAAATGACATTGAATATTGTGATAAAACTGTTGGAAAAAATAAAAGCCAAAAATTGTGATAAACTTAATGTTTCCCCATATCAAACATTAGAAAACCTAACATATTCAAGGACTCTTTTAATTGAATTACTTTTATTGAGAACTAACTCTTTAGAGGAAAATATAATCTTTTCTTGAATTTACACAAAGAATTCTTATCATTCTAATATTTCAACTCATAAAATCACAAATAATTCTAACTCATAGAATTCTCTAGCTTGCTTCTCAAAAAAGTTCCATGAAGTTTTTGAAATATTTAAATCCATACGCAAAATCATCTGTTTCAAATTTTGACTAGTTAGAGATTACTAGCCTGTTTATCTTACACTTGGATTTTGTTCATCCATCATAAAAAATGTCAAACTCATTTGCGTATAAGCCTTGTGTGTTGGAGAATCTAATTCCAACCAACTGCTAGGTGTCTTAATTGTCCATCCAAGCGTCACAATTAGTTAGAGTTCAGTCCATTTCAGTTGAGATCTAGTTCAGTCTCACTGCAGCCATTTATTATTGATGTTTCCTATGTAATCTATTTAACTGTTGATAACATTGAGAAGAGAAGATATATGATCCACATTTTCTATCCCCTAACATGGTATCAGAGCCCCAGGTTGCATAAGACTCCAAGGAGAGCAACATTTAATTTTTTTTAGTATAAAGTTTGAGAGGAGCTCAAGGATGAAGACTTGAGGAAGATAGTTAAGGAGGAGATCGAAGTCAAAGAGAAGTTGATGCAAGCTAGCCAAATTTAAAAAAAAATAAAAAAATAAAAAATATTGAGTGACCAACACACTTTCTCTCTTTGCTTAAGTGCATCGATCAACAAATACTTGCAAACCTATTAATATTGGCCACTCAGCACATACACTATGTATTGAAAAGTGCATTGATGGCATACCCAAAACAAGGTTCCTCTGTCTAAAATTTTGCTCAGATCCATAAGTAAGGAAGTCAAACTTCGCATAATGTGTAAGCCATAGTCTAGTTCTTATTTTTCATGAAATGAAAGTTTGTTTTCATGAAAATTACGAAATTTTGTTCTCTAATGAAAATTTTGGTTGAATAAACAAAAAGGCCTTTTAAAAAAAAGGAACTTTTAAAAGGCTTTAATTTAAAAAAAAGAAGAAGGGAAAGTGTTTGATTTAAAAAGAGAAGCATTGATTTAAGAAAATGGAACAAAATTATTTTTTTTAAAGGGTTTGTTATCGAAAGAAGGGGAGCATCCTTTTTGTAAGTTAAAAAAAAAAAAAAGACTTTAAATTTTTCAAAAAAGGGGTTGTCTTATTTCCAAAATATTTTTTGTTAAAAAAAATCAAAGGATTCCAAAAAGAAATTGTTTTGTGAAAGCGTCGTTTTTGTGGAAATTTTGTAGACCAACTTTTTTGTCGAAGTTGAGTAGCATAGAAGTCGCCGCAAAGATGTTTTCATTATAGACAACTACTATGTATTCAAGTTGATTTGTTTGTTGAGCCACAGTCAACCAACACTCAACAAATGGGAAAAGCAAAGAGGTTGAGAAGATCAAAGTGACAACTAGAGATGTTTGAGATTTTTTTTAAAGAGTGGTAAACTAAAATGAAAAATAATTCCTTCATATCAAAATACATAAAATAATGCGCTGATGACAACATTATTCCCTTCATTGCAAATGAAAAGACAACAACCCTTGAAAGGATTTTTGGTGTAAGGGGGAGTAATCCAGTTGAAGATGAAGAATTTTGTGAATCCCATTATGCTTAGACACAAGTGGAATATGAATTTGAAGAATTTTCAGAAGAAGAAGAAGCAGAGAAAGAGAGCACAAATACTCCTCAATCTCACTATGCACAACCACAAGTGGATGATGATTTGGTGAATCCAGCAATAGTTCTTGCAGATGAAAATGATGCTTCCGTTGAAGTAACCAATATTATGGTGAATCAAATAATTCAATTTGTTGATTTAAATATTGAAGAAGACATTTCCTAATGATGAATGGTTTCATATGATGCAAAAACAACATGATATCAACATGATGATATTTGGTGAGAGAATACCACTTGAGGCTGCAAACCAAGTGGAAGAAAGCATGTTTGAAGGAACTGAAGTGACAGAAGCAGAGAATGAATCACAAGTAAATAAAGATCTCATTGGAGAGGAGAAAAATCATAACTGATATGTCAATATTTTTAATACTAACATTCCAGTGTGCAGGTAAACATGATAATATGAATAAGAGTTAAAATTTCTTGAACCATGGCTTACAACAACATGCCTTGATAAAGTATGCATATAAGTTACAGAAATGAATTTTGAAGACAACATCGATGATGAAAAAATTCATGATATATTTAGGTATTGGAGTTTTGAAGAGAGAAAATTTTATTCTTAGCTTAGGTTGAAGATCACACTACAAAAGATGCCATGTAGTAACAGTCCACATAGAAACAATTTTTTGAAGAGATAAATGATATGCATGCACAACATGGAAAACCTAGAATAATGGAAGACGTGCACTATAAAATGAAGAAACTAAAGTTTAGAACATACAGTGAAAAGAAAAAGCTGAAGAAATTCAAAGGATACATGATATGGAAGAAAATAAAAAGAAAAGGAAATCCAACTATGTCATTTTTTTTAGATTGTAAGCCTAATTGGGACTCAAACCAATAGACATATCTTAGTTTAATTTTTTTTTTTGTGGTTGTAATTAAGGGGGAGTGTTGGAGAATCTAATTTCAACGAACTACTAGGTGTCGTAATTTTCCATCCAAGTGTCACAATCAGTTAGAGTTCAGACGCACTGCAATCATGTTTCCTATGATAATGAAAACTCTACATCAAATTTCGGCATTGAAGTGATATGTTCCTCGTGGTCTCTACATAGCTTGAACAACTGTCATAATTTGGAAGAAATAACTATATAAAATAGGGAAAAAAAATTCACTACATATACACTACAGGATTTCGTTGACAATGTCACTCAGACATTACATTGGTCTAAAATCGTTCCAAAATTCACGAAACTCAACTCCACTAAATATGGATTATGCACGTTGTGTCGATGGAAATACATTTTGAGTGACTGAATGTTCATTCCACTACCAAATTTCATCCTCCCATAGGGATGTGTATGCGGTCTCACTATTACCATACATAGCATCCAAAAACATAATATCAACCTATGAATTTCCATCCAAAATGTTCGTAATGGATCCAAGCTCTGACTAGAAAAGAAAGATGCAAAAATTGAAATGTATATAATTTTTTTTTTCACCATTCAATATAATTAAATAAATTAAATATGAAGCATCAACAATAAAGGACCGAAGTGAAAAATCAACTAAATTGAACTAAACTCAAGAGAATAAAAACTGACTACATGACACCTAGTAGACAATGAGATAAATATCATGACACCTAGAAGATAATGATATTAATATATGAAAAAACTCAACAACAGTATGGTCCACGAAGATATGGGGCTCTACATGAACATCGTCGTAATATGCAAAATTTCCTTCGAAATGCATGCTTGTTGTGTCAAAATCTGAGGTCGCTTCAAAATTCACTTTTTTTATTTCACCTTGTTAGCCTGATAGGCCTTTCTTTGAATCAGTTTACTTCATCTGCACTTTTATTCTTTGTCTAACATCTGACACAAACTATTACCCTTCAGTGCGCTTCACATTGTTCTTTGTCTGACATATGTTGAAAATATTGAACGAAATCAATAATAGAGGAATGCTCCCCCACAACACAGTGAGTACAAACAAAAAAATGCGGGAAATTAACATTCAATACTCAGATAGCGTAAAAACACAGGAGAGGAAAAAAATTCAGTTTTCTATTCAATTCTCTCTCTCTCTCTCTCTCTCTCTCTCTCATTTCTCTATCAAACATAATGAAATTTACAATGCTTATATCAAATGGCCAAAGCCTGTAAAATCTTAATTTATTCAATTTCGCTTCAATGCTTGAACGGACGTTAAACAACATTTGTCCTTGGGCTGTCAATAGACGCATTCCTTTAATAAAAATGGTACGCAGACCATATTCCAAATTACATAGTAAAACATGTAAAACGCATTCAAAACACAAAAAGGCAGATCTCAAATCTTATGAAATGCGGTTCTAGTCCACATCGCATCCATGCAGATCGGCAAAAACAACTTTTAACTCTTGGCGCTATCCTTTAAACTTTGCAGGCTTCGATGAGCGATAGTGACATGACACTTATCGCATCGCACCCAAAATAACCTAGCCTATGGCGGTTCGGAGATAAACTTAAATATTTGCGATTGCGATATGTGATAGCAATATCGCATCGCAAATCAAATAACATAACTTGTAGTTGCGGAAAGGTAAGTGGTAAAACTTGCGACGTGCAAAATGCACTGCCCTCCTGAGCTTGACACATGCCCCTCTTGCGATCGCATCACAAAAAAAAAAAAAACCTTGCGGGTAGCATAAAAGGTAAAACTTAAAACTTACGAGGTGCGCTCTGCGGGCAGCTTAAAACAGTGGGTCCTCACGATATCACATCGGCAGTAAAATAACATGACATGCGGTAAGGCTTTAGGTCACAATTAAGATTTGCGAAGTGCGGGCGGTGACGAGGTAAGTTGCGATAAGTGTGAAATGCAAAATACAAAGGAATAGGCATAATAACAAAGGTTTGGTTCATGCGGTAAAGGTTTAGGTGTGTCCCACCAGATATCACATCGGCGGGGATTTAACTTAACAACGGAAAGGCTTACAGGTTAAAACATAAAAGTTGCGAAATGCGCTTGTGGGAAAAAATGTAAGTCAATGAGGTATATGGGAATAAACGCAGAGTTAAAGGCTCAGTTACTCTGTTTTCTATGTTGTGTGAAAACGCCTCCGGGCTATTGGATCTGTTGTTGTCCTTATCTGCAATAAAATTGATGAAGTGTGGGTTGCACCATTGTTTATTCATGACGGTGGTTGGGATTAAAATTCCAACACTCCCCCTTAATCACAACTACCACCATCATTCATTCCCAGACATTTTCTGAGATACTCAAAACTCTTCTGTGCTAATGGCTTTGTGAGGATATCAGCGAACTGTTCCTTTGTCCTGCAATGTTGCAAAACAATCTCACCATTGTTAACCAATTCTCTTATAAAATGATATTTTGCATCAATATTCTTTGTTCTCTTATGGAAAACTGAATTATTTGACAATGATATTGTGGATCTATTATCACAATAAATTGTGGTTCCTTTGTCTTGCTCATGATATAAATATCTCAGCATCATTTTCATCCAAACTGCTTGGCATGTTGTTGCTGTTGCTACTACATATTATGCTTATGCTGTTGATAAAGAAACTATTGGTTGCTTCTTGGAAGCCCATGAAATGGCTCCTAATCCCCAATGAAACACATATCCAGATGTGCTCTTTCTATCATCTACACTTCTAGCCCAATCAATGTCAGTCTAACCAATTAACTTAAAATTATCAGCTGAGGAGTATAGAACACCATACTCCTTCGTTCCATTCACATACCTCAGAATTTTTTGTTGTTGTTTGCTAATGTGTCTCCTTTGGTGTTTCCATGAATATGGAAATTAAACTTACAACATACATAATATCAGGCCTAGTTGCAGTCAAATACATTAGACTGCCAACTATGCTCTTGTATAATGTCGGATCGACATTCTTGCTGCAATATTCTTAGCTTAATTTTAACCCCATGACAGTTGGAGTTATTACTTCTTTGTTGTGCTACATGTTAAATCTCTTTAAAACTTCTGCAACATATTTTTCTTGGGAAATAAAAGTTCCCTTTTCATGTTGCTTTACTTCTATGCCCAAGAAGTATCTCAATAAACCCAAATCAGTCATTTCAAATTCACTCTTCATGATTGCTTTAAAATAAACAATGAGAGAAACTTCATCGCTAGTAAAGATTAAATCATCTACATATAAAACAAAAATAAGGATCTCACCATGATTTTCTTTAATGTAGAGTGTGGGTTCACCATCACATTTTTGAACCCATTTTCTATCAGGTAAGCATAAATTCTATTGTACCATGCTCTTGGTGCTTGCTTCAACCCATAAATAGATTTCTTCAACTTGCACACTTTGTGCTCTTTCCCTTCAATATCATAGCATGGAGGTTTTTCAACATATACGTTCTCTTTGAACACTCCATTCAAAAATGTTGATTCCACATCCATTTGGTATACTTTCCACTTTTATTGTGCTGTAATGGACAACATTGTCTGCATTGTTTCCATCCTTGCAATAGGTGCAAAGGTTTCTTCATAATCTCTTCCTTGTTGCTGCTTGTATCATTTCACAACAAGTCTTGCCTTGTGTCTTTATATCTTTCCTTCAGCATTGCTCTCGGCCTTATAGACCCATTTTACTCCAATGACTTCTTTACCTTTTGAGAGGTCCACTAACTTTAATGTATCATTCTTTTAAATTGCACCAATCTCTTCATTCATTGCTTCAATCCATTTTTCTTCTTTTAATGCATCTTAAAAATGAATTGGGTCATCAACATTAAAATAGAAAAAAAATAAAGAGTTCAGACCATTATTATTATCAACTTCTTTCGCATAAATCTCACTCAAATTTTTGAATCTTGGTCTTCTTGGTGTGCTTGGAGATGCACTTGAACTCGAGGGAGTTTCTAATTCCTATGGTGTGCTTGGAGAAGCACTTCCTTGATTTCTCAAGGTTGTTTGGTTTCCTGCTTGTGGTGTGGTTTTTTGTGCTTGTGAAGGTGGAGGAGGAGCCACCATGGAGGAATTATTTTCAGCTATCAATTCCTCTTGCTCTTCGTGAGACACACATGTCTTTACGTTCACTGTTTTCTTCAAGCTTCCATACCAATATTCTTCTTCAATAAACTACACATCTCTGTTGATTATAACCTTCTTCGGATGGATTATAGATTTTGTAGGCCTTGGATTCATCACTGTATCCAACAAAGATACACTTCTCCCCCTTGTTGTCCAACTTCTTTCTTAGTTGATCTGGGACATGTGCATAAGCCACACATCCAAATACTTTCATGTGAGTGAAAAATTGCTTTGTTCCACTCCATTATTCTTCTGGAACTCTATTCGTAAAATTTTTTGTTGGGGATCTATTCAAAATATAAGCTGCAAAATTGACAGCTTCAGCCCAATACTCATTTGGAAAATGTTCTGCCTTCAACATAATTCTGACCATGTCCATGATGTTCCTATTATTCCTTTCTGCAACACCATTTTGCTGTGGTGTGTACCTTGTGGTAAACTGCTTGTGTATGCCATTTTCCCCTACAGAAATGTAGGAAATCTTTGGAGATATATTCTCGACCTATGTCAGTTCTCGGCACCTTTATGTAGTGCCCATTATGCTTCTCAACAAGTGCCTTGAAGTAGTAGAACTGTTCAAACACTTCACTCTTCTATTTCAAGAAACAAACCTATTTATTTCTTATATAATCATCTATAAATTTCAATACATAATTACTACCAGCTAAAGATGGCGTTTGCATTGGTCCACATAAATCTGAGTGGGAAATATCCAAGGCTGCTTTTTCCCTTATACTCTTTCCTACTGTAAATGCTTCTCTATGTTGTTTGCCCAAGATGCAGCCTTCACATAGGCTCTCTGATTTCTCTATGAGTGGTAATCCTCTTACCATTCCTTTTTTATGCAAGAGGTTCAAACCTCCAAAATTGAGATGCCCAAAGCTCAAATGCCATAACCAGTTTTCATCTTTTAATTCTTCTTGAAAGACCTCTTGTGTGACTGCTGCTACCACACCTCCTTCCTTCAAGTCTATTCTGAGCTTGAGAGGAAACATCCTATTCTTTGTTATATGCACTTCTACAATGACCTTTTACTTGGAGGTATGTTCATGATTGTACACACATCATTCTTAGAAAATACATTGTATCCCTTGTTCACGAGCTGTCCAATGCTTAGAAGGTTGCATTTCAGGTCAGGTACATAATATAAGTCTGGCACAAATTTCTTTTCTCCCTTCCTTGTGAGTATTGATACTCTTTCTTTTCCCTTGACAGAGACTCTACTACCAGTCCCTATTATCACTTGAGATTTGACATTCTCATCTAGATTGGAAAACATTGCTATGTGTCCAGTCATGTGGTTACTACAACCTGAGTCTAAGAACCATACATATTCTTGTTTTTCTTGTGCTACATTACATCTTAGAAGCACATTACTCTAGTTCTTATTTTCTTTTGAAAAATTTTCATTTTTCCTATTATTCATGTCATTTTTCTTCTTTCTACATTCATTGGCATCATGCCCATACGTTTTACAATAATGACATTGGACTTGGGATTTATCATACCTTTGTCCTTGTGCTTGGCGTTGGCTCGAGCCTTCACTTTGATTCTGATTGCTGCCCCTCCCACTTGTGCGTGCAGGGCTGTTTCTTCCACCTCTCTCTGGGCTTCTTCCTCTTCCTCGGTAGTTTGATCTTCCTCGACCTCTACCTCGACCAAAATAAATTTGTGTCTTAAAGAATGCTCCAATGAGGAGTTTGTTGTTTTTTCAATCTATGTTCATGTGACATCATGGATGCATGAAGCTCGTCCATTGAAAATTGTGAGAGATCTTTGGTCTCTTGTATTGACACTACTATGGCATCAAATATTGAGGGTAGACTTCTCAAGATTTTCTTCACTATTCTTCTTTCCACAAGTGTCTCTCCATGAGACCTTATCTAGGTAACCAACCCAATCACATGTGTGAATAATGAGTATATGTTATCAGACTCTTTCATACATGGAGTTTCAAAGTCTCTCCTCAACATTTGTAGCTTTGTTGTCTTCACCGTCTACATGACTTGATAGGTTGTTTTGAGAATATCCCATGCCTCCTTAGAATTTTTTGTTACTGCAATCCTTGGGAAAATACTCTCGTGCACTGCTTGAAAGAGATAGAAGAGGGATTTGGAGTCCTTATTCTTATTATCTCTCAAAAAGTCTCTTTCTGCTGCTGTCAAAGCAGCCAGCGCTATTGCGTCTGCTGGTTCTTGGAAACCTTGTTCCACCAGCTCCCATATATCTTGTGAAGAAAACAGGGCTCTCATTGTAATGGCCAAATAATCATAATTATTCCCATTAAACTATGGTAGTTGGGGATTTGTCACGCTTGTGCCTACTGATGCCATCGTGACTGTGTCAAACAAGCAATCAACTTGACTGTGTCTATCAGAAGCTTTCTCACTACTGGAGAAATCTGCTTCTCAAATCAATCTTACACCTTCTGCAGTGAAGAGAGAACTTGTTCATATTTCACCGAGAGCCTATAATTTCTCTGATACCATGTTGATAATATTGAATGAAATCAATAACAGAGGTATTCCCCCCCACAACACAGAGAGTACAAACAAAAAAATGCGGAAAATTAATAGTGAATACATAGACAACCTAAAAACACACGAGAAGAACAAACTTCAGTTTTCTATTCAACTCTCTCTCTCTTTTCATTTATCTCTCAAACATAATTAAAATTACAAAGCTTATATCAAATGGCTGAAGCCTTGTAAAAACCTAATCTATTCAATGTTTCTTTAATGCTTGAATGGGCGTTCAACAACATTTGTCCTTGGGCCATCAATAGACCCATTCCTTTATTAAAAACGGTATGCGGACCGTATTCCAAATTACAAAAGAAAACACGTAAAACGTGTTCAAAACACAAAAAGGTGGATCTCAAATCTTATGCAATGCGGTTCTAGTCCACATTGCATCCGCGCAGATCGACGAAATTAAATTTTAACTCTCAACGCTATCCTTTAAAATTTGCTAGCTGCGATGAGCAATAGTGACGTGGAACTTATCGCATCGTACCCAAAATATCTTAGCCTGCGGCAGTTCGACGGTAAACGTAAATATTTGCGATTGCGATATGAGATAGCGATAACACATTGCAAATCAAATAAGATAACTTGTGGTTGCAAAAAGGTAAGTGGTAAAACTTGCGACGTGCGAAATGCGCTGCCCTCCTGAGCTTGACACGTTCCCCTCTTGCGATCACATCGCAAAAGAAAATAAAATAACTTGAGGGTGGCATAAAAGGTAAAAATTAAAACTTGCGACGTGTGCTCTCTGGGCGGCTTAAAACAGTGGGTCCTGCCGATATCACATCGGCGGTAAAATAATACAACATGCGGTAAGGCTTGAGGTAATACTTAATATTTTCAAAGTGCAGGCGATGACGCGGTAAGTTAAGGTAAGTGTGAAATGAAAAATACAAAGGAATAGACAGAATAACAAAGGTTTGGTTCATGCAGTAAAGGTTTAGGTGGGTCCCGTTAGATATCGCATCGGCGAGGATTTAACTTAACAACAGAAAGGCTTACAGGTTAAAACATAAAAGTTGTGAAATGCACTTGCGAGAAAAAAATGTAATTCAATGGGTAGATGGGAATAAATGCAGAGTTAAAGGCTTGAGTACTCTATTTGCTGTGTTTCGTGAAAACGCCTCCAGGCTCTTGGATCTGCTACTGTCCTTCTCTGCATTAAAATTGATGAAGTGTGGGTTGATCCACTGTTTATTCATGGGAGTGGTTGGGAGTATAATTCCAACAACATATGACACATAACCCTACCCTTCTCTTTGCACTTAACATCTGGTTGTTCTATGCGCTGGCTCTCTCTCCAAAACTGCAGGTAATACACCTCCACTCTTTTATCGGTGCATGATCAACTGCCCACCTATTTGAATTTTGTTCTTTGTATAACATCTGACACAAACCGTTACCCTTCTATCTGCACTAAACATCTAGTTTCTCTATGTGCTGGCTCTCTGGACAAAACTATGGGTGCACAATCAACTATCCACCTTTTCAACACTGTCGAGCACACGTTTGGGCCAGTCCACATCGTGGTAAACAACACGAGAGTGTTGGACCCCGAGTATTTATCATTTATACAGAGCTCCGATGAATATTGGGACCGAAAATTCAAGATCCACAGCAAGGCGACGTCTACGTGCAGCAGAGAAGCCGCTAATAGAGTTATCGACGGAGGCAGTGGTCGCATCAACAACATTATCAACTCCATTGTGGGATTGGCGAGACTAGGGTTCGGTGCCTACACGACCATCACGGAAATGGTGGAGTTGATGAAGAGAATCCTGGCACAAGAATTGAGGGGAACTCAGATTATTGCAAATTTTGTGGCCCCAGGCCCTGTTTCCGTCGATATGTTCTTTGCCGGCAAGAGCGAGGTGGCGATTGAAATCAGATCAAATCGAGTCCATTTGAGTGGTTAGGGAAGGTGGAATATGTGGCTCTGTTGGTTGCGTTCTTTGCAACCGATGAATGAGAATGGGTTAATGCTCAAGTCGTTCAAGTTACTGGAGGCCAGGTTAGATGCAAAAAACATGGTGGTTTCTATGCCCTTTATTTTTTTCGATGTATGTTGCTCGCTCTTCTTTGTTTTAACTTTTATGAGCTCTCAATTTGTTTTTGGTTTTAATGGATTGTATTCACTCCTATGTTTGAAGAAGTTACTTGGGGTTTTTTCCACAATAGATTTGAAAATATTCATAACACATCATTTTATTCTCACTCAACAGGGATTTATATGTCAATGTTGTAATAAAATTTCAATTAAATTTTGGGTTTGAATCTAGGTTATCTGTGGATATTTATTGAATTTGTATTGGACTGGATGTTGTTGTGAGTTATGTGTTGGAATTTAATTCCAACTGCAACATAAAACAGCTGGAAAAAATCTGATTGCCGCAGATATTTTAGCAAGGCGGATGGCTGAAAGTTAAGCAATAAATTTGCATAAGTTATTGAGCCTACAGACAGCCGATTTTATTTACCAAAAGCTAGCACGTTAACTCCCACCGCTTCCTGTGCATTCAATACGCAGATATGCATTAGAAGATATTTTGTATTTTTCTATATTATAAGTCAAAATTGTTTTTTACTTATAAATATGATGAACAGCAGTTCGTTTTGAGGTTAGAATAATGTTAGAGAGTTTGAGAAAGACAGAGAAGAAGACAGAGCTGAGAAAACAACAAGAAAACAGAGTCGTTGTGTTTTTGGAGCAGCATGCATTCTATAGGCTGTTTCAGCAACTGTCTGCGTGTTTCAACACCAGCTACAGGCTGTTTCAGCAACTGTGTCTGTGTTTCAGCAACAGACTGTGTGATGTTTCAGCAACTGTCTGCCAGTTGCTGAAACACGAATCTGTGTTAAAAAACAGAGTTTGTAAAAACAGAGTATGGAGTTTTTAGTTATTCTAGAACTGTAGTTCTGAAGAAGTTTGTAATTTTTATTGTCATTTTTATGGTTAATAGAAACAGAGCTTTTCTCCATCTTCTTAGTCCAGATTTCTCTCATTTCTTTGTGTTGAGTTGAGGAACTTTGCTTCCTCTGTTTTGTTCGAAATTATCAGAAATTTCCATCATGGTATCGGAGCTGGTCTAGGCACTTAGTGAGACAGAAACAGAGTTTGTTTTTCACTGCAGGAGCTGTAAGATGGCAGATGCTGGAACTGGTTTGGAAAATTCCCAACTGCCATAGTTTAATGGGAAAAATCACAGTTATTGGTCCATAACAATGAAAGCATTGTTTGCTTCTCAAGGAATATGGGAGCTGGTTGAAACTGGTTATGCTGAACCTGCAGATGCAGCAGCATTGACTGCTTTGACAGTAGCACAAAGAGACCTGTTGAAGAGTGACATGAAGAAGGATGCCAAAGCCCTCTTTTTTATCTTCCAATCAGTGCATGAAAGTGTTTTCCCATGGATTGCAGCAGCAAAAAAATCCAAGGAAGCATGGGATATTCTCAAAACTGCCTATCAAGGCACGGAGAAGGTGAAGACTGCAAAGTTGCAGATGTTGAGGAGAGAATTTGAAACACTCAGCATGAAAGAATCTGATACAGTAGATTCATTCTTCACTCAGGTTATTGGGTTGATAACCCAGATTAGATCTCATGGTGAAATTCTTGAAGAAAGAAGGATTGTAGAGAAGATCTTGAGAAGTTTACCCTCAAGGTTTGAAGCTGTTGTGGTAGCAATAGAAGAAACAAAGGATCTCTCACAGTTCACAGTAGATGAACTGAGTGCTTCTCTTATGTCTCATGAACACAGACTGAGTAGAGGAACAGATTCCTCTTTTGAGCAAGAATTCAAGACTCAGATGTCTTTTGGCCAAGGAAAAGGTCGAGGCAGAGCAAATAACAGAGGTCGTGGAAGAAGCCAAAACAAAGGTAGAAATAATCCTGCAAGCACAAGCGGAAGGAGCTGCAATCAGAACCAAGATGAAGGTTCAAGCAAACAACAAGCTCATGGACAAAGGTATGACAAATCCCAAGTCCAATGTCATTATTGTAAGAAATATGGGCACTATGAAAATGAATGTAGGAAAAAGAAAAATGACATGAATAGTAGGCAGAATGCTAATTTTGCAAATGAAGAAGATAAGAATCCAAAGATTGTGTTGTTAACATGTAACATTGCACAAGACAAACAAGATGATTTTTGGTTCTTAGACTCAGGTTGTAGTAATCACATGACTGGAAATATTGCAATGTTTGCCAATCTGGATGAAAATGTGAAATCTGAGGTAACAACAGGAACTGATAGTAAGATATCTGTCAAGGGTAAGGGCAGAGTCAGTATCCGAGCAAGAAATGGAGAACAGATGATTGTGCCAAAGGTATACTATGTACCTGGTCTGAAATGTAATCTTTTGAGCATTGGACAGCTCATTGACAAAGGTTACAATGTGTTCTTCAAAGATGATATGTGTACAATCAAAGACATACCTCCAAGTAAGAAGATCATTGCACAGGTGCAGATGACCAGCAATATAATGTTTCCTCTCAAACTCAGGGCAGATTTGAAGGAAGGTAGAACTATTGCAGCTGTAACACAAGAAGTCTTTCAGGAATAGGTGAAAGATGAAAATTGGTTGTGGCATTTGAGATTTGGACATCTCAATTTCGGAGGCTTGAATCTGTTGCACAGGAAGGGAATGGTAAAGGGATTGCCATTGATCGAGAAACCGGACAGCCTTTGTGATGGCCGCATCTTGGGTAAGCAACACAAAGAAAGCTTTCCAGCAGGAAAGAGTATAAGGGCAAAAGCACCATTGGAAATTGTTCACTCTGATGTGTGTGGACCAATGCAAATACCATCATTTGCCGGAAATAAATATGTTTTAACTTTCATTGATGATTACACCAGAAAGACATGGGTGTATGTGCTAAAACAGAAGAGTGAAGTGTTTGAGAAATTCCGCCACTTCAAAACTCTTGTTGAAAAGCAGTGTGGGCATTACATCAAAGTGCTCAGAACAGATAGAGGTGGAGAGTACATCTCCAAATAATTTCTGCGTTTTTGCAGAGAGAATGGCATACAAAAGCAGTTCACCGCAAGGTACACACCTCAGCAAAACAGTGTTGCAGAAATGAAGAATAGGACCATTCTGGACATGGTCAGGAGTATGCTTAAGGCAAAACACTTGCCGCATGAGTATTGGGCAGAAGCTGTCACTTGTGCAGTTTACATCTTGAATAGATGCCCAACTAAAGCTGTCATGAACAAAATACCAGAAGAAGCATGGAGTGGTCAAAAGCAAACTGTCACTCACATGAGAGTATTCGGCTGTGTAGCATATGCACATGTATCGGATCAGCTAAGGAAGAAGCTTGACAGTAAGGGGGAGAAGTGTGTCTTTATTGGCTATTGTGATGAGTCAAAAGCATACAAACTCTATAATCCATTGACCAAGAAATTGATATTAAGCAGAGATGTGCAGTTCATTGAAGATGAAGCTTGGGATGGAAGCTTAGAGAAGACAGTGAATGTGAAGACAATTGTGTCTCACGAAGAAGAAGAGGAAGGGACAGCAGCAAATAACCCTTCTTTGGTGGCTCCTCCTCCACCATAGCAAGTACAACAAACCACACCACAAGATGGAATTCGAACAGCCTTGAGAAGTCAAGGAAGTGCTTCTCCAAGCACACCACAGGGATCAGAAATACCCTCAAGTTCGGATGGAACTCCAAGCACACCAAGAAGACCAAGATTCAGAAATCTGAATGAGATTTATGAACAAGGAGAGGTAAGTAATAATACCAGTCTGAATTCATTATTCACTTTATATTGTCATGTTGATGACCCAATTCATTTTGAAGATGCTGTAAATGAAGACAAATGGATTGAAGCAATGAATGAAGAAATTGGTGCAATTGAGAAGAGTAAAACATGGGAGTTAGTGGACCTCCCTGAAGGCAAAGATGTCATTGGAGTTAAGTGGGTCTATAAGACCAAAAGCAATGCTAAAGGCAAGATCGATAGGCATAAAGCAAGACTTGTTGTGAAAGGCTACAAGCAGCAACAAGGCAAAGACTATGATGAAACCTTTGCACCAGTAGCAAGGATGGAAACAGTTAGAACAGTGTTGTCTATTGCGGCACAACACAAATGGAAGATTTATCAGATGGATGTTAAATTTGCATTCCTGAATGGAGTGTTGAAAGAAGAGGTTTATGTTGAACAACCTCCAGGCTATGAAGTTGAAGGCCAAGAGCATAAAGTATGTAAACTGAAGAAGGCTCTTTATGGGCTCAAGCAAGCTCCAAGAGCATGGTACAGCAGAATAGATGCTTATCTGATTGAGAATGGGTTTGAGAAGTGTGATGGTGAACCCACACTCTACATAAAGGAGAATGACGGTAAGATTCTTATTGTTGTTTTATATGTAGATGATTTAATTTTTACTAGCAATGATGCTTCTCTCATTGCTGATTTTAAAGCAATCATGAAAAGTGAATTTGAAATGACTGACTTGGGTTTCTTAAGATATTTTCTTGGAATTGAAGTAGACCAAAGTGAAAATGGTGTTTTCATTTCCCAAGTTAAATATGTAGAAGCAATGTTGAAGAGATTTAACATGCAGAACAGCAAGGCAGCTGTGACTCCAACTGTAATGGGGTTGAAATTGACCAAAGAAGACAGCAGCAAGGATTTTGATCCAAAGTTGTATAAGAGCATAGTTGGCAGCCTCATGTACTTGACTGCAACTAGGCCGGACATTATGCACGCTGTGAGTTTAATCTCCAGATTTATGGAAAGACCGAAAGAGACTCATTGGCAGGCAGCCAAGAGGATTCTCATGTATGTAAATGGAACGAAGGGGTTTAGTATTTTATACTCCTCTTCTGAAAGTTTCATGTTGACAGGTTACACTGACAGTGATTGGGCTGGAAGTGTTGATGATAGGAAAAGCACATCGGGATATGTGTTTCATATGGGATCGGGAGCCATCTCATGGGCTTCCAAGAAGCAACCAATTGTGGCTTTGTCAACAGCAGAGGCTGAGAAGAGTTCTCAGAGATTTGTGTCATGGACAAGAAAAGGGCACAACCATTTACTGTGACAATAGCTCGGCGATAGCATTGTCTAAAAACTATGTTTTTCATAAGAGGACAAAGCATATAGACACCAAGTTTCACTTGATACGTGAATTGGTTAACAATGGTGAGATTGTTTTGTAGCACTGCAGAACAGAGGATCAGCTAGCTGACATCTTGACAAAATCATTGGCAAAGAAAAGTTTTGATTATTTCAGAGAATGCCTGGGTATGGTGAAAAACCCAGTAGTTGAAATTAAGGGGGAGTGTTGGAATTTAATTCCAACTGCAACATAAAACAGCTGGACAAAATCTGATTGCCGCAGATATTTTAGCAAGGCGGATGGCTGAAAGTCAAGCAATAAATTTGCACAAGTTATTGAGCCTGCAGACAGCCGATTTTATTTACCAAAAGTCAGCACGTTAACTCCCACCGCTTCCTGTGCATTCAATACGCAGATATGCATTAGAAGATATTTTGTATTTTTTATATTATAAGTCAAAAATGTTTTTTACTTATAAATATGATGAACAGCAGTTCGTTTTGAGGTTAGAAGAATGTTAGAGAGTTTGAGAAAGGCAGAGAAGAAGACAGAGCTGAGAAAACAGCAAGAAAACAGAGTCGATGTGTTTTTGGAGCAGCATGCATTCTACAGGCTGTTTCAACAACTGTCTGCATGTTTCAGCAACAGCTACAGGCTGTTTCAGCAACTGTCTGTGTTTCAGCAACAGACTGTGTGCTGTTTCAGCAACTGTCTGCCACTTGCTGAAACACAAATCTGTGTTAAAAAACAGAGTTTGTAAAAACAGAGTATGGAGTTTTTAGTTATTCCAGAACTGTAGTTCTGAAGAAGTTTGTAATTTTTATTGTCATTTTTATGGTTAATAGAAACAGAGCTTTTCTCCATCTTCTTAGTCTAGATTTCTCTCATTTCTTTGTGTTGAGTTGAGGAACTTTGCTTCCTCTGTTTTGTTCGAAATTATCAGAAATTTCCATCATTATGTAATATGAGAATAAATCATTGAGAGTAATTTTGAATTTTTTTATAGATTTTTAAATATAAATTCTGATTGCTGCAATGGATCACTAATGAATAAATAGAGTGTTTTTTTTTTAATAAATTTTTAAATAGTTCAGGACAATCAATAAGTTATCTTATCTTCTTTCTGCCTAATTTCTAACGTCCCAAGGGGTCATGTAATTCCCTGTGTCGTTGCAAGTGGTGGTCATATTTAAAGTTGGATGAACTCCTCCATAAGAACATGCCACCTGGAAGCACATGTGTGCTCCAAGTTTTCTATGTGAGATAAAAAATTCAGCTTTGACGATAATAGTAGTGAGGGCAAGACAAATCCGGGAAGCTTCCACTGTAGTCCATTTATGGCCTTATTCTAGATCTCAGTCTTCCATGAAGTTACTGTAAGTGATCTTCCAGCGTATTTTTCGCACCAACCAAAAATTGTGTGGTCACAAAATTGTCCCCCTGTTATATATAAATCAAGATTCCCTATGCTCTTTTACAACCAAATCCAGAGCCTTTTATTCATTCATTCATGCCTCTATCTTATTGTGTCTGCGCATTCTAGCAACTAGATTTATCCCTGTTTCTTGGATAGCCCGGTCAAGCCCAAGTGCTGTATCTGTGAGAGAAGTCATTAGTGTTTCCAATGGAGGATCTGGGAAAGCGTGACGCGAATTATGTGCCTCTCTCACTAGTGACATTTCTCGATAGAGCGGCGGTGGTGTATGCTAACCGGACGTCTATAATCTACGATCAAGGAGGTGTTCACTTTACATGGGCCGAGACCTCGGACCTTCGCAGAATTGTGGCATCGTCACTTGTTAGTCGTTTCAAGATACAAAAAGGGGCCATGGTCTCAGTTCTGGCACCTAATGTTCCTGCTCTTTATGAGGCACATTTCATTGTTCCAATGGCAGGGGTTGTTCTCAACACCATCAAATCTCGCCTCGACACTCGCAATGTGGCCATCATTCTTTCCCACTCCCGCGCTAAGGTTTTGCTGGTTGAATACCAGTTGTTGTCCCTAGTCAAGGACGCCCTTGCCCTTCTCGAATCGCCTCTCGTCATTCCACGTCTGATCCTCATACACGATCTTGTCGATGGCCTTCTAGTTGCTCAAATTGATCAACTGGTTGATCAAGTTAGGATCGTAATCAACGACCCTTACGAGGATCTGGTTCGAGGTGGGGATCCATGTTTTGAGCCGGTAAAGCCCGCATACGAGTGGGAGGCGATTTCCCTTAACTACATGTCTTTCTCAAAAGAAGAAACACATTGCCAGAGCTGGAAATACCATAAATTTGATTATTTATTTATTTATATAATGAGAATTTTGTTGAAATTTGTATTTCAGTTATAAATTGATAAGAATTTTAATTGTAAATTGTTTTTATGCCACCAATTGAGGATGTCGGTGTTGTTATATACTTAGGGATTACTTCATTACTGAGGATCTCTAGATTTGAATCAACTGGTATTATAGCCTGAGAATTGGGTTGCATTGGTTCTGATACCCTAAATAGCCCAATTGATAATACTGATATAAAAATTAATGCAGTCCAGTTGTTTATTTTCATTGTTGAGGATCTACATATTTGTATAAAGTTTTGTTATAGCTTTACAAAAACGTCTTTACACCTTCTTGGTTGTGGTATAGCCTGAATGGTCCTAGTCATCATTCTGATAAACAAATTGAAGCATTTCATTTTCTCCAATTCATGGCTTTGTGATCTTTAGCAATTGCACCACCAGTTGCCACAAAGTGATTGATGACCCTTCCTTTCACAAGAATTCCCTTTATTTCCAAGTAACCTAGATGCCCTCTTTCAAATTACTTTTTTTTTCACATTGCTACACATCGTTCAACACTGCCTTTAAATGTGACTTTTTTTTTTGTGGTGCCCAGTCCTAGGTGACTATTTTTAGCTATCGAACTAATTACCTCCTTACTTCTGACATGACAAAACAGTTGTTCTGATATCTGCGCTGGGCCTTCTTCCTTCAATCGTTGCTTATGGTTTTGGTAGCACTGTGTAATGTTATTTTACCAATAAAAATGGATAGTATGCTCATTCCTTGATGTTTAAATGAATGAGGTCTCTAAGGCAAGAAAAGAAACAAAGAAACACATGAGTATGCATTTTGCAGTGTTTGCTGTAAAAATTGCACTGCTCTGTGTTGTTTTTTTTGTATACTATCCCAATGAAAGGTGTTGCGCATGTATGTATAAGTCATGATATTCTAGGTGTTTAATTTTTAGTCTCTTTGTGTTTCTTCATTTTAGTACCCTGAATTAGAATGAAATGTATTGAAACCCTAGCTCCATCAGCAATTGACAACCCACTTCTGCATTTAATATTTTCTTATGGGTTTCGTTCGTCATGCTGGTGGATTTAGACACGCGAAATTTCTTTGAACATTCCCTAAATCAACTACTTAGTCTGAGTGGTTTATTTCCATGATCAGAGATAAATGATTCTTCTCATTTTTTTCAATGATTAAAATCCAGATATTTATTTCTCTCACATGGGTGGTTTCTATTATTAGTTCCTTGAGAGTGCACCATAATACATACATGTTCAGTGCGGATCCCATATCGAATCCTTTGTGTCGGATGGGACTTTTAATATTTATCTGAAACATACCCTAGTTGTTCTAAACTCCAGGTCAATAAGGATGGTAGCACAAATTGTTTGATAGCAAAGTGTAACTTCATAAAGTTAAATAGATGAGCTGAAATATTAATTGACTATCACAAGGATGAATGAACTGACATAATGAAATGATAAATCATCTATCGCTCATTTTAGTCACCTTATTTGTGGAAATCTGTGAAAGCGAATAAATTAAATTATGTCCAAAGAATAAATTTGTTTTTTTTGTCAATCATACTCATCTGCCAAACAAATTCTTATTTATTCATACAATTAAAATAAAATTAGAAAATGTTCCGTGTAATAGGTGAAATAAAATTTTAGAAACAGAACAAAATACAAACTTACGTAGAGAATAATCTTAAAAATAATAATTTATCTCCTTTTTTTTTTTAAGGAGAGTATGGAATTGTTTATATATGTCTAACAAGTGCATGGAATTTTATTATATATGTTTCAATTTTGAAAATTTTGAATTATGTATTTTGTTGAACTTAATGGAGAGTTTTATCATATATTTTTCTAGAGAAAATACTCCATGTTTCTTTTAGAGTAAAAGATAATTGGGAAGCTTTCTGGATAAAAGAACTCTGGATGGAGAAGAAAAATAGTGATTCCATAATTAAGTACTAATGACTTTGTATGAAAACAAATATTTACATACACCCTAGAATAGGCTTGTTCTTTATAGCTAAAAAGCTAAACATTATTCCTAAAGACAATCATTGCGATTAACAACTAATTTTTCAACAACTAATTTTTCACACTTATTTAAACTTAACCTAACAGTAGGTCAACTGAATTTTTTTCAAGTTGCTTCATTTGAATCTTAGTGGTGCCCAACCAAAACCGAAGGAGAAAGCTTTGGAACTATGGCTATAAAATTTTACCATTAAAACACTCGGCCTGCATGCATGGCCATGTCAGTCCACAAGGGGTTAACATGTGTGGGGGAAAAATTGAACTCTTATGACGAGAATATCACCACTTATACTTTGCCACAACTTGAAGTGTATTTGACCTCCAACTATTTTTTTGTCATGGGTTTGTTATAATTATTTATAGTGACAAAATTAATTTTTTTTGGAAACTCTTGTACACCAAGATGCCGCCAGTTATTTGTGCATTTGTTGCTCAAAAGTTTTAAACTCACTACTTAACCCTTGAGCTCCACATATTATATTTTCTCGTTATTTAGTTTTTAAATATTCTCCCTTAATTCCTTTATTAATAAAATAAAAAATATATATTCAATAATGATGTCCTACCATTGTCTCTGTGCCTTCTTTTCCAACGATGAATAATATATGGTTAGAATTTTTTCCTTTTATGAGAAGTACATATTATGGAGTCTCTTCTTTAAGGGGTGTGCTACGAGGAATAGCCATTAAATTCACCCAGGACTTGAACGTAAAAAATAAGCCACGATGATGAGAATTGGTCACAAAGAAAATAGAAAACAAATAAATGGGGAAAATAAAAAAGAGAAGGCAGAACAAGATGATGAGAAACAAATAGGAGATAACAGTTGTGAAAACTTCAAGTACATCCTACAAATATTTCAAAATTCAACCGTTTGACAAGTAAAATATAAATTCTTTTCTCTAAACAAATTTAAAATTTTTGAGCAATAGAGATAAGTGTTCTGTACTTGCATATTTCACCGGAGAAATACTACATTGCTTTAACAAAAGCCAAATATTATTCATAATATCAATGTACAAAAGGTACATGCATATTGTAGGGGAGAAATAGTCCATTGATTTAAGCAAAGCCAAATATTATTCATAATATCAGCGTACAAAAGTCTTGGTGGAAAATTCCCAAAGTGATTGACTTCCTCCACTTACAAATCTGATCTTGTAATCTGAATTCTAGAAGACAATTTTTCCAACTTTGAGTGCCAGATAATATCTAGCCTTGAAGAGTTTAATTAGAATGATGTCCATGGATACCTCAGGATCAACACCCTACCAAAGTGCATGCCAGTTTCTCCCACAATGGTCCATCTTGGTAAGATCAACAAAATAACTAGATATGAAAAGAATGATGTCAATGTATACCTCAAAAATCAACACGCTGCCAAAGTGCATGCAAATTTCTCCCACAATGGTCCATCTTGGTAAGATAAACAAAATAACCAGCTATGAAAATGAGTAGATCAATTTAAATATTTTTTTCTTGATTTATATAATGTTTCTATAAAATCATATTTTTGTTGATTAAATATTGATCTTTATTATTATATTTTATATAATTTATTATTTAATCTCATTATATATTTATGAAATATATCATTTAATTTCAATTAAATTTCAAATACTATTTAAACGATTCATTTCACAAATAACTTTATATTTAAACTTTTAAAAACCACACCAATGCAAAAACATAAATATAATAAGATTACTCATTCTTGCCACTAAATTTGGTAGTGTATGCTTTAAAAGGGGTGCTCCCTTTGGCATCTAAATTTGTTTAAATAGGTGTCCACATGCTTCAAAAGACCCAACATGAATATTGAAGCCCAAGGTATTCTCTTCATATATGTTTGTGTCTCTCCCACCTCCATTTTTTTATAAGTTTAAATTTATTAGAAGTCAAACAAACATTTTGTATAATTATCCTCGATAAAATTCACCACATATCAAGTAAATATATTATAAAATTGAATTTGTTTTAGATTTCTAAAAAGTAAGTGATGAGAGCAAGGAGGAGGGGTGAAGATGCAAGGGAACAATACCGATGTTCCTATTCCTACAATTCGTATTTTCCCCTTTCTCATTGGTTGGATGTGATTCTAAAATGAAAATTTAATAAAAAATAAAATAAAATAACTACATTGTACCCAAATTAGCAACTTAGAAGATTAATGTCCAGCACATGAAGTTGGAATTTCACATTAGGAATAGGCGTAATAAGGGTTTGGGTACATGCATATATTAAAAATGGTCACCATATCAAACAAAACATTACATTATTGATGGTTAAGTTAAGTTGGAAGGTAATAGTTTAAAAAAGGTGGGAATGCAATGGGACTTTTACTCCTTATTATCCTTTTAGAGAAATATATGATCTTAACACCAACAATGTTGGATTCCCCATCCATCATTCTTAGTTAATTCGATGCAATGCTGAATGAGGGCGTTTTCTTCAATTACTAATATCCCTAGGGTTAAGTGAATGCACAGTCAATCTCGTTATTTGGCTCATTATTCTATTTATTAATTTGTTAATTTTGAGACTTAACTAGCTCTCAAATTGTTGGTGTATTTATGTGGAAATTAGCAATATTCATCCACTTCTTAGTGTTTCATTCATTCGTGTGGTTATGGTATATTCTTTTGAGTAATAATTGTAAATTATACTACAACATTAAAAACTTTTGGTTGGTTTCTTAACTAGTACAGGCATCATTTCAGCGATCTCATACCTATAAATTCATTGGAATATTATACATTCAATTCATATATATTCTTGTGGGAAAATCTTGTGCTTTATTTCCCAATCTAATAACCAACTCACCATTGTGTACTTTTGGCATAATGCAAAGGCATGAACATGGGTGTCGTTCATACTTAAATCTAAGGGGTGAACTAGAAAATTTCTATTGGTTATATGAGTTGTCACAAGTGGAATTTGTTGTTGTGGGAAAAGGTTGTACTTTGTTTCCCAAGTTAATAACCAACACACCATTGTGTACTTCTGGCATCAAATTCCAAGGCATGAACATGGGCGCTCCTAAAAAATCGTTCATATTTAAATTTATTGGGTGAATTAGCAAATCACTATTGATTATGTGAGTTGTCACAACAAAATTTGGGAGATGCAAATTGGCAAACAAAGGCGGACAACAAATTTTGGGAGATGCAAATTGGTAAACAGAGGCCGCTTGTTTATCTGAACGTCTTTGTATAGTTTACTATTATGCTTTACTTCTCAATTAAGAGTTAATGAGTATTTATGGTTTACCTCTCAATTAAAAATTTAATGATTCAAGTTGAATTAGAACTAAGAATTACTTTTATTAAATTTTTAAATTTTAAATAGGTAACATGAGATATTTTGACAATCAAATAGGATATTTTCATGGGTTTGAGAGTATATTTGTAAATAAATTGAATTATTTTCTTTTTTTCATGTAAATATATTCTCAAATTTTTTTGGAAATATTATAATATTAGGCTTCTGTGAAGAGTATGATATTAGGATTTCCAAATTTATTTTATTTTTAAATTATATTTTATTTTAAAAAAAAAACTAATAATTTAAATCTTGCCATTTAAAAATTATAATGAGATTAGTGCAAGATTAATAAAATTAAGATAAATATATAAATTAAATATTATTAATATATAATAATAAAAAGAAAACTCTATCTCAATTTTTTAAAGTAAAATTAAAAAAAATCATAAATTAACTAAATTTTATTTTTATTTAAAATAATAATGATAATTATTATTGATAAAAAGAATTAATATAGAAGTAAAACATTGATGTATAGAATTAAAACATTTATTTGTTTAAAAATAATATATAACAATATTTCAAAAAAATGAAACAAATGTTACTCTTAGTACTAGAAATGTGTTTCATAGTAGTAAAAATTGTACATTCTAGAAATCAATATTTCTTCACAATGGTTTTAAATATTTCATTAGCATAATAGGTAGTAAATTATATCTTAATCATTTTTCATCATCTCAATATTTCAATTATTATTTTAATTGTGTGTTACCAACTTAATACAAACATGATAAACAACCTAAATATGATACAATAATTATTATTTCAAATCAAAGTACAACTTTTCAAATTCAACTATTCCAATTTAACAATCTTATAGGCCTCTCTTTGCACCTTTTAAAACAAGTTCTAGTTTAATTAAACCTATCTCACTAATTCCATTATCACCAACGTCATGGGCTTCCTAATTTGATTGGATTTCATCTTCCATGACCTCGTTCAGCCTCTCATCGTGGAATTGAATTACAGTATGTGTTTCTCCTAAATTACTGCTAATAGGATCCATATTATCAATCTTCTCAAGTAAAGACATGATAACACTATCATAACCAAACCTTATATTGTTGGTTCTCTTTCCCTCGGGCAAGGCCAATTCACAATACCAATACTTTTGTGTCTCTCCCTTATTCTGAGAAACTAGTGTGGAAACGACCATCTCTGCAAAGAAAAGTTGTGATTAAAGTTAAAACATAATAACACACTGATAGCCTCCTTTATATAAGCTATAATTTTAACTTCAAGGTATCATAGATGTGAGACATCAATTGGTTAGAATTTTTTTCATTAAAGGCTTGGCAGATATAAAGTGTTAAATACCAGTTCATATTTCATTTTTTCGGTTAAACACAACTAAGAAATACTGAAACCTGTCGACAAGAAAATAAATAGAGTTAGCTAGAGTTGATGGCTGAGAAAATTTTAAAGATTTTCGAAGTGTAGAGGCCACAATTTTGTGGAGAAGATAGTGGAAATTCCTGTAGTATTTTGAAAAATTTGGTAGCTTTTTTTGAAATCCAGGTTAATTCTATCAAGATTTGAGTTATTGATGGTGTTGAATCCATAATTAAAAAAAAAAGAGTCAAAATCTCCTAGTATTTGATATTTTGAAAAAAAAATCACCTAATTCTAGTTACAATTTCACCATCCGAGAAAAATTGTGGTCTTGATGGTGCTGAATCTATAATGAAAAAAGAATCAAACACTCCTAGGATTGGATTTTCTCAAATTTAGGGGTTATTGATGGTGTTGAATTCATAGTTAAAAAAAATCAAAAACTCCTAGTATTAGATATTTTGAAAAGAAAAGCACCTAATTCTAGTGATAATTTCACCATCTAAGAAAAATTGTGGCCTTGATGGTGTTGAATCCATAATAAAAGAGAATCAAACATGCTTAGGATTGGATTTTTTCAGAAAAAAATTCACCTAATTGAGGTGATAATTTCACCATCCGAGTAAGATTGTGGCCTCTATGCCTTAAATATTAACAAAACTATCAAACCATCTGAGATCCATCTAACACCGGATCTATCATCCTCTGAGAGGGATCAAATCCCTCGAGCAGCAAACCTTCTATTTGGAGTATATAACTTGAGGAAATGTTTTCACCTCGAGGGATTAGATCCCTCCCAATGCATGATATATTCGTTATTATATCGATCTAAGTTGGTCCATTTTAGGGAAACAATGTTACATTTTTAGATTATCATTATTATGTATATTTTTGAGATTAATTTCAAAATTCACATTATGCTTTGTTTGTTTAGCATGATCATATCATTCTCTTATTTAATTTAGTCTGTCTTGCTTGCCTTTTTTGTACATCTATGTTTGGATGCTTTGAGTGGTTTGTGTGTTTATGTGTTTGGATTTGGATGGTATTGTTTGCGATGTGTAAGTAATTGTCTATAAATAATCCGTTAGTGATGAAGAAGCGAGACAATATTTTCAATGGTTTGTAGGAGGATTGATACTACACATATATTTCATTTAATTTTAAGTATCACAACTTCTAACAACTAATTAATTCTTAATAGTGTCCCTCTCAGTAATACTAAATATATCTTAATGAGTAATTTTAATAATTTAATGCGTAAAGATTACTTGACTCCTGAAATAATTTGTTTCTTTACTAATGTTTGAAATAATTTATTTCCATCAAGAATATTTTGTAATTTTCTTAAATCAGTACATCTAATTCAAGTAATCAAACAACGCTAGAAATAAACATATACACTGAAATCTATGCATCTAGTGCAAGCAATCAAATACAATTAGAAATCAACATCTTTTCTAAAATCAAAGCATCTAGTGCAAGAAATAAAATAAGATTACAAAACACCATCTACACTCAAATCAATACATCTAAAGTAAGCAATCAAATAGGATGAGAAATCAATATCTACACTGAAAATCAATGCATCTAGTGCAAGAAATCAAATAGGATTAGAAATAATCATTTACATTGAAATCAATGTATCTAGTACAAGAAATAAAATATGATTAGAAATCATCACCTACATTGAAATCTATGCATATAGGGCAAGAAATATTCTTCACTCTCTCCCCCCTCCATCTATGTATATATCTCCCTCCATATCTCCTTCTTTGTCTCTCTATCTCATCTCCCCAAACACACACTCTCTCTCTCCATATCTATCTGTCTCTCCCTTCCTCTCTCCCTCTATTTGTCTCTCCCTTGCTTCCTCTCTTCGCCTCCCATCTATATCTCTATCTCCCTCTGCCTCTCCTTTGTCTCTCTATATCACCCCCAAAACATGCACACTCTTCTTTCATATCTATCTATCTCTCCCTCCCTCTCCCTCTCTCTTCTCCTCCTCTTCCTATCTCCCTTTCTGTCTCTCTTCCCTCCTACTCGCCTCTCTCCATCTCTCTCTATCTCTCTTATAACTCCCTCTCTCTCTCTCTCTCCCCCCACCTTTCTCTTTCTATGTCTTTCTTCTTACCTCCCTCTCTCTCACCTTCCCTCTCTCCTTCTCTCTCTCACGTCCTCTCTCTTCCTTCATATTTCTCCCTTTCTATCCCACCTCCCTCTATCTCCCTTTCTGTCTCTCTTCACCCTCCAACTCAGTCACTATCTCCATCCCTCTCTCCTTCTCTCCCTCCTTGCTTCTGTCTCTCCTTCTTTGTCTTTGTATCTTAGCCCAAAAAATACGCACTCACTCTCCATCTCTCCCTTGTCACTCCCTCTCTCTCTCTATCCATTTTTCTCTCTTTATGTATTTCTTCTTCATGATGCAGGGGCATTAGGCCTAAGAAAAGACTTTTTATATAAATAGACATAGGGGGGTTTATGTTTTCAATTTCCGATGTAAATTTTCATATTTGAGTGATTTTAATAAAATGTAGAAGGAATCGTAACTACCCTCGAATGATTAGAGGACAGGAGAAGTTAGTTAGTTGGAGTGTGAAGAGTCAGTTCATTTTTCTAGGAGTTAGGCTAAAATTAGGATTTGATGAGTTTATCGAATCATTGTAGGGAGCTGAATCGATTGATTCCCAATTTGTATAAAAATAAACCTCTGTGGTAGAGTCCTACAGACCTACATAGGGCTGCATAGAGCTGTAGAGTTAGAGGGAAAAATTAGAGTGTAGCAAGAGGCCATCAGATTGAAGATCTGGCCTGAACAGGAGGTTTTGTAAGGAAATTCAAGATTATGTTATGGAAGAAATTTTTTCAGTACTATTTGTGCATTCGTTGATTAATTCCTGTGTGAAAATGCCTTGAATTCCTTGTATGAGTAGGACTCTGTAAATTGAGTTAAGAGTCTGCCTGTATATTCAGAAATGAGAGTGTATGCAAACCAGTGCGATAAAACCATGTTAAGAACCATTGGAAATGTGTGTGATTTGTGCTTAATTGAATTGTGTATATGACTAGGTAACCCGATGATTAGTTCGGTAAATAAGGTGTTATATATGTATGGGGCGCGTTCTGAAACGGATTAATTTCATAAAGGTTTCATTCGAATTAACTCTATGTGTAGAGTGATTTGAGTTTGTATGAGAATGTGGGAAATCGTCCTGTGTAGAGACGTATGGGTTAATTCTCAACCGCAAGGTGAATTGAAGCATTGAAGTAGAGGGTAAGTGTATTGCCTCTAATTGAAGGGTGGATTTGAGTTAAGTAAAGACACTAGCTTTGGTGAGCCGTGAAAATCAAATGGGGATTCGATAACACATTCAAGACAATGGTTAACATATGAGGGAGTGCCATGGTACTGAAACCATAGGGAGAGTTGGTAATAAAGGCGTTGAAGTGTAATGTTGAATCGAGGAGTCGAATTCATAGATAGAAAGGCATGAAGAAAAGGAGGAGTTAACAAAAGGTGGAACAGAACCCTGAGCCAAAGAGCATCGTGGAACCAAGAGGTGAACAGTGAAACCAGATTTGAAGACCAGTGGGTTTCGCGTGAGTCAAAAATGGTAAGCTGAATCATGAAAAAAAATGTGATTCCATAGGATGACGGACCCATGTCGAAGAGTGGTTTACAAAAACCACCCTCATCGCGTTTTTTTTTAGCGTTAACGCTTGGACAATAAAAAAACGCGAATCTCCATTTCGGTCATTGGATCACCAAAACTGATGCGATAAACCAGCAACCGTCAGATGCAATGGAGGATTTAACCACTGGGCCCCATTTCATCGCGTGGTTTTGGGAAATAACCTCTGTGCAGTTTGATCGCGTGACTATTGTCAAATCATTGCATGTCAGCGCGATGGCTCATCAACCGTTTGATGGAAAGGTGCGTTCGTGAAGACTGTGGGGCTAAATCAAAATTACGTTGATAATTGAATATAACCCAAGGCTTAGAAGCAAATAGTGTGGAAACCCAATAGGTTGTGGATTATTAGTTTATGTTGTAAGCTGCGGGGCCCGAGAGCCTTACATATGTTATTGGTTGGGTTTTAAACCTAGGCTGGGGTTTTTTATTAATGTTTGTAACATTGGGGTTGGAGAATGTTGATACACATTATGGCAAGCCGTGGACAATAGTTTCGGCTTTGGAGCTTAAGTCAAAATATTATCAAGTGTTAAAAAACTGCTGATGTTGTCACTAAGGAAGAAAATGGAACAACCATATATTGCGAAAATGTCCATGCACAGTTGGAGAAAGGTTCTGCTTTCCAACATATTGAAAGCAGAGAAGATTTAAATTGTGATGATGGTCAGAAGCTAGAATTTGAACAGCCAATTGGACAGCTTGAAGAGGCTGAAGAGAAGACCATTGAGGAATCTCTAAAGTGTATAGGAGAGTTGGAAAAACAGGGAGATTTGATGATCAGATCATCAAAGGAGACCATGAGGTCTTATGGTTTTATAACTGACAAGTTTTGTGTGAATGCAGGAATTGATGAAGACAGTTCATATGATGAAACTCTGATAAATGAAGCTGAAAGTTGCCAAGCCACATATGATGATTACCTTTCAAATGAAGATCAGATTGTGTTATTGCAGCAAAAGAAATTCATAAATTCCTTGCTTTATAAAAGAGATTGCTTCAATGAGGACATGACAGCTATGTCTAAGGATGACCAATTTGTTATTAATGCTGATAATGACAAATTTTTTTTGTTAAATGGCCAAGTGAAAAGTGATGGAATAAAAATTGAAGTTATTGCAGAAATGGAAGATCAGAATTCTATTCTGATGAAGGCTGAAGAGATAGTGATAATAGGGAACTTGACTTGTGATAGAAAGTAAGATAGTGAAGATTGTGAAGATGTTTTCTCCCATGAGATGACAGGATTGTATCATAAGTTAAGTGTTCCAGAGCAAAGGACAGAAACACAGAGAAAAGGTGTTCAAATGGTAAAGGCAGATATGGATGAGGATGAGAAGGTTCATTTTTATGAACCAGAGTAGAAAGGCGTCCTTGAAGAGGATGATGGAGAAGAGAGACTAGCTGACAGTCTTGAGAATTATCTGAAGAATTGGAATCATCATCGACAGCCGATGACATAGTGAAATTGGGAGCAATACCGAAATGTTATGAGAGTGCCACACCCAGCTCTCGTATTTTTTTCTTTGACAATTGCTTGGTGAATGCAGATCCCGTTGATGTCAATTGAATGCGCTGAAAACAATAAAAGAGGAAAGAATTTTATGAAGATTTTAACCACAGAATTGTGAGAACTTGACATGATGACCATTAATCAAACGGATTCGCACCACAATCAAATAGGACCTCACTTCAAGATTAGGCTACACAAAGACAAGATATACAAGAATAAATAATATCTTCTGTTCAGTACACAGAATTCAGATATAAGAATTATGCGTGGACCGAATAATTAACACCATTGAGTCTTTCAGAATGAAACTGAAAATTGTCAAGTCGACTTGTTGACAGATCACCATGGTAAGAGACAATCCATCACAATGGATACCATCTTGAAATGTAAAGTGATGAATGATGAGCCATCAAGAGAGGGGCTTATAGGATGCCTCCTATAAAGGAACTTGTTATTTCTGCAGATGACAAGGAAGAGTTGGCTTATTTGAATAGCTAAGAGAAGACTGTCTGGCATACTTTTGGGGCTGCTACAGCAGTAGAGAATCAGAGTTTTAATCTAGTAGAAGATGAAAGTGAAGTACTTGAAGAACTTGATTGGATTGACAGAATCAATCAGGAAGAAGGAAGACAACTGCTGAGGATATTCAAAAAGGGAGAAGAAGAATTTGTTGAACCAAGTTTACAACATATTGGTGGAATGCTGGAAAGAAGATGACTGAAATGTTTGCTTAAAACATTTGAAGAGAATGAAATGGTAGAACAACAGCTTGGAGTGTTGCTGGAGGAGGTGTTGGAGCAACAAATTGAAGTGTTTCTAGGAGAGGAGGAAGAGACACAAAGATTTTATAATTTTGATGTTTGTCTTATGATTGCAGGTACTGATGGAAGGACTAAGGGATATTCAGCCCAGAAGAGGAAAATAGGTGATGATAGTGACTGGCAATTTAAATACCAGTCTGAAGAATTGATGAAGACAGAGAATGAAGAAATTGTCATGGATGACAATCAGGAAGAGTTTTACTGTTGCAGAGAGCAAGAGGGTATGGATGATTAGGTGGCAGTTAGGGCAGCAGTAAGAACTGAACAAGTAAAAGTTCAGCAAGAAAGAGCTCATCAAATAAAATCTAGAGCTACAACAGGAGATCAACAATTTACAACAAGAGTGAGGACTGAGCAAGTAAGAATGAAGCAAGCAGAAGCAGAAGTAGAAGTTCAACAATCAAGAAGGAGCAGTAACCAGCAGTCAGAAGATAAATTAGATCAAGAAATTGAATTTATGAGGAGACTGAAGGTGGGAGTGTCTGAGAAAAAGACAGGAGCAAGAAAAAAAAGGAACAGTAGCAGTAAGGGAAAGACAGTCACAGGCTATGAAAGCTTAACAAGTTGAAGGATGCACCATAAAATATGGAAGCCTGGAGGAGTGAAAAAGAAAAATGTTGCAGCAGATGACCAGCTTCAGAACAAAGTGTGGGATCCAGGAAAACAAGGATAAAGCACATGATCAGGAGATCATGAATCATTTTAACCTGGGGAGTCTGATGTAGGGGAATTAGGCCTAAGACAAGACTTTGCATATAAATAGACATAGGGGGCTTTATGTTTTCAATTTCTTAAGTAAATTTTCATATTTCAGTGATTTTAATAAAGTGTAGAAGGAATTTTAACTGCCCTCGAATGATTAGAGGACAGGAGAAGTTGGTTAGTTAGAGTGTGCAGAGTCATTTCAGTTATCTAGGAGTTGGGCTAAAATTAGGATTTGAGGAGTTTGTCGAATCATTGTAGGAAGATGAATCGATTGATTCCCAATTTGTATAAAAATAAACCTCTGTGGCAGAGTCCTGCAGACCTGCATAGGGCTGCATAGAGCTGTAGAGTTAGAGGGGAAAAGTAGAGTGTAGCATGAGGCCATCAGATTGAAGATCTGGCCTGAACAGGAGGTTTCTGTAAGTAAATTCAAGATTATGTTATGGAAGAAATTGTTTCAATACTATTTGTGCATTCGTTGATTAATTCCTGTGTGAAAATGCCTTGAATTCCTTGTATGAGTAGGACTCTGTAAATTGAGTTAAGAGTCTGCTTGTATATTCGGAAATGAGAGTGTATGAGAACCAGTGCGATAAAACCGTGTTAAGAACCACTGGAAATGTGTGTGATTTGTGCTTAATTGAATTGTGTATATGACTGGGTAACCCGATGATTAGTTCGGTAAATAAGGGGTTATATATGTATGGGGCACGTTCTGAAATGGATTAATTGCATAAGGGTTTTATTCGAATTAACTTTGTGTGTAGAGTGATTTGGGTTTGTATGAGAATGTGGGAAATCATCTTGTGTAGAGACGTATGTGTTAATTCTCAACCGCAAGGTGAATTGAAGCATTGAAGTAGAGGGGAAGTGTATTGCCTCTAATTAAGGGGTGGATTTGAGTTAACTAAAGAAATTGGCTTTGATGAGCCGTGAAAATCAAATGGGGATTCGATAACACGGTCAAGACAATGGTTAACATATGAGGGAGTGCCATGGTACTGAAACCATAGGGAGAGTTGGTAATAAAGGCGTTGAAGTGTAACGTTGAATTGAGGAGTGGAATTCATAGATAGAAAGGCGTGAAGAAAAGGAGGAGTTAACAAAAGGCGGAACGGAACCCTCAGCCAAAGAGAATTGTGGAACCAAGAGGTGAACAGTGAAACCAGAGTTGAAGACTAGTGGGTTTCGCATGAGTAAAAAATGGTAAGTTGAATCGTGAAAAAAAATGCGATTCCATAGGATGACAGACGCGTGGCAAAGAGTGGTTTACAAAAACCACCCTCATCGCGTTTTTTTTTTTTTTTAGCGTTAACGCTAGGACAATAAAAAAACGTGAATCTCCATTTCGGTCGTTGGATCACCAAAATTGATGCGATAAACCGACAGCCATCGGATGCGATGGGGGAGTTAACCACTGGGCCCCAGTTCATCGCGTGGTTTTGGGAAATAACCTCCGTGCAGTTTGATCGTGCGACTATCGTCATATCATTACATGTCATCGCGATGGCTCATCAACTGTTCGATGGAAAGGTGTGTTCGTGGAGACCGTGGGGCTGAATCAAAATTACATCGATAATTGAATATAACCCAAGGCTTAGAATCAAATAGTGTGGAAACCCAATAAGTTGTGGATTATTGGTTTATGTTGTAAGCTGCGGGGCCCGAGAGCCTTACATATGTTATTGGTTGGGTTTTAAACCTAGGCCTAGGTTTTGTATTAATGTTTGTAACATTGGGGTTGGAGAATGTAGATATACGTTATGGCAAGCCGTGGACAATAGTTTCAGCTTTGGAGGTTAAGTCAAAATATTATCGAGTGTTAATACAATGCGATGGGTTCTATAATATGGCCTCATAACCACTATACATTGATTTAATCATGAAGTGAGTCTGCGCTCTGACATAGTTGTTAGGCCTTTATGAAATATGGGTTTTAGAAAATGGCCTATTATATGCATTGAGGGGTTTTATAACCTATAAAATAAATAGTAGGATATTAAATTTCCCACACTCATCTAAATTTCCAGCTCAGAGAGAAGGATGGAGAAGAAATTTTATAGGCACAAGACAGTGAAAAAATATGAGTAAACAGGAACTGTGGGTTTTACCTAGCATCACTTCACTCCATATCTGCCCCTCCAAATTCATCTCTCTGTCCCTCCTTCTCAAATCCTCTCTATTCCTTCCCCTCCCTCCCTTTCTCTCATACCTCTTTATCTTTCCCCTATCTCTCTCTCCAACCTTGTCACTATCTCCCTCCCTCTCTCCTCCTCTCTGCCCTCTCTATATTTCTCTCTCTCTCTCTCTCTCTCTCTCTCTCTCACACACACACACACACACACCCTTCTCTCCCTCCCTCTCTCTCTTTCCCTCTCTCCCTCTCTCTTTCTCTCTCACCCTTCTCTCCCTCTCTCTCTCACCTCTCTCTCTCTCTCTTCATTCTTCCTCTCCCATCTCCTTCATTTTATCTCCATCTCTCCCTTGTCACTCCCTCTATCTCTCCACCTCTACCACTCTATGTCTTCGTTCTTCCCTCCATATATATCTAGAATTAATTATATATCATGGTATATTAATATATAATATAATATAACAAATTTAATATTATATTAAATATACTATTGTATTAATCCAAAGTTAGTAAATTTAATAATATCAATAATAATATTATATTAAATATTACTATTAATCTTAATTTTTTAATATCAATATTAGATTTAATGACGTTTTTTACATCACATGATAATAAAATTTATAATAAAACTACATCAAAATAATATATATGGTTTTTTCTTTTAAAGATTTATTTTACAAATATTTAATTAAAAGAAATAGTAAAATATTTAGAGCAAAATTTTCATTTTGTTTGTATTGAATTATTTTTTTCCTTAAGAGTAAAGATGTTTAAAATTTTACCTAATTAAGAACTTTAATGTGTGAATTATTTTGTTAAGGTAAATTTAAGATCCATTCATTCATATATATGCTAAAATCATTACTAAACACATGAGATAATTTATCATTCATTCAAATTATATATAGTAATACATCCTTTTATTTTTATAATTAATTTTAGTCCATTAATAAAATTAAAAAGTTATATATAATCTAAAGATTCAAGTTGTATATAATTTAAGATTTGACAAAATGTTTTGATCAAAGTTATCAGTCTCTCCACCTTTATTGAGTATGAACCACATTAGTTGGTTCGGAACGCCAATCTAATTCTAATGATGTGATTAATCCAAAAATTCTTTTATCTACATTATGGATCACAAAAATCTTAGATCTAACACAAAAATTATTCTTATTATTTTTTAAAAACACAACATACTTACACATCATTTTCATATTATTTCATATTAAATTTTGAAAACATGACATACATGCTTACATTTCAGGAAGCTGAGCTTATAGAATGAGCGAGCTTCTCAGCCCAATGAGATGAAAGTTTCGGATGAAAGTTTCCCAACGAACCCGATGTGCTTTTCTATTCAAGTCTTTTCCTTTGCCGAGACTTTTACTTTTCTCTTCAAGTCTTTTCCTTTGTCTCGACATTTCCATCGTTTGTTCGTGATTCAAATCTCGACACGTCCTACACTCTGTGATATGCACCAGTCGTGCCTTTCCCGTGAAGTCAAGATCCGGCATCTTCTACTTTCATTTCGCGTTCATCGCGAAGGTTCCCGTCTTCTCGCTTATCCTGATTTGACTTAGCGAATTGTGGAAGTGTAAATCAAATTTAGTTCAATCGTTGGCCGTCCAAATCGGGTTGCCGAACACACCTAATTTATTAACCGCGTTCTCCATTCAAATCTTGACACGCCCGACACTCTAAGCTAGTCGAGCGGTCGTTCCTTTGTCGGTTGTTCGTTGGTGATTTTGAACGGGAAGACTTCCATTTTTATCAATTCTGTTGGATAATTGACCTTTTATAAGATTCAAGACACAAAATTAATTTTAAATCTTTTTTCAAACCAAACAACCCATTTTTGTATTGAAACATCTTTTGTAAAAGACTTATAATTACTCACTTTAAGATTTGTTTTCTTTTAATTTTGATAGCAAAATGGTGTGCCGGGCTTAAGGAGAGTTGGTCTCTCTTTTCTCTGAAATTTTCATTCAATACAAGGAGTCTACTTTATATTATTTCCTTCAAATTCATTTATCAATTTCATGGAAATTGATTAATGAATATCTTTGACAGTCCTCATATAAACCAATACAATAGACAGTCCTTATATAAACTCCCGAACAATAAGACCTTTGGTATTTTGAATAACACACACGAAATGATATCTCCCTTTATTATCACCTTGGTCTTCTTATATAAAATGCTCTGACTGTTATAGTGCCACTTTTAAAACAATGACTATGGTTTGAAACCCCCCTTTTTATACTGTCTCAAAGGTTTATAACCCGACGCTCAAGCCTTTGTGAAAAATAATGCACAATTAACTTCCGACCTTAGCACTTAGTGTTATACAATGGTTTGACCCTTTTCACAAACAAAAACCTTAATACAATGCACCCCTTCTTCTAATGCCAACCTTCGGACTTGTATTATTAACCCCACTTACATTACCAACGTGACATTTTATAACGCATTGCGCCACGGGCCCCACACATCAAACTTATTAAATAAACCTTAAATCAATACAAAACCGTCAGTTCATACCTTGGCTTATCCTCCGTGCAACTCACTGCACGATTGTCGTTTGATCTCCCGTCCTCCAGATCGAACGATCCTCGACAATATCGCATTTTTTTCACGGTAGAAGGTTAAAATTCCAAAAAAACCCGATATGGGTGGTATTTAAGAGGTGACGTGTCGCAAAACTGTTGGATCACGTTTTTTTTGAGTTTTTTCTCCTGGTCCCAATCGTCGCGCGATACCGGTGGTATCCTCCTCCTAAACTGCTCCCGGTATTTGAACAGTTAAAACTCGAATTTCCACGCGAAATTTGATTTATTCCTTCATATTTCCTTCTTCGCTTGGTTTTGTGAACGATCTTATTGGTATCTTACAGCCACTATCATAACAACACAATCGTTTCAACAGGTAGGGTTAATATTCTTAAGATAGACGGAGCCTAACTTTGATCTTGCTCTCCCAACAGAGCCTCTTCACACAAGAAAATTACACGCTTAATTCATATACAGAAGCGTATATCCCAGTGTATCCAGGAACACACACATTCACACAGAGACCAGTAGTTTAACTAATATCAATTGAATGCACAGAATTCACAAACAAAGGAATGAGCCCTTTGGGAGATTGCCAATAACACACAGATATCCACAAATACTCAGTTTTATTCGAACAGGTATTCAATGAGCCTGAAATTTATTCAACAGAGACAATGCTTCTCAGTTCAGTAATTCACTGCCAAATCTCCCCTTTCCAACTATGTCAAGGGTTACAATTTATAACTACTACATGACTGTTTGATTCCTCCTTGAGGACCATTTTATTCTTAATCACAAAAAGACTAATTACATAATATTACTATCAACAGAAATCAAACAGACTGACACGAAAGAACCTATTTGACTTCTACAGTTACTAAACTAACCCTAACTGTTCTAAGTGCAACAGACAGCTAAGGTGTTGACATCTTGTTGGTACATCTCAGAAAATTTTCGAAACTCTCCTAGTCACAACATGTGGACAATCCTCCTACATTGCTGGCTAGTGTCCAATGCCCCTGCATCAGACTCCTAAGGGAAATTTTATTCATGGACTCCTATCCATGAGTTCTTTTACCGAACTGTCTAGCTTCTGCAACATAACTTCAGTCACCCAAGTAGCATCTTCATCTGGCTGGTCCTTCCACTTGATCAAGTATTGGAAATACTCTTGTCCTCTAGTCCTTTTGAACACCTTCTTGTCCAAGATCTTCTCTGGCTGTAATGGCTGTGCTGGAGGTAACTATTTTGCCCACTCTATCTATTCTTTATCTGCTGGTCCTTCATCTGTGCCACCATCTTTATTCCTGTACAAGTTTGCAACATTAAATATGGGAGATATTCGAACATCAGGAGGCAATTCAATCTCATAAGCATTAGCAGAAAATTTTCTCAGTATCTTGCATGGTCCAATCTTTTTGAACTTCAATTTGTTATACTGCTTCTTTGGGAATCTTTCCTTCCTCAAGTGTGCCAAAACCAGATCTCCAACCTCAAAATTGACTTCTCTTCTACTCAAATCTGCTCTTTCCTTGTACTTGATGCTGCTGCCTTGTACCTGCCATTTTACCTGCTCATGTATTGCTTGGATCTCTGTAGAAAATTCTTCTCCATCAGCACTCCTAAACTATGCTTTTCCCAAGTTTTTTAACTCAGATATTCCTCTGAGGTACATTCCATCCCACCAAAGTGTTGCATGTCCTTTCAACTTTGTCACTGTAAACTTGACTCTTTTGTCTTCACTCATCTCTTCATAATCAAAACACTTGTTCATCTCATTGATCCAGTGTATCAGTTCTTCTGGATTCAATCCTCTTGTAAAGCTTGACACTTCAAGTCTAGGCTTGACTGTAGACCTCAGAATAGTTTTAAGGAGTCTCATCTCAGGAGGAATCTCAACATTTCCTCCTACTTCTTCTTCAATTTCAGGTTCACTGACATCTTCAGGATATCTTGGGTGTCCTAACTCTATTGCTTTCAATCTGGCTAAGAACAGCTGCATGGTCTCCTGAACAAAGTCCAAAACTTCTGCATTGTCAACCGGCCTTCCCCTTCTCCTACCAACACCTCTGGCAACTCGGACAACCATGTTAGAATTCTCTACAAAAATATCTCAAAAAATGCTCTGATACCATAAATGATAGAAAAATGGTGTCTCGGGGTTGAGGAGAGCTGATCTCTCTTTTCTCTGAAATTTTCATTCAATACAGGTAGTCTACTTTATATTCTTTCCTTCAAATTCATTTATTAATTTCATGGAAATTGATTAATGAATACCTTTGATAGTGCTCATATAAACCAATACAATAGACAGCCAATATATAAACCCCCCAACAATAAGACCTTTGGTATTTTGAATAACACACACGAAATTATATCTCCCTTTATTATCACCTTGGTCTTCTTATATAAAATGCTTCTACTGTTATAGCGCCACTTTTAAAACAATGACTATGGTTTGAAACCCCCCTTTTTATATTGTCTCAAAGGTTTATAACCTAACGCTCAAGCCTTTGTGAACAATAATGCGCAATTAACTTCTGACCTTAGCACTTAGCGTTATACAATGGTTTGACCCTTTTCACAAACAAAAACCTTAATAAAATGCACCCCTTTTCTAATGCCAACCTTGGGACTTGTATTATTAACCCCACTTACATTACCAATGCGACATTTTATAACACATTGCGCCACGGGTCCCACACATCAAATTTATTAAATAAACATTAAATCAATACAAAACCACGAGGTCATACCTTGGCTTATCCTCCGTGAACCTCACTGCGCGATTGTCGTTTGATCTCCCATCCTCCAGATCAAACGATCCTAAAAAATATCGCGTTTTTTTCACGGCAGAACGTTAGCGTTCCAAAAAAATGTGATATGGGTGGTATTTAAGAGTTGACGTGTTGCAAAAATATTGGATCGCATATTTTTTTAGTTTTTTCTCCCAGTCCCAATCGTCGCGTGATACCGGTGGTATCCTCCTCCTAAACCGCTCTCGGTATTTGAACAGTGAAAACTCGAATTTCCACGCAAACTTTGATTTATTCCTTCATATTTCCTTCTCTGCTTGGTTTTGTGAACGATATTATTGGTATCTTACAACCACTATCAGAACAACACAATCGTTTCAACAGGCATTGTTAATATTGTTAAGATAGACGAAGCCTAACTATGATATTGCTCTCCCAACAGAGCCTCTTCACACAAGACAATTACATGCTTAATTCATATACATAAGCGTATATCCCAATGTATCCAGGAACACGCACTTTCACACAGAGACCAGTGCTTTAACTAATATCAATTGAATGCATAGAATTCACAAACGAAGGAATGAGTCCTTCAGGAGATTGCCAATAACACACAGATATCCACAAATACTCAGTTTTATTCGAACAGGTACTCAATGAGCCTGAAATTTATTCAACAGATATAATGCTTCTCAGTTCAGTAATTCACTGCCAAATCCCCCCTTTCCAACTGTGTCAGGGGTTACAATTTATAACTACTACATGACTGTTCGGTTCCTCCTTGACGAACGTTTTATTCTTAATCACAAAAAGACTAATTACATAATATTACTATCAACAGAAATCAAACAGAATGACACGAATGAACCTATTCAACTTTTACAGTTACTGAAGTAACCCTAACTGTTCTAAGTGCAACAAACAACTAAGGTATTGACACCTTGCTGGTACATCTCATAAAATTTTCGAACTCTCCTAGCCACAACATGTGGACAATCCTCCTACATTACTAGCTAGTGTCCAATGCCCCTCCATCAAATTTTAAAGACTTGTCTTTATAATTACCCACTTCTAGAAATAAATAAATTTTGACTTACTTTTATTGAGCAATTTTCTTTCACTGAAATCGATATTAATGCTCGCTGTTGGAAGCGTTGATTTCAATTAATAGCGCAATTGAATTTCGATTGAATTTGATATTAATGTTCGTTATCTAATGAAATTGTTGCTAGGTGCGTTATTTCATTTGATTGCAAAATTGACTCTGATTGAAATTGATGTTCATGCTTGTTACTGAATGAAATTGATATTAATTCTGGCTGGTAGGAGTGTTGATTTCATTTTAGTGGGCAATTGACTCCTGATTGAAATTCATATGCATGCTTGTTATTGGGAATTTCTAATAGATATTAATACTTAATACTATAACGTTGACTTTAATATGTATAAAAATAAACATGTAACCATTAATCATTATACTGTACTTTAATATTTTTAAATTTTGGTTTTTTTAATTATATATATTTCAGTTATTTAAAATTGGCTAGTGATGGGTTAAAATTGTAAACTTAAAATAGTTTATATTCAATAATTATGAAAATTTTCGAAATTCAAAAGGCTAAATAGGATGAAGACAACTCTTTTTTATATAAATATTTGTATGACCCAGCTTTATTTCAAATTTTAATGATTTTTTTTTTTTTTTTAAATATTTCATTTTTATTTAATTGTAAAGTTTTTATATGGTTAAATGGACATCTTATTCTATTTACAAAATTTAAATAATTTATTATTTTATTTACAATTTTTTTTTATAAATGTTATGTTTTTTTTTTTTAATCCCAGATTCTTGTGATTCATATTAATTCTTTGAAATTTATATTCATTTTTTGAAATTGACTTTCATATAATCGCACAATAAATATTTGTTGGTCGATATTTAGAGCTCTTTAATGAGGTTCACCATCGAGACCAGGATGAAAACTCTAATGGGATTTCTTATGGAGACAAAGATGAAAAATCAATTTATCTTTTGGAATAAATAGCGAAAATGCATCATGTTCCAGAAATTGCCATTAAAAATATAATATATTTTAATCAACAAAAAAACATGAAAATAAAGCTTAATTAATATAAAGTATTAGAGATAATTTAATAAAAGTAAAAATTATAAAAATGTAAAAGAATAAATTCCATAAATAATAAACTAATATGTTATATATTAAATTAAGAAAAAGAAAAATATCAAATATTATAATTTTATTATTATATTAGCATAATTATTTTTATATCATAATTTTATTATTACATTACTATAATTATTTATATAATTTTGTAGTATAAGTCATTAAATTTTTAAAGAAAATATTAATAATTTCACTAAGAAAAATATTAAGGTTGATTTATAGTTAAGTTAGATCAATAAAGGAAATAAATATATATAAATAAATAATTAATTATAAAAAAATAAAGAAATAAATAATAAAATTTAAAATTTAAAAATAAATAGCTAAATAAATAAATATCATTAAGGACAAATTATAATAAGAAATTATATATAACAAACAAACAGAAAGCCCTTGGAAGAAATAGGACCAATAAGTGCAGAATGTCAAACGAATAAATATAAAGAAATAATATATGTATATATAAAAAATAAACATAAATAATTAAAAATAAATAAAAAAATAAAAAGAGAATACATCTAAACAATTAGGAGAAGAGCGCAGGAATTTAATTTTTACTTAGTTTCCAACCATTCTCTTCGTTGATATTTTTTGTATTTCTCAATGTTAATGGCCTCTCTCAACTTTCTATGGTGGAAATGATCAATCCTAGTGATGACCTTGGAGTCATCAATGTCGACATGGTGCTTAGTTTTCACCGCATGTTCAACAATAGTTGAGGAGCATAAACGATTATGCTTAATGTTTGTTGCATGTTCCTAAATTCTTAAAGTAATGGATCAACTGAACTTAGTGAAATATTATGATAAGTGAAAGTTAAAACTTAGTTGGAGAGAAATACTAAGCGAAAGATTATGATAAATGAAAGTTAAAACTTAGTTGTAGAGAAATACTAAGTTGGATGAAAAGTAAGAAAAAACATAGCAGGAGAGAAAGGTTTGCTTTAAAGGAAAAAGGAAAAACTTTTTCCTAATAAAAAATAAAAATCCTAGGTAGTTAAAGGGGTGCAAACCCTAAAAACAATCCTAGGTAGTTAAAGGGGTGAAAATCCTAAAAACATGATGTTGTTAAGGAAAATTTTGTTCGGGTTGAAAATTATAAAAATACCACTAATGAATACATAAGAGGTTGTTATTCCTCGAAGAAAGAAATTTGAGCTTGGGAGGAAATGTTGGTGGTATCTCCTTGGATGGAAGGAATGTGCTTTCTGCAAAAAAAAATTAAGTGATATATTATGGTTATATAATTGCGTTTTCTATACTTGTTGAATCATATATTTTTCTATTTTTTATATCAATTTAAATGTATTCATGCATGAATATCTATAAGCTGTTTGGTTAGGGCGTATATCTATATACATAGTACTATATATGAGTATGTAGAAGTAATACAAATACATGATGCATGACATGTATTAATGAGATGATATGTTTGATTCAGATTATTTTTCCTATTTTCAATATATATGTGTGTGTGTGTGAAATAATTTTTGGGTGCTAAAATTTAGGTGAGGTATCTTGATCTATCAAATTTCATGAGGAATCGTGGCTTACATTTACCAGAACGTATTAAGAAAACATGTACTATAGAATACAATCCTCACTTTAATGGAAGGAACTAAGCCAAAAACTAAAAATGTGTGAGAGTTGTGGGCTAAATTATCACTACAAGAAAAAAGGACATTAGTGAGGGTCATGCTTGTGACAGACCTTTAAGGTCTGTCACCAATGTCACATATGGTGACGGTCCTTAAAAAAACGTCACTGTAAGTGTATATAGTGATGGTCCTTTAAGGTTTGTCACCAAAGCCATTTTCAATGACACTTTTGGTGAGGATCGTTAAAGGCCCATCACTAATTCTCTCTTTGGTGACACTTCTAGTGACGAAATTTTAATGACCCTCACCAATGCTCTTTTTGTAACTTTTGGTGACGGTCAAAAACTTTTCGTCATCATTGATCATTCCAATGAGTTTTTAATGACGCTATGTGCATGTTAATATATTTTTTTATCAAAAGATAACGATTTAGGATCATTATTGTGGAGTCTTTTTTATAATATGTCCAATTCCATAGTGGTTAGAGTCAGTTAATTTTTTAAGAAGTAATTAGTGTGTATCATTTTCCTCAAGTACTGACTAGTCGAATAGATTTTTCCTATGAGTCAACACATGTTTTATATCTATTAAGTTTATTATCTAAAAAATTCCCTTTAGATAAAGTTCCACTAGTGTGTGTAGGAAATATATTATTTAATACTTAATCAAACTCTATCAATTCTATTAATGAGAAAGACCTAACACTCTTCAACAATCTGGGCACACCTTAAATTAACACTTTGGCACACACTAACATTTCTTAGCACCTCTCATGTCTTGGAACATCTTTGTACCTAGAACATATTTTCATGACACTGACGCCCAAACACATGGTGGTATGTGCTAGCACAACATATAAATATCCTAGCATGTGTTGGCATGCATGTAGTCCCTAGCATGCCCCAGAACACATTGGTTGCATGCATTGACATACATTAGCACTTGACACATAATGCCATTGGGAATGTGTTGGGACCTATTATTAGTGTGCATATCATGCCCCTTTTGAAAAGTACAATGTCTCGATTTATTAACCCACTTATTTGTTCATTTCCTTGCATTTTAGCTTGGTTCTTCCTTTTGTTGCCTTGACACTTCTTGACACACATTGACATACCTTAGGACCCTGCACATCCATAACACCTGGCATGTATTGGCATATCTTGACACTATTTGGCACATATAATTAGCACACCCTGGAACTCCCTAGCACACTTTGGCACTTCTTGACATGCCTTGATATTCCCTAGCATTCCTTACCAATGCTTAGCATACCTTGTGACTCCCTCCTTGGCATGACGACTAACACTCATTAACACTAGTCCCTAGCACATGTTCCTCATATCAATAACTTCCATGAATTTTGACCTATTGCTCCCTTAATGTTTTTTCATAGTACTCCTTAACACTCTGCAACATGCATTAACACTCTCTAGCACACTTGAGCACTCTTCAACATGCCCTTCCACTTCATAGCATGCAAAACACTCCCTGACACATATTTGCACTTGGCACGTGTTGGCGCTTGGAAAGACTTAACATGTATGGAATACATTGAGATGAATTGGTATGATTTGGCATGGTTTAATATTAAATTTATTTTGGGTCAATTGTTGCAAAGTATATGGGAAGAAACAAAGGAAGACTTGGCACTTAGAATGCACTAAGACTTGGCACTTGGCACCTATTGGTGCCTAGTGTTGGTGTGTCTAGCACGCCCCCTCTTGGAAAAGGTAAATTAATGACTTATTAACCCTCTTATGTGTTCATTTCCTTGTAGTTTAACTCATTTCTCTGTTTTGTTGCCTTGATAGTCCCTGGCACACATTAACACACCCTTGCACATTTTTGGCATGCCTTATCACTTGGAACATCTTATCATGTTTGACACGCCTTCACACTATCTGGCACATCTTAGCATTCCCTGGCATTCCTTGGCACTCATGTCCTCACAACTAGCCTTTAAATTTTTTCACAACTTGGGAACCCAATCAAGACCTTGGATACTACGGTTCACGTGAAAATATCGGCCTGCTTCAACTGCAACAGCTTGACCAATTGCACCTACTACAAGTAGATTGTGCCTTGTTCACCTAAGAACTACCTATAACTCATCTTATTCCACTCATGTCCAAGCTCAACTCGTCCCACTTAACTAGTTACCAGGACAAGGATCACATGTTCTATCCATGTCCATAAACAACTAAGAATCATAAATTACACAAGAAATATTTCACATGTATGTTCAGTTCATATAAACAGTAGAAAATTACTTGAGAGTTTGCAAGAACCACAATATTCACAAGGCACACAAGATATAAGATGACACAATTCAAGTGCCCCAAAACTTATACACAACATTGTACAATATGCAATTATCTACACTAGTTTAAAACATGAGCATGCAGCCAAAGTGTGGCACATCTCATTTAAAAAAAATATTTAAAGAAAAAACAATGTTGTGCCTAGCACAAAGTGATTTCCCTTTGTCTAAAACTATTGTGTCAAGCCCCATATAACAACCGTAGGCTTGCCTCCTGTAAATTCTATTATGAACTTCTCCTAACACACTTCATCCTTATCACACTTGAATTCACTCACACTCCCTGGAAAACACTCTTATTCCTTCCTTTCCATGCATTTTGACCTAGTTATCCCTTGATATGCTCCAACACTCCCTAACACTTTAGTTCATCATGCATTGACATTTTCCAACATGTGTTAGCATGCCTTTTCATTTCTTTGCATGCCCTGACCCTCCATAGGTATCATGCCCTCACAACTACCCTTACTTAATTTGAAACTTGGGAACCCAACCAAGCCCTCGCTTGACTACAAGAGCTTGACCAAGTTACGGTTACTACAACTAGAATGTTTTATTTAATTGTGTAGCTTGGGAGGTACTCCAGAATCCTAGTGAGATGGGTTTGTGTGATTTTGGTCACAAAAGGCTTTGTGTGAAAATAATCCAAGAAAATGGATTTTGGACCCAAGATGGGGTTTAAAATCTAAAAGACAATAAAAAATGGAAATTAATATTTCCTAAGGTCTAAGTGGATAAAAACCATAAGTTCTAGAGGGTTCGTAAGAGGTCTAGGAAAAACTATTTAAGGAGGTATTAGGATGAAGGAAATAACATCAAGTGATTTGATCAAGGGGGTTAAGAGAGATGTATTCCTAAAGAGGCCATGATCATTAGCATGTCTAGCATTCAATAAGATGCCTCAGTGTGATTTGGAACTTAGAATGCACTAACACTTGGCACTTGAAACTTATTTCCACCTAGTGTTAGTGTGCATAGCATGCCCTTCCTGGAAAATGTAAATTGATGGCTTATTAACCATATGACGTTTTTATTTCATTGTATTTTAACTTGTTTCTCCTTTTTGTTGCCTTGATAGTCCTTGGCACATATTTTCACACCCTTGCACATATTGGCATGCCTTAGCACTTAACACATCTTAGCATATTTTACATGCCTTTGAACTATTTGGCACATGTTAGCATTCCCTAGCATGCCTTGGCACTCATGACCTCACAACTAGCCTTACATATTTTCACGACTTGGGAACTCAATCAACTCCTTAGCTACTGAAATTCATGTGACATTGGTTTGCTTCAGCCTTAACAACTTGATCAATTGCACCTACTACAAGTATATTGTACCTTGTTGACCTAAGAACTGCCTATACCTCATCTTAGACCACTCATGTCCAAGTTTAACTTTACCCACTTAAGAACTTACCAAGACAACAATCACATCTAGCCATGGTCATAAAACAACTAGGAAACATTGCTTACATAGGCAATATTTCACATGTATATCTAGTTCATATAAATAATAGAGCATTAACTAAGAGTTTATAAGAACCAAAAGATACACTAGACACACAAGATATAAGTCGGCACAATCCGAGTGCCCCAAAACTTATACACAAAAATGTACAATATGCAATTGTCTAAAATAATTTAAAACATGAGCATTCAGCCAAAGTGTGCCACATTTCATATAAAAATAATAGATAAAGGAAAAATAGCATTTTGCCAAACACAAATTCTCCCTTTTTCTAAAACTACTTTGTTGAGCCACTTATCGCAATCGTAGGCTTGCCTTTTGCAAATCCTATTATGAACATTTTCTAACAAACTTCATCCTTGGCACGCTTGAATTCACTGACACTCCCTGACACACACTGTTATTTGTTCATTTCCATGTATTTTGACCTAGTTCTCCCTTGTGATGCCTTGACACTCTTTAAGACTCCTCAACATGCATTGACATTGTCAAACATATTTTATCACTCCTTTCCATTCCTTGGTATGCCCTAACCCTCCCTAGTTATCATGCCCTCGCAACTACTCTTACTTAATTTTCAACTTGGGAACCCAACCAAGTCCTCGCTTCACTATAGGATCTTGACCAAGTTACGATTACTACAACTAAACTATGTTGTTTAATTGTGTATATTGGGAGGTACTCCACAAGCCTGGTGATATGGGTTTGTGTGAGTTTGGACACTAAATTATTTGTGGGAAAATAAACCAAGAAAAGGGGCTCTGGGCTTGAGATGGTTTTTAAAATCTAAAATAAAATTAAAAAGAAAAATCATTATCTGCTGAGGTCTAAGTGTATAAATTTCATAATTTCTACATTGTTCTTAAGAGGCCTAGCCAATAAAAGATATTTAAGGAGGCCTTAATATGAAGGAAATAATGTCAGCTAAGAAGGAGCTCATTTCATCAACGAGGCCATGAGAGATGTAGTCCTAAGGTAGGTCGAGTTATAGGGTTGAGTAATTATTGCTAAAGGGAGGCCATGATCATCCACCAAGACTAATATCACCATGTGAGAGTTCACAATAATTTGACATAGCTTAATGGGTTCAAGATAGGAAGTAGGATGGAATATTGTTGGTTCTCTTATGGAAGATCAATCTCAAGAGAGGCGACTCATGAGAATTTGGGCATGTGATTTCAGTGGTGTTTTTGTGTGACTCCCTAACACTTCCTAGCATGTATTATCACACCCCAGTGTCTGGAAAATCTTGGCCAAATGCCACTCTAGCACACTAACATGGCTTAGCACTGCCTAGCATACCATGTCACTCCCTCCTTAGCACACCTAGAACTCACTAACACTCCCTGTAAAACACTCTTATTTATTAATCTAAAAATGGGTCGGATAACTTGTTATGCTTTTTAAGAACCTCCCACTCAGTTAAACAAATACAAGATCTAGCTTATACTTGACATTTGCGGAATTTTGTACTTGAAATAGATGTATGATTTTTAACTTTTTAAATTTCTTAAGTCAATTTGTTCTTGATAAAATTAAACATGTGTAACAGAAATATAATGCAACAATAAAACATCTACACATAACAGAAAAACTAATCTTGGAGTTCACCCGAATATCGTGGGCTACATCTCCTTGAGATTTTGTCATCTTGACTTGGCCCTTCGGGATTATGGAAAAATTTCTTTTACAAATTCCACACTTAACTCAAATGGTTAATAAACTGAACCAACGGGCTTATAATACCATATGTATCCTTTTCATGGCTTTCATCACTCTGCAAATAGATCTAGGCTCCCTTTAGACTTGATTCCTTCTGTTAGTGCTCTGAGCTACACTCAGCTTCTCTGTGGCACTAAATCCTTCATAATTATTTTAATGTCTCTGAAAACTCACCTAATTTCTATAGCACACGTCAGACACCAAAAATGGACTTATCATTTGCTCAAAACGAGCACTGCATCCCCAAACTAGGCCTTCCTCCACGGTTCACCCTCGGCTGCCCAAAACTTCCCCAAAGCTTCTTGAGCTCTATCAGTCTTCAAATGGCTCTAAAAATACCTTCATTGGATTCCTAATTCCAAAAATAGTCAGGATAGACTATTTCTTCAATGAAAATGGCCTCCGACTGCTTCGGTTTCGCCTCCAACACTTGTCGGCACCCCTAGGCACTAGGGTCACTGAAAAATTCACTGATGGGTTCTCTACCTCTAGAAGTCCTCAAAATATTCTAAAACCTCCATAAATGGATTCATAATTCTCATTACAGTCATAAATTACTATTGGTCCATTGAATAAAGTCTCTAGCTACCCTGGCTAGGCCCCAAACTGCTGTTGGCAAAAGCCGTCACTGATGGCACCTATAACTTCACTGAAGCATATTGGCCTTAAAAAGTCCTCTACAGGCTCTGAAAAACATACCATTAGTTTCATAATTTCTAAAACATCCAAAATTAACTATTTGATTTCTGAATAAGGCCTCTAGCTCCCTTGGGTAGGCCTCAAACTACTATTTGCCCATGGTGGCCCTAGTGGCCCCTAGAACTTCTCTGATGAAAAAACCTGCTCAAAAGTTCTCTGAAGGATTTTTAGCCCACTCCATTGAGTCTGGAATGTTGGAGATAGTCTAAATTTACTATTGGCACTCCAAAATTGGGTGAATCTCGCTCAAGATAGAGCCAAAACAATATTTGTCCAGTGTCACCCGAAAAACCTCCACTAAATGTGGAGGAATGGAATTCACTCGAGTTAGAATTGGAACCACCCATAAATCTGGTCACGCTCCAAAATCTCCGCCAGATTAAACTAGAGCTTAACTTATCATAATCCACAATTAGGGTTTGTATAAGCTCTTTTAAAATTGGATAAGCGCAAATTAGTGTTAACCACTAGTTTTCGTGGGTTAACAATGTTTAACACTAATTAAACCATGTTTTAATCCTCCGCCAGTTCTGGTATTAACTATGGTTTTGGGCGCTTGGGCGCATGGGGGGAGGGTTGGCCCTTGGGGCCAGCCCTTCTAGGCCTTGCCCATACCCGCTCCTCCATAATAATATCAAACAACGCCAATTACATTTTAAGAAACGTTGGTATGGCGGAACAGTAAGATTCGATGCTTGTAGGAAGAAGGTCAGGAGTTCAATTCCTATGCAGTCCTACAAATTTTACATGACCGAACCTGGGCCACGTGGTGGCCTCTGGGCTTGCCACTTGGCATCCCTTTATTGGTCCAAATTAAATCACGTGCTCCGAATAGTGGAACCACAATGTGCCACTTCTCCAACGTTGATTGGAATGAATGGAATATTCTGGGGAATATTTTGAGGAATACTTCAGGAATATTTTGAGGAATATTCCAGGAATATTTTGAGGAATATTCTAGGAATATTCCCTAGAATATTCTCTTTTTAATTTCCCAAAATTCCAAGTCAAACTTGGTCAAAGTCTAAAAATTTTATAGTTTAATGGACTTTTTAAACTTTGATAACATCTTCATACGGTGTCGATTTTTTGAACCGTTTGCGGTGCCAGAATTAGGAAGATGAGATCTATTCGCTCACTCAGGTTCGGTACACTTCCAAACACTTTGAATTTAGAGCTATCACTTAGGTCCATGATGTAGTTCTAATCACACCTCCCAATTAGGAATCTTTTGGACCCCAAAATACTGATATACTGATCTCTATTGTAAATGAGAGTATAACATCCTCTTCTTTTCGGCCTCCATACACTTGCCTTTTATGGGTAGTTCCTTTGAACCACAACTAGAAGGTAGTCGACACTTCCGTTCCTAGATGCGCTTGTCCTCTTGTCAAGAACTATCTTCCTTGCACTCACTCAAAAATTTCCGGCGAGAAATTTACAGAAGATAGTTGAACATCACTGCCTTAATCATCGATCCAAGGTAGCTCAAAAAAAAATGAGATTACATCATAAAACATGCATACATAACTGAAATTTTCATATGTACAACTGAGTGTATGTCTTACTGTGTCAAGAAGTCAACCCACTTCTTACCAAGCCACTTCCACGACGAATTTTGCTACTGCAAATATTTTTCATTTGAAACTTCCATTCTCACATCAATGATGGAATCTGTGGTTCCACTTTCGCCAGTATTTCTATCCCCTTGCCTCATGTGCTTGGGACAATTAGTTGGATGCAATGTCCAACATTGAGAAACAACATGTCCCCTTTTCTGGCAATGTGTGCAAGTCTTATGCACCTTCTTTGCAATTTGTCTTTGCCTCAACTGCTTCCTATATGCCTTCATCCTCTTCCAGCATCTCAAAAACTCATGGTTAAACATACCACAATATGCACAACAACTCTTTCTTCCATTTAAGCATGAAAAATTGTCATGCCTTGCAGACACATAGTCAACTTGACTATGGGAAGAATTATCCGTCACATATTGCTTTGCATGTCCATATTTTTTACCTTCTTGAGGAGATGAGCTAGTAGAGGTTCCATATTTCTCTTGGAGACTAACATTAATGTTTATGACTTGAAAACTGTCTGAACTCGCATGCTCGCCATAAGTTGCATGTATACAATCTTCTTGCTACAACATAGGCTTTAAACAATGGCAATCAACTTGAAAACAAACTTGACATGTTTGTGTATTAGAACTTGGAACAAAATTTGTCTTTTAAGTTGCCTCCAATGCCTTCATGGCTTTGGGGTCTTCGCCATTAGATTGAATATAACCAAGACCAAATTTCTTAGGTCGTTCCTCAACCAAAATAGGTTCAACCATGTCTTGTGAATGTTTTCCTAAAACCTTGCCTTCATAGCCCATTTTTAACATTAACTTGGACCCTATACCTCTATTTTTCTTTTAAAATGAATCAACACATCTTTCTGAAGAAGAAACTGAAGACAAATTAGAGTGACTTACGTATGCTTCACACATGTTCTTGGTCAAAGCCTCTTGGGCTTGATGGAGCAGCATCTCCATCTCATGCAATATTTGAAGAATTTATTCCTTCTATTTCTTCATAGCAAACAATTTCTCATGAAATACAATACTCTCTCTTCTATCTTCAAACATAATCTGCACCATGTCCTTCAGTATGTAGAAGTCATGCTTCATGTATTCATAGAAGAATATTGTGAAGGAGGAGGATCTGGAAACCTCACTTGAAGAATTTTTCATGATGAAATGAACTAAAATAACTTCAAAAAAGTTCACAAAGCTTTCAAAACAAATGACAAAGCTTTTAAACAAAATGTTTGTAGAGATAAACTCTTATTCAAGCAGCCTTTTGCAAACAAACAATCGATAAAAGGTTTTGTGCTTCAAGGGTGGTCTTAAGGTCCTTTGGGTAAGGAAGATGCCTTCAGTCCTTTCCTCCTTCTTGTCCTCTTCTGGAATTAGCTATCAGTATCTTTCCCTTCACCTCTATCAAACTCAAGCAATAATCAGTTTGCAAACAGTCAAACAGTGAACTCCTTTGCACTGTTTAAACACCTTTGAAGTAAAACAAGCAAGTTATTTCTTTGTCAATCAGGCAACCAAGTGCTCTGATACCAACCTCATCTGAAAATGGGTTGGATACCTTGTTATTATTTTCAAGAACCTCCCACTCAGTTAAACAAATAAAATATCTAGCTTCTACTTGACATTTGCAGAATTTTGTACTTGAAATAGATGTATGAATTTTAACTATTTAAATGTCTTAAGTCCATTTTTTCTTGCTGAAGTTAAACATGTTTAAGAGAAATATAATGTAACACTAAAAAATACACACATAACAACAAAATCAATGTAGGAGTTCACCCGAATATCGTGGGCTACGTCTTCTTGAGCTTTTTTCATAGTGTAATGACCCAACTCGAGTTATAGGGAACATAGAAATATTAGCATGCATATGAGACCTGCATATGATAGCTACATATGCATGTATCACATGTACTGCACTAGTACATGCACTAATCAATTATGAAAAATCTCAGTGTAGAGTAATGAGTGAATTATGGAAGTATTGAGGAAATATATAACTCATCAAAATATAATGAATGTATTACTTATATCTACTACTATCATAATATAAACGAATACTTTCTTCAAAGAAAATTCAAATCATTGACTTATGTAAATAAATAATAATATTTTAATAAATCTAAGATATTTTAGTAATCCAAGATATTTATTAAATAATAATATTTTAATAAAAAAAAGATATTTTAGAAATCTAAGATATTTATTAAAAGAGGATATTTTAATAAATATCTGGAATGGAGTTTGTGTATAAAAGGAGAAGAGGGGGAAACTTGATGGGCATGGGTAGTGAGGTGGGTAAAATGACCCGGATGTTGTCAGAGGAGTTCTAACTGCATGAGACATGAGTAGTGAGTTCTAACAGAGTCATGGAGTGATCTCGATTGTTATTGGAGTTTTGGGCACGGGGGCTAGAGGACTTGTCTTCCGGATCTGGGAACCAAAGAGGTTGACCTAAGATAGGTTGAGAGGAAAATGATGGTTTGGTAACGGGAGCTGGAGCCATGGCGGATCAGGAACATCTTCAAACACAGTTCTAGGTAAGTATTAAATAGTCAATTGATATATATATTCTGCTTTAAAAAATCCCACTCTGAATTGTGTTGTATAAATTTTGTTAATGATTATTAAATTCAGCAAGTTAAGGTCTTTACACATGGTATCAAAGCATAGTTTCAGACTCTGTGGATATTAGGGTATTTTAAATCATTTCTATGGATTCCAATCTTGTATTGCCTCCATCTCTTTAGCTTTGAGCTATTGAATTGAAATATCTTTCTTTCAGTTAATAAAAGATAGATGAGTGAGTGTTGCAGATTTGTTTGAACAATGTGTTTGTAGATCAGACAACGCCCAACAAGTGATTAATTTAAATCTTCCAGATAAGTAGAGGTGGTGTGTTATTTATCGCAAGAGGATTCCATTATGAAAAACTCATTTGCAATGATTAAAAGGCCAACGAATTCAATTTTTAGATCTTTCCTTAACAGATAAGCCCTCATATACCATAAAACCTACAGTCATGCACTTTGGCACCATTTAACTATTATCAATTAATTCGAGAACACCTAGAGACAGATGAATTTCTCACTTCTTGGCTTTCCAGTTTAGAATTTATTTCCATGTAAATGTTTCTTCCTAGACCTAGATAGGATCAACCTCAGAAATCTCAGGACTATGGTTACATGTATAGGGCCAATAAGGTCCCGTAGAGTTTTACTCAATACTTTGTGTAAAACCGCATGTTCCTTTTGAGCCCTTTCAAGCTCTTGTTGAAACTCTTTGATTTGAGCCTCTACCTGAAAGAGTGCTTTTCTCATTTGCTCAACCTTGGCGGAAAGCTCTGCAGACTCCTTTTCTCTTTCCCTAAGAGAAAACATCAAACTCTGAAGCTCATTTTCTTTTTCTTGTACATTAGCAATTGCCAATCTTACATTGTCTTCTAGATCATTTATTTTTCTATTTTTTTTCCTTCAATTCTAACTCGAGTGTCCTATTATCATTTTTCACTTGTGTAATATCTGCATTTAGTCTTTCCACCTGTTCTTCGAGCTCCTCCACCATTTTATTATGTCTCTCAAGCTGCTTTTGCATGTCCTTTACTGTGTTCTTTGCAGAGTTCAATTCATTTGATAGAACAACTTGTTCTTGCTGGGATTTTTCTGCCTGTCTCAGATTTGTTTCTTGCTCTAGTAGTATTCTTTCCTCTAGATTATCTCGAAGAGAATATAGAGAAACATCATTTTCTTTTAACTCAATTTCTAGAGCTTTAACTTGTGATCCAGTATCAGCTTTATCATTATATTCCAACATGTATAAAGCAGCCAGTGCGCCTGACCCAATTATTCCAAGTTGTTTCAAAAATCCAAAAAAAAAAAATTCTTCCTAGTGACTCACTTTCATCTTTAAACTCTGCTATAGCATTTTTCTACTGAGATGGAGAATTTGCATTCACACTTTCTAATTTCTAACTCCTAGATGTCACTGGTAACCCTGCTTCTTTTCTACCTTCTGAATTTCAGACAGCTCCTCTTGCATTCTCTCAATCTGTTGGGAAACATCCATGAGACTCCTGTCACTATCGTGGGATTTCTTGCTCTTTATCTCCTTATCCTTTTGCTGTTGAACTTCTTCTAGTGCAACATTTTTTTATAGTGATCTGTTTCCTCAATCTTAATGTTTCACCTTTTGCAGACGAAAGTTCTTCCTCAAACTTTCTAGCTTTCTTAACATAAGTCTATTTTTCCTTACTAAGTTTCAAAAGGATTTGGTTTGCATGCTCCGCACTCTCCTGAAGTTTTTTTGAAAAATGTTTCTCTTGCTTCATAGATTCATATAGTGAAGAATTTTCTATCACAAGACCACTTGTCTTGGATTTTTCAATTTCTAACTCTTCTGACAAATACACTAAGAAAATTTTGATATCCTCCATATATTTTGTTGCTTCCTCATAATCTCTATGAAGCGCCCTTCTACCTTCTTCTTCTTATAATAAAATTTTCTTGGATGCCTCTATCTCTCAGCTTAAAGCTGCAACAACTTTATTTTCTTCATTAAAAGTTGCACTTGTTGTTACTGCTATCTTACAAGCTTCAAACAGTTCTTCTTTTATGTTCTCATAAGACACTCTGCTATCTTCTAATTTCTTATTCATAAGCAACAAGTCATTCCTCACTATATCCGATGCTTTGCTTAATAAATTTAGTTCACTGGACGATTTACTTGTGGTTTGTTCTGCTTCATGCACCTTGAATAGCCAATGAGAGAGTGAACTCGACGAGATGGGGTAAATATTTCGAAAGATGAAACAGTGAATCGGACGAAGATGATGAACAGAAATTGAAGCCTTTGTCCATAGTTTCCCGCCAAATTGAGTTCATGAGGAACGGATGGGATTTGTTTAATTTATCTCTATGGACACTAATCAAGAGGGTGACCGGGCAGGGAACACCAGTGCCATTGTTAAACACACTGGAGTATCACACTACCCAGCGGGTTGGGAAGTTTTTCATTCTCCATACATTTTTTCACCTCCATACATTTCTCTTAGCTCGCAACTTCTGCCATTCTGTTGTAGGAATATACAACGTTAGTTCCGTACATTAAGAACCAAAGGTCATCGTTCACAAACAAATCACAAATCAGTACACCAGTATAATCACGTGGTTAAAACCCTCAAAGAGGGAAATAGTCCACGCCCTGAGCCAACGCGGCCACTTCAGGGAATTTATTAATATAAAAGGAAAAGTTAAATATGTTTCTCTCATAAACGGTTACAGGACAAATGACCCTCTGTGCTCTTTAAATAGAGATCATGGACCAATCGGGTGTTAAGCCACGGATCAAGTGTCATTGATACCGAGGTGAGAGATAACTGTCATATCACTACAAATCATGACCGTCAGATTATAAGTTACAAATGTACATGGTAAAGAAACACACTTTACCTAACTCTACACTAGACTAAGTTATTCTTAACTATTTCCTATGTGTCAAAATATCCTAACATCCCCCCTTAAGAACCACTTGAGATAGGATTGAAGTATTTACAAAGGTGACAAAAAAGGAGCCTATTTTCTATGTGTCGAAATATCCTAACATTCCCCCTTAAGAAAAAATTGGGATGGGATTGAAGGATTTACAAAAGTGACACAATAGGAGAAGGAAAGAGGCATTAGAGCCTATCCCCCCTTAATGAAAACTTTCCTGAACTCCAAGCATGGATCAAAGTTTGGTAAAATTCGCTTTTGTGAGAGCCTTCATAAAGATATCAGCTACTTGATCATTGGTCGGACAATATTGCACTTGAAGAACACGATCATGAATGAGCTTTCTGATGAAGTGTATGCGGATTTCAATGTGTTTCATACGATGATGATGAACTGGATCTTTACATAACTGAATGGCACTTTGATTATCACACCAAAGTGTAGTTGGATGCTGTTGATGAAGACTAAATTCAGGCAAGATCTAACGAAGCCACATGGCTTGTTTGCTGGCTTCAATTGCACCATGATACTCTACTTCTGCTGAAGAAAGGGAGATGGCACTTTTTTTCTTACAAGACCAAGTAATAGGTCCTGAACCAAGAGTGAATACATATCCGGTAGTGGACTTCTGATCATCAGGATCACCAGCCAAATCAGAATCAGTGAAACCAATCAACAAGGTAGATGCTCCTGCACTGTAATGAATCCCGAACTGAAATGCACCTTGAATATATTGAAGTATTCTTTTAGTTACTTTCCAGTGACTTTCATGAGGTTGGCGCATAAACCGAGCGACCATACCAATGACAAAGGAAAGGTCAGGATGGGTATGGGTTAGATACAAAAGTTTACCAACAAGTTGACGGTATAAGGTAGCATCAACTTCAGAGGTAGTACAGTTGACTGAAATCTTGAATCCAGACTGAAAGGGAGAAGGGGCAGGCTTACAGTCTTCAATGTGAAAGTGGTGTAGAAGATCACAGGCATACTTGGACTGAGAGAGGGTAATGCCTTCCTTGGATTGCAAGACTTGAAGAATAAGGAAATAGTGCAAGTGTCCTAAGTCTGTCATTTCAAACTTCTTTTTGAGGCTAGACTTCAAATGGTTTATATGGTTTGGATCACTACCAGTAAAGATAAGATCATCAACATAAAGAAAAAGGATGGTGAAGGAATTACCCACTTTCTTGGTGCAGACAGTGTTGTCAGAATGACACCTAGAAAAGCCATTGTCTAAGAGAAATATATCCATTTTGGAATACCAAGCCCGAGGAGCTTGTTTGAGACCATAGAGAGACTTCATAAGGTGACAAACAAGGCTGGAGTCTTTTTGGATAAAGCCAGGGGGTTGTTCCATGTAGATTTCTTCATGCAAATATCCATGTAAGAAGGCAAATTTAACATCCATATGATGGAATTCCCATTTAAAGGAGGTAGCAAGGGAAATAATAAGGCAGATAGAATTCATTTTAGTAACAAGGGAGAAGATTTCAGTATAGTCAATGCCTTCAACTTGTGAAAACCCTTTAGCAACAAGACAAACTTTATGTCTATCCACTTTTCCATCTAGTCCAAACTTTGTTTTGTAAACCCATCTGCATCTGACAAGTTTTCTTCCTTTTGGAAGAGGAACAAGATCCCAATTATTGTTTTCCAATAAGGAACGATACTCTTCATTCATAGTTTCATCCCAATCTGGATGACCGAAGGCTTCTTCGAAGGTTTCTCGATCAAGTTTTTCTAGAACTTGAGCCAATAAGGAAGAGGCTCTTTTGAACTGAGAATGTGTACGTTGTCGATCGACAGGGTCACCTGCAAGAGAACCTGCTACACCCCAAGTAGAGCGGACCCATATTGGAAGTGGTGGAGTATAAGGAACAATTTCACGAGCTTGAGGAGGATTTTCATCCTCACTGTCATCATCTTAACTAGAAGTAATTCTATTAAAAATAGAAGAGAGAGAGAGAGGTGGCACGTATGCCGAATCAGGCTCGCAGGCCAAAGGTGGCACACCCGCTGAACTAGGCTCACAAGCCAATATATTTTCATCAAACTTTACATCTCTTCTAACGATTATATTTTTGGATTTTGGTTGAAGAAGTATATATCCTTTTACATCTTCAGAATATCCAACAAAAATACATTTTTCACTCTTAGGTTCTAAGGCTTTATGTTTTGCATCTGGAATATGGGCCCAAGCATCACTTCCAAAAAAATGAAAGTGACTTACATCTGGTTTGATTGAGCTCCAAGCTTCTTCTGGAGTTATATTCTTTAAAACCTTAGTAGGAGTGCACTTTACTATGTAGTTTTCACAGTTAATCGCTTCTGCCCAAAAATTGAGACCAACTCCTTTAGATTGAAGCATACAATTAGCCATTTATTTTAGGGTGCGATTCTTTCTTTCAGCTACACCATTTTTTTGTGGAGTATATGGAACAATATGTTGCAATTGAATGCCATGATTAGTGCAGAAGTTGATAAATTTGTTGTTAACATATTCTCCGCCATTGTCTGATCTTAACTTAAGAATTTGATGTCCAGATTGTTTCTCAACAAAGCCCTTAAAGACCAAGAACATGTTAAAAACTTCACTCTTGAGTTTTAAGAAATATACCCAAGTGTTTTTGGAAAAATCATCAATGAAAGTTAAGAAGTACTTGCAACCAGAGAAAGAAACAACATGAAGTGGACCACATAAATCACTGTGCACAAGCTACAAAGGGGCTGAAGCATGCCAAGAGGCACGTTTTTCAAAACTATCCTGATGATATTTTTCGAGTAACATCCAGAGAAAACACCATCTTCGCAAGATACCATAGGAAGGCCCGTCACCATATTTTCCTTACATAGAGTTTGAAGAGAGCGATAGTTTAAGTGACCAAATCGCTCATGCCAAATTTTGCTCACATCATCATTATGAGCAACAAAAACAGAGGGAAGAGATGATGACCCAAAGTTGTCAAACTTATACAACCTTGTTCAATCATCAACAATTCCAGTAGCTAAAATATATTTATGATGTTTGAGGTCCTTGATTACAACATCATGAGGTCAAAATTCTACTATTTTCCCTTCACCTAAATGATTTATCTGATAAATAGATAGAAGGTTGCATGACAAGTTAGGAACACATCGTACATCATTAAACTGACCATTATCTAGATGAATGGCTCCAGATCCTACAACACTAAGAGATCTATCATCACCAACATAAATATGTTTGGTGTTACAATAATATAAAGAATAAAACATGGATTTATTTTTAGCCATGTGGTAAGAACCTCTAGAATCAATGAGCCACTCATGAGAAGGAGAAGAAGAAGATACATTTAATGCATAACCAGATCTTGATGCTTGACAACCACAAGCAGAAAATGCCATGCTTGAAGATGAAGGTGAAGAGTGCTCCAAATCAATGTTTGGATTCTTCATTGCTTCCTCTAAGGCTTCCATCTTCTTAAAACATTTGGACTCTATATGGCCATCCCGATTTCAAAAGTTGCAATGTCTATGTGTCTTCTTCCCTCTGTTTTGATTTGCCTTATTATTTTGGTGATTTGATTTTTCAGTTTGTGGCTGAAATTGCTTAGGGCCCTTGTTTGGTTTAGGACCATATTTTTTAGGATACTACTTCTTGGGATTCTTTTGATATGGTTTTTGTTGGGCTGCTAAGGATTTCTTAGAAGCATTTCCAGTAGTGATAAGACCAAGGTGTAAAAGTTTCTCTTGTTCTCTTATAAAAGAATCACAAAAGGCATCAAAAGAGGGATTATTGTAGGTGGTTCCTGAAGAAATGATGGCTTCTATAGTGTAATGGAAGGCGGAGAAAAATACAGAGTTTTCAGGACCAAGCTGGTGGGCTCGGATTTGATTTTGAATGCCAAAAACGGTTTTTAGCTTTTCCAGGGCCTCATAAGGGGTGTCAATGTCAAGGATATGAAATCAAAGATATTGAGCAATGGACATTCCTATCAACCCTCATGCTTGATCTTGTTTATTTTCCCATTTAGCAGCTTTATCATCATCGGAAGGTTTAATTTCTTCTCTTGTGGCTATTCTATAAACCCCTTTACTTCTAAGTATATCTACCATGTGAGGTAGCCATTGGTGCTGTTAAGAATAACCGGGCATGCACTTTCCATTTTTTTAAAAACTAAAGCTGAGAAAAGCTGAAACTAACTACTCCAATGGAAATATATTGAAAAATTAGGCCGTTTAAAAAAACACGGATTGAAAAAAGGCTTCCGGATGAAGAAGTTATGCCTTTTGAAGAATCTGAGTTGTAGATGTCGAATAGTTACGAGAACGAGATGAAGTGCAGCTTTAAAAAAAAAAATCCGCCCCTTTGAACAAATTTTTTTACAAAAGAAGCTTGAGAAGGAGACTTGAACCCAAGACCTCTATTCTCATAAACTAACCCCTCACCAAGTGAGATAGTAAAAGGATCACGTTATTTTATGAAAGAAGCAAGGGGTTTTTTTTTTTTTTTTACTGTTTGATGTGTGTGCCTTTTCCTGCACAAAAAAGCACAAAAATTGAGAAAAAAAAAAACGAAATGCAAAGCCTTACGATATAATGTTAGATTTTCAGTTAGCCTTATCGAAAACTATCACTTTTTTCACTATTTTTGATTTCCCGAGATCGCACAAAGACGCGAGGAAAGACCATACGTAGCAAAAAAAGTCCCTTTTTCCCGTTTCTGATTTGCCGAGATCACATGGAGCGCACAACAAAGAGCATACACAAAGAAGAGGGTATAGATCTAGAAAATAAATAAAACCTTAATACTGAAAATAAACAAAAAAAAACCGAAATAAGCAGAACTATTAACAAATATAACTGCAAAATAGATGCTTTATACCTCCAGATCTAAACAGACATAACCTGGGTAGCCGAAAACCTTTCCGCATGAAAAGAAAGGCGTTCCTCACTATAACAGATGCTCCAAACACAATCGAGCAGTTCTCCAAGTCCAAAAATATTTAGAAATAGTAGATTTACAAAACGACATTCACATGTAGTCAAACTGGCTTCGGATTTTGATCAACAACGGATGCAACCCTCAAAATAGCTCTGATACCATGTAGAAATATACAACATAAGTTCTGTAGATCAAGAACCAAAGGTCACTGCTCACAAATAGATCACAAATCAGTATACCAGTATAATCACGTGGTTAAAACCCTCAAAGAGGGAAACAGTCCATGCCCCGAGCCAACGTGGCCACTTCAAGGAACTTATTAATATAAAAAGAAAAGTTATATATGTTTCTCTCATTAACGGTTACAGGAAAAATGACCCTCCATGCTCTTTAAATAGAGATCATGGACCAATTAGGTGTGAAGCCACGGATCAAGTGTCGTTAATACTAAGGTGAGAGATAATCATCGAATCACTACAAATCGTGACCATCAGATTATAAGTTACAAATGTACATGGTAAAGAAACACACTTTACCTAAATCTACACTAGACTAAGTTATTCTTAACTATTTCCTATGTGTCAAAATATCCTAACACCTGTGGGCCTATTGACCGCCCTGGTAAGCTTTGGGAGCGGGGCCGAGAACTGTGACCGAAGAAGTTTTAATGTCGAGTGGTCATGTTGGCAGGGTATTCATAGTCGACATTGTTTCCTTTTCTAAATTTTATAATGAAAGTGTTCAACGCCAATCATTGAAAATTAGGATAGATCATGACATATTAATATTAGTCGAAATTGGGTACACAACAACTACGTGGAGCTAGGGAAGGTTCGGAAAAATTCGATGTATTTAACAAAAACATGTTTTTGGCTCTTCTTTTGTACTCCCTCGGCCGACATGCACTTTTCCTTACAACTTTTGAAGGGTGTATTAAATATATAGTTTTCATTTTATTATTATTTAGGATATATTCATATATTATAATATACATAACATGTGTTATAATATATTTATGAAAACCAAGATTTTTAGATTAGATTGGAAATAGAAATGATAATTAATTAAATTTACAGCGAAATTAAATTATATCAATAAAATTAATAATAATAATAATCGTAAATATATATATATATATATATATATATATATATATATATATATATATATATATATATATATATATATATATATCGTTTGAAAAAAACTCCTTATTATACCATATAAAGTTTTTTCAAAGTGTGTTAAAGTATGAAGGCCATTATATATATATATATATATATATATAGATATATATATTCATTTTATGTGCTAAATATCTCTTGACCAAAATATGATATAGGACTGTTCAGTTTGGATTCAGTATTTCTAAGTCCTAAGACAACTCACATATGATTTTGAGAAGTTTGAGACTTTGATTATTATATTCTCTTTGGAGATATAAGTGCAGTTTTTTCATAATATAGAAAATATTTAAATATGAAAATATAATTTTTAGGTTAAAGTTTATTTTCGAATAGAATCATATTAATAAATAATATTACGATCTATGAAGACCCATGCATTTTCTATGAATTATTACACATAGAATAACCTGCATTAGGACAAGGAGGTCATGTTGCCACCTTCCTTGACCTTAGTACCAGTAAGACCTGCCAGCAGGTAATAATAGCAGAAAGCTATACACACATATGAGCTTGAATTTACGAAATTATATTTATTAATCTAAATTGTATCTCAGATACTTATAGCCATATTTAAATATCCATCATCAAATATCAAAGGCAATCATAGAATCCATGCAGTAGTCAACAAGAACCAGACAGAACAGCAGTCCACTGTAGTATAGTTTTCACATACTATTACCAACACAAAATTTAAAATATTATTTGATATTGGTGCTACTGATAGTTTCATTTCATCATATGCATTAAATAAATGTGGGTTGGCAATCTACAGGAAAAAAAATTTCAGATAGGTAGAAATGGCTTCAGGATAACTTCAGTCCATAAGTGTAAGTGTTGAGGAATACAAAGTTAATCTAGTGGTCATTTAGACTAGGTCGAAAGTACTAGGACGAATGATAAAAATGGGAAATATCTTAGTTTCTTAACCATTTCCCAAGATCTTGTGTTGATTCTTGGATATCACCACCTCATTTTCATAATTATAAGCAAAAATCATAATATAACCCGAGGTGTAATACTCTGAGTCTTCCTTGATAATTTACCCAAGTTATTTAGTGTTATGTAATATTCAATGACAATAAAAGTGGTTTTCAACTTTTGGAAGAAATTGAAGCTTTTAACAATGATAAAACAAAATTTCATATACACCGATATTCAAAAGCTATGAACCCTAGGATGATACATTTTGGGGATATTTAATGCTAATGTAGGTGTCTAAGACATATATCAAGCCCAATCCCACTTGAATCCTAGTCCATTAGAGTCGAGATAACTCATAGATATTAACTGCAAATTTTTCCACAATGAAGTTTAAGACTTTGTATATCGTGCAAGTAAAGTTTGAAGTACATTCAAATTATTATATTGAAATAAGCACATTAACATCACTTTAGACATTAAACTTTTTCTGTAACTTTTGAACATTCAAATGGAAACTATCGTGATTGTCTTTATGCAAATGGAACATTCCATTCTTCAAGTTACATTGAGCTTTCCATATATATATCTTACTAGATAAAGCTCCATCGTGGAGTGTGGAGTACTAAAAAGGTATGCTTTTGATGATTATTTCAATGGCTTTTTAATAGAATTTGTGAACCTTTTTGTATCATGAATTTGGAAAGTAATAAGGAACTATAACAAAACATGTGAGAATTGATATGCAAGACTTAGCCACTGATAATGGTCATTTTCTGTACAGGAAAAGGAGAAAACGAGGAATTGCCGCTCCAAAGGAAAGGACAAAGTCGAGATAACTGTTGTCCCTCTGAACGAGAACCGAATGCAAACAAGGATAAACAAATCAAAGCAAATCGGCCCGGGAAAGGAGGTGAAGACACCAGCTCAGCGCAAAAGAAAAGACAGGATGAAGAGTTAACAGTTTGGCGAATCCCTCAGGATCTTCGATCCTGAGGGATCGCTGCTTTATTTATCTTGTTACTTGGACATCTCCGCCGTCGCCTTTATATAAAGGGACAGCACTGTTAGCTTGATATATAGGATATGCTTTTATGTAATTTTCTGTAAAACATCAGCTTTGATTATTAAGTCTCGTTGAGACCTAGTTCAATGTATTTTTGACCGATGCATTAATAAAAGCTTGGTGATTATTTCATCTATGCGTCTGGATTAAATTAAAGCGGTGTATCCTTGGAGGCTAAGGGCCCGGCCCCGAAGGACACTTGCTTTTGTACCATTACGACTTGACTTCTGTGTGGTTTGTTTATCAGTGTTATTTGATAATTTGATATGCTTTATAAAGTTCATATTACATGCTCTGTTAAAGATTGAATCATTGAGGTTTTTACAGATAGAATCGTGTGTTGACTCCGCATCAAGTTATTAATCCTTTCAAGAGTTAATTGCATGTTCTTACTGTTATGTCACAGAGCTGTTATACTAAACGTTCGTGTTGTGCGCGTTTCTGATTTATCAGTACTGTTCCATAATTCATTAATAGTTATTGTTGTTCCATTAGTGTGTTTTGTGTGAATTGCCTTTAGAGTGAAAGAATGTTATTTGATTGCAAAGAGTACATTTGAGTTAATAGATTAAGTTTGGTTACAACCCGCGGGACTTAGTTATTCAATTGCTGTTCCATTTTAGATTTGTTGTTCTATTCCAGAATTGCTGTTCAATCCTTTATTTGCTTTGTTGTTCCATTTACTTGCATTTGTTGTTTTGGCGTGAGAGATGATCTAAGGCTGTAGTGAGCATTGGCAGTCACTGTCTAGCTCCCAGGCTCGTGGTCTATGCTCTAGTTTCCTTTCCATCAGTTTCCGAAGGGATGGGTTATCACTGCCGAACCCTTGACTGATAAGTTGTTGAGTTTTCTGAGTGTGTGATTTATTCTTTGAAGTAATTTAGTTACATACAAGCATCCGTTTACTCTTGTATTTCTTAAGCACTGTACTACTAGCATTACTCTGACAAATGATAGCCTCAGATTGAGTCACTCTTTGTAATAACAAAACGCTCCTGGATTGACATATTAATGTGAGGTAATTAGAGGTGAAAGAGACCCTTTTTATAGCTCTACATTTTGGCGCCGTTGCCGGGGAAAGAGTGTAGCCATTTGTCTTTTTCAGAGTAGTGTACGAGCCTGCTAGGGAGGAGTTGGATCCTAAAAACGGAAGGTAAGAACCTACGTGCGGAGCATGTAAAAGACCTGCTCCACTATCCGCTTTCCTAACAGATTTGTTTTTTCTTTGTTTGAATAGAAGTTGGTAGTTCATTTGAGTGCATGACTAAGCAGAAAAGACCAGAAAAGAATATCAAACCCCCATCCAAGCCTGAAAAAGCTAAGGGGCCGGTGACCCTTGGCCGAACGACCTTCATAGACGAAATATATAAGAAAACAGAATCTCAGCCATCAGTAGGCCTCAAGAAAAACATTTCTAAACCGCCTACTAGTTCCCTTCAGGCCACAGGATCACCATCTGTAGCCTGCGCTGAGGTGCATAGTCAAACCGAAGAGCAGGACTTTCAAGAAATTGAAAATTCTACTCCAGAATTATTGCAGGAAGGGAACTCTAGCAACTTTTGTGAGGGAGAAGGAGAAACAGGGGAAACCAAGGAACCAAAATCCCCTATTGAAACAAATCAACCTTTAGATAGCCCAGATAAGGGGAGTGCTGCGAAAGTCATTGTTGAAGGAATTCAATCTCCTCAGACACCTGGTATTCTCATTATTCCAGATAAAGGAAGCGCTATTAAAAATATCCCTGTCAAAACCGTTCCCACTCAACCTAGGAATACCCTCCTAGATATCCTAGAAGGTTATTGGCATATATTCGATCCCATGGCTCAAAACCAACCAAATGCTCAAAACCAGCCAAATACTCAAACCTCTACATTACAATATCCTATAGTGGATTCTGCAGCAAATGCACCCATGAAAGCTATCCCTCTTCAGCATATCCCTACATTTCACGGACTCACATCAGAAGATCCGGATGCATTCTTATTCGAATTTGATGTGTTATGTAGGGGGTACGATTACACCACCGATCCCCAAAAATTGAAATTATTTCCCTCTACATTAAAAGGGGCTGCTTTAAGATGGTTTATGGGGCTAGGTGGCGGGGTTATCAACAATTGGGATCAAATGAAAGAATCCTTCTTAAAAAATTATCAGGATTATTGTAGGTCTAGAGAATTAAAAGACGAAATATTTCAAATGTCAGCCAGACCAAATGAAACATTAGAGGAGTATGTGGAACGTTTTCAGTACAATCTACAAAGATCTCCTTATGCATCACTACCTTTACCTGATAATGTGTTAAAAACTGCATTAATAAGGGGCATGAAGGAACAATGGATTGAAACATTAAACATTATGGGAAAAGGGGACATTTATCAAGAGAATTTTGCTGACATCATTGACTTATGTATCAGGAGTTCGAGAGGCAGCACAAGAATAAAACCGACAGAATATGATCAGTTTGCAAGAGATAACAAAGTATCAGCAGAAGGAGTAACACGTGCAGAAATTGGAAATTTATTAGAAAATTTTAAAACTGATATTATGGGGACACTAACTACACAACTTGATATTGTGCAGGCTAAACAGAAGCAGCTGGAGGCAGAACAGAATTTGGCAATCTTCTGCCCCCGATGCAGAAAAAAACATAGCCATAAGGAATGTCCACTGGATAAAGTCCAAACATGCGCCATCTGTACAAAAGATCACCTTACGGAGAGCTGCCCCTCACTTCCTGGATTGAAAGCGGTATATAAGGAAGCAGAAGAAGAACCAGAATCGGTGAATTCGATCAACCAGCGCTGCCAGTGGCAGCCGAGACAACCTGGTATGTTTCCGGACTCAACCTCTTTCTTCCAAACCCCACAGTATAATGCTCAACAATATGGTATGTGGCAAAATCAATCTCAACCCCCATTTACAAACTGGTCACCACAATCGTTTCCTTCTTCAAATCCATGGCTGAATCAAACAAGCCAAACTGGTTGGCCGAATTTCCCTTACACTCCACCATATTGGAAAAATGGCCCATATCCTTCACAATGGACTCCCTCTACTTCGCAAAGTTCACCCTGGCAGACAAGCTGGCAAAGACCGATGTACCACCCAGCTGGAGCTATTCCGCTCCCTCAACCTACTCTGCCAGCCTTACAACAAAATCCCCAGTCTAACCTGAGACCGCAACTCCCAGCCCAACCCGATCCCAATCCAAATAACAGACAGGTCCAATCTATTCAAATCATAGAATCACCAGAAATAGGACCCGACCAGAGGGAGTGCAATGACCTTCAGTTAAGATCTGGACGTATAATTGAAACCGAGGGAGATAAAACAGTTCATATTGAAGATCAGTTACCAAGAGAACATCAGTTACAACACGAGGATGTAAATAAGCAACAAACTCATAATCAAGCAACCACATCCTCTCCTCCATTCCCAGAACGATTAGCCATACCTCGACCCATACAATATCCTGACTTTGACATTCTGGGAGAATTACAAAATATGTACATAAAAATTCCATTCCTCCAAGCCATTCAAGACATTCCTATATACGCAAAAACTATCAAAGAGTTGTGCATAAAGAAACCAAGGAGGAATATAAAAAATAATCCAAGAGTCCAAGTAGTCGGTACTTTATCTGACCTATTATCTGGGAGAGAAACACCCATTAAATATGAAGACCCAGGGAATCCAATTATAACTGTTCAAATTTATGGTCAGACCCTGTCTAATGCCTTAGTTGATCTAGGGGCTGCAATTAATATTTTAACAACCACAACTTGCCAAAAGCTCGGCATTACATCTGTAGAACCCACCTCTACTCTGTTGGAATTGGCTGACTGATCTGTGGTTAGACCAGAGGGTATGCTACATGATGTCATGGTTTCTGTAGAATCCTGGGAGTATCCAACCGATTTCCTGATAATTAATCCAAAAACCCGACTTGATGGACATCCGCTAATTTTAGGTAGACCTTGGCTTGCCACTGCCGATGCCTACATTGGCTGCCGGCAAGGAAATATTACCATAACTAGAGGACCGAATAGCAAAAATTTAGTTCTATATCCTCCAGCGCAGCCAAGTGTCACAATGATCAAAACTAATAAGCACCCTGTATCATACCTTACTGATAACATCAGATCTCCATTAACTATACAAGAGGCACTCGATTTTAAAGACCAAACAGAAGACGATGCCATTAATAATTTCATTACTCAAACTGAACCTCGCACACAGTGTCACATGATAGAAGCAGCATTTGATAATGACTTGGAGGAAGATCCTCTGAAAGAAACACATGACCAAACAATACCTGTTACTTCTGTTGCAAATAGTAAAACTGTGGAAATTGCACCGGGAAAAACTTTAAACATCAATGCCAATCTCACACCCGAACAAGAAACAAAGCTCATCCATCTGTTAACAAAATATCAAGAAGCATTTGCATGGGACTACCCTGATATGAAAGGAATCGATCCCCAATTATGTACACACCACATTTATATAGAAAAAGATGCCAGACCTGTACATCAGCCGCAAAGGAGACTTAATCCTCATCTAAAGGATGTCGTAAAAACTGAACTTCAGAAACTTTTAGATGTTAATTTTATCTACCCTATTTCTGATAGTAAATGGGTCTCTCCGCTTGTGGTGGTACCAAAAAAGAATGGAAAATGGAGAATTTGTGTGGATTATAGGGAACTAAATAAGGCAACACAGAAAGATCACTTTCCTCTCCCATTCATAGACCAAGTATTAGATACTTTAGCAGGAAAGAAATTCTTTTCTTTCTTGGATGGCTTCAGTGGATACAATCAGATTCAGATTGCCCCTGAAGACCAGGATAAAACTACTTTTACTTGTCCCTGGGGAACATTTGCCTATCGAGTTCTACCTTTTGGCCTATGTAATGCTCCTGCCACATTTCAGAGGGCTATCCTTAGCATTTTTGCAGATTTAATAAACGATGGACTTGAAGTTTACATGGATGACTTTACACCATATGGAGATGATTTTGATCCAGCTCTAGACACCTTAGAAAAAGTCCTACAACGCTGCATTGTTACCAGGCTTTGCTTAAGCCACGAAAAATGTTTCTTGATGATGACTGAAGGACTTATCCTAGGACATTATGTTTCAGCAGCCGGCATTCAGGTAGACCCAGCCAAAATCCAAATACTTTTGCTCATTCCCACTCCTACTACTCAAACAGAGGTACGCAGTTTTCTTGGATTTTCTGGTTATTATAGACGATTTATAGAGCATTATTCGCACATTGCTGCTCCTTTATATGCATTAACCGGTAACGTTGATTTTCTTTGGACAGAAAAATGTGACCATGCTTTCGAGGATTTAAAGAAGCTTGTATCCACAGCCCCAGTCCTTCGAGGACCAAACTGGGACCTACCGTTCCAGATATCATCTGATGCCTCAGATACAGCTATTGGCGCAGTCCTTGGGCAGGAAGAGGATAAAAAACCATATGCCATCTATTACATCAGCAAGAATTTATCCCCTGCTGAATTAAATTACACTGTTACTGAAAAAGAATTCCTAGTTGTAATACATGCTGTCAATAAATTTAGACATTATATTACAGGCTATCCTGTTATCTTATATACAGACCATTCTGCTATAAAATATTTAGCAAACAAGCCTGTTACAAATGCCAGAGTAACTCGATGGTTAATTTTATTGCAGGAATTCGACATCACAATCAAGGACCGGCCTGGCAAAGAAAACCCTGTAGCCGATTTTCTTTCGAGAATACCAAAATCAAGCGATGCAGCAGCAGTTGAAGATCAATTTCCGGATGAGCACCTTTTTGCTGTTGCCATTAAAACACCCTGGTATGCTGATGTTGCCAACTACCTCGCAGTAGGTAAATTACCAAAACATTTAACTCCTAATGAGCGCAAGCAGATCATTCAGAAAAGTTCTCGATTTTCGTGGATTGGAGGCTATTTGTTTCACACAGGAGCAGACATGAATATCAGGCGATGTGTTAGAGAGGATGAAATCTTCGACATCCTAAAAGCCTGTCACGATGGACCGTGTGGGGGCACTTCGCTGAGCGAAGAACTGGACATAAAGTATTGCAGACAGGATATTACTGGCCTACGATCTTCAAAGATGCGAAGAAGTTTGTTCAAGCCTGTGACAGCTGCCAGCGAGCAGGACGACCTGGTCAAGCTGATGAGATGCCTCTGAAACCACAGTTAGTCATCGAACCATTCGAGCGATGGGCTCTTGATTTCGTTGGACCCATAAACCCCTCATCAAATCAGAAAACATATATCTTGGTGGCAACAGAATATGTCACCAAATGGGTTGAGGCAGAAGCATTGCCAAGAGCCACAGAGGACTCTGTCATACAGTTCCTGTTCCATCTATTTGTTCGTTATGGCCTTCCTAGGGAAATAATTACAGATGGAGGACCACAATTTGTTGGGCATAAATTAGCCGCAACACTCAACAATTATCACGTCCAACATAAAATCACTACTCCATATCACCCACAGGCGAATGGGCAGGTAGAAAGTAGCAATAAGATAATAGAATCAATCCTAACGAAAACCATTGCGTCACATAGGCGTGATTGGGCTACCCGACTACCCGAAGCACTCTGGGCCTATAGAACCACATGGAGGAGCACCACCGGTTACTCACCTTATCAATTAGTGTTTGGAAAACAACCCATTTTTCCCATAGAATTCGAAATCCAAACATTACGGACAACACAGGAAGTTGGCCTAGATCTAAGCGAGGCACAAATCAATCGACTACATCAGATCAATGAATTAGACGAAATTAGGCTCTCTGCACTACAAAATACAGCATTGATTCAACAGCAGCGAGCTAAATGGCATGATGCGCTCATCAAAAACAAAGTCTTCCACAAGGGAGACTGGGCTCTGTTATACGACTCTCGGTTTCAGGACTTCCCTGGAAAACTTCAGACTCGATGGTTGGGACCATATGAAATCCAGAAGGTGCATGACAACGGAACCCTTACTCTAATTACCATTGACGGTTCTGGATATGCATTCAAAGTAAATGGCCACCGAGTCCGTCTTTATCGCAAACCACTCACTCGGGAATCCTTCTGCCAGCAGCTACGCCGAGACACTGATATGGAGATCTTAGGAGAGGAAGAGAAATCTTCCTCACCTGTAATTCATTAAGGGTTCATTTCTTTTTGCAATTTGTACATAAATTCTTGTTTTTTTTTGAGTGGTTCTTGTACATAAGTTTGAATTAAATATTTTCTTGTCATTTTTTGCTGTTCCTTTTCTTTCACAGAGTTCTATTTTTGCCCTTCTAAAAAAGCATCTGCGTGTTTTTTATGATGTTGGTTTTTCTTGTTTTGCTGTTCCTTTTCTAAAGGAACGGCTGTTGAGGAGGGTAAATCCCCTCTCACATTTAGGATATCCCTACTAGCCCAGCAGGGGTCTAGCAACAAACAAACAATGCTATGACGCAAGCTCCTAGTTACGAATGAAAGACTTGGGATAAGAGCCTACCTGGATTCCGACGCTAGATCCGAAGAAGAGATGTCCCCGTCCTTCAGCCCTGGCAGATCACAATCCTTCCGCGATCTCCGCGGATGAACACCTGCACACAGAAGAAACGAACAGATACAAGCATAGGAACCAGCATACGTAACTAAACATCGGTCAGAAAAGATATTACTCACATTAACATGATGGAAAACGGAGTGGAACCATAATCATAGTCATCTATTAAGTAATAAACGAATAGAAGTTACAACCAAGTTCTGACGTCGCAGCCTCCTTCGAACGGGTCTCCGGTCGTCCACGTCTCGCAAAGCTCGCCAAGGAAAGGGAAAACCTCTCCAGAGTCTCGTGACAATGGTCTCCTCACTTGAATGGGCCTTAAGGGAAAGAAGGGATTCTTTACAGCACAAAGGCACTTGGGAATAGGGAGATGCAAAGCTTCAGCACTTCCAGACTATCAGCCTTTCAGCCCCTTCATCAATGGATGAAGGCTATATTTATAGAGGAGAGGAGGAGGCTGGGATCCCTACAATAGTGGAAGGGAGGCCTTATCCTTTGGGAGGTTCCCCATAAGGTGGAAACAAGAGGCCAAAGGAGGAAGGCCGTGGTTATTCAGGCGAAACCAATCCTGATGACTCATCCACGAAGTTGTTGTAATCGAAACTTCGCCTCTTTTTTTAAAAACTTTCCATAAACAGAGTGGCGCGGGTACAACACTGGGACAGAGCGCCAATTGGCGCGGGCTCAGTGTTAATTTCCCCCCATTGGCGCGAGTACATAACGGGCTACCAGCGCCAATGCAAAAACATGTGTTTTTAGGGGTCTGTTCAGGAAATGATAAACAGGAGAAATGTTGTCCTCATGGAAAGGGATACAATGAAGGTATTTTCAAGGCTTGACATTGCTTATTGGTCACATAATGGGTCCTCCATTGTGCGGGACGGGGAATGGTAGGGACGGTGACAAATTACTGTGTAACAGATGCCCCCTAAAGCATGAGGCCCGAGAGAGAGAGAGAGGGGTGAAATGCTTTACGAGAACATGTTCAACTGAAGGCCCGCCGTCGGAAAACCTGCGCAGAAAGATACAACTGAAAATCTCAAGTACATGATGTATATACATGGTATGGACGCAGCCATCTGAAACAGAGTATACGATAATCCAGATCCAGGGTATGGGCGCAGCCATCCAACTAAGATCAAACAAGTAGACTCAGGTATGGTCGCAGCCATCCAATCAGTGAGTCATGTACATAATGATAATAATCCACAATCGCAGCCTGGATTACAACAGACACAATCCAGGGTCTTGCGCTCCATCTCGACCCAAACAAGTACAAGTTCTAGCATGCGAATGTGTGAGCCGATGTCGAACATGCAAGAACATCGTCTGATTACCAGCCAATGATGAAAGCTGTTAACAGATGCGAGAGAAACCACCAATAATGACAATGGTCCTCAAGGTACTACAGGTACAATCTACGGCGTGTGAATAAATGAGCTGACGTCGAACACCCGCAGAGTCATTCGATCGGAGGCCAATGATGAAAACCTCACGTCGAATGCGACGAACCTGCCATTGAGGCATGCAGGCTCCAAGGTACCATCAGGAGTCTCTAGACCAACTTCCCGGATAATGAGTTGAAGTCGACAGGAAGTGATCTTGATCGAAGGTGGGCCATAATGATTCCCACATCATCGACACGAGATAGAGGAACATGATGTTTTTGTTGTGAATCAGGATCGTATGAGAAACAGAGGAAGGTTGATATTTGCAGAGGTCAACTTCTCTTGAACACATGAATGGCACGACAATGGACTTGGCAGTATTTGACATCAACGGATCAGAGGTCATGGCGACGAGGCAGTGAACAGATGAGAGGTCAAAAGAGATTACCCAAACCCATGGAAGCAAAGTGAAGCAACGAGATGAGATGTCCCCAACCCGACACGAATGTAGACAAGTGCCATGTTCAAGAGCGACATACTGCCGACGACAACGACGATGGTTCCATTTTTCCCCACCATCTTGGTGAGTACCTCTTTATTTTTACACAAGCTTGAAGAGGATACCATATGCTTGTCATATAAGTCCACCCTTTGGGCGAATCCATCCTAGTACATTTAACGAGCCCTAGGAAGGAGCGACTCGAATAACGTCATTTCGACTGGATCCGATGTCATCAGGGTTTAACGAGTCTAACAAAGGAAGAACTCGGCGTCTTTTCATGTTTAGAGAGTTTGAAAAGACAGCGGAAAAGAAAACTCCACAAGTCCCTTTTCGTAAATAGTTCCCCAGACCCGAAAAGGTAGAAAACAATATCCGGGAAACCCTCCTAGTCGCGATAGGCTAGGGTATTCCTTTTTCGTAATCAATCCATCCCAGCCCGAAAAAGGGTTAAACTTATACTGGGTGAATGTCGATTCGTGTCCATTTTAACGAGATCGAAACGACAAGGGCCTCGGCAATATTTTCATGTTTAGAGAGTCAGAAAAGAGCTGAAAGATGACTCCTCCTGGAGGAGCGAGTGGTATAAAGGGTAGCAACTGGTTCCGGTAATGGTGGAACTACTCTGAACAAATAAAGGTCGAGAGGCTGGCTAACAAGACCACTCATAGCAGCGGTTCCTCAGGAACGGGTAAAACAACCAAGTGAAGGCATATGATCGGCCAAGCAGATAGTGACGATGGAATGAGAAAACCAAGGCTAATCTGGAAAAAAAAGGCTGATAAGATGACAATCACAAGGGGTAAAATGGGAAAGGTTTCATTTTTACACAAGCTTGAAACAAAGATAAACTATGCTTGAAGTTGGTTTCATTTTTACACAAGCTTGAAACAAAGATAAACTATGCTTGAAACCGGTTTCATTTTTACACAAGCTTGAAACGGAAACAAACTATGCTTGAAACCAGTTTCATTTTTACACAAGCTTGAAACGGAAACAAACTATGCTTGAAAAAGTAAGCATGCCCCCAGCATGGTGACTCAATTCGAGGTACATGCCCCCCAAGCTTCATTCCATATGAAAAGCAGATGGAGTGAAGGTTCAAATTATGAGATCAAGAGAAAGACTCGACTGGGATTTTACGAGATCTAAACAAAGACTCGAATTGAACGGGAACGTGTTTCATTATTTTAACGAGGTTGACACATTAAAAGAACTATCCTCAAACACCTTGTTTCATGGTTTAGGGAGCTTGACAGAAGACCAGGAACTGTGCTCCGACAAACCTTGTTTCATTTTTTAAGGAGCTTGACACAAGACAAGGAACTATGCTCCGACGACCTTGTTTCATTTTTTAAGGAGCTTGACACAAGACAAGGAACTCTGCTCCGACCGACTTCATCATAATGAACAAGAAGTCATTGCTTCCAAGAGTTCCACACCAGATGGGAGGAAATCATCCTGGAAGTCAGGACCCAATGCCCCCAGCACTCGATGCACGACGGCATCATCACTGAGCACAGGCACGGGATAAGTAGCCACATAGTTGACCTGCGGCGGAGCAGATACAACGGGTGGATAGAAACCAGGAGGGGGTGATGGCGGACCAGATGCCATATTAGGACCAAAGAACGAAAGCTGATCAATGGTCACGATCCGTCCTTCATGTGGAAAGCACACCACGCGAAAGAGGGAGGAGACAAGGGCTCCCATGGCATAGGTGTAATCGCGCCCCAGGAGCAGATTGAAATCCAAAGGGCCTGGAACGACCATCACGTCCATATGGACGGTTTTACCTCCCAAAGTAACAAGTAACCTTGGAAGGATCCCCAACGGTTGACTCGTCCTTCTGTTAAAAGTGAGCAGATTCTGCGTAACAGGCGCAAGCGGCGGCGAACCGAAAGCTTGCCAGGTAGTTGAAGACAGAATACTAACAGAGGCACCTTCGTCTATAATGGTGCTGGGCACAACCAGACCAAGAGCCTGTACTGTGATCTCGAAAGGCACATAAGACGGAAGGCGAAATCCTGCAAATCGATTCCAGTCAAAGGAAGCGACCAAACTACTCTGAGGGGCTACCATCGAGATGCGAAGGTCTTCCCCTGATGTTACGGAAGCAGAAGCCTCCCCCATGACCTCCATCTCGAAGGCGGGAGGAATATCCTCCGTAGCCTCCATCATGGGAGGCGGAGGAGGAGCTTCTTGAAGCACAGGGACAGGAGAATCTTTCTCCAAGTCTGAAGAATCTGAAGAGATCAGAAGGACATGGGGGGTGTGAGATCCACTCTCGACAGAAAAGACCTGGTGCACCGTGGACGGGGCCAGTTCAACCGATCCGACGACCAATGGTTGGTCAGGGACGGATTCATGAATTTGAATTTCTGGGGGAGTGGGATCGACCAAGGATGACTCTTGACCAATCGTAGGACCAACTGACGGAGAACTTAAAGAAAGCCGATTGTAACCAGGTGGAAGGCGTGGTGTAGAACCGGTTGGGTTGTCCAAGACTTGCTTGGCTTCATCCATATAAGGACAAAGGTGAATGGCATGGTGCCCTTCACACAACTTATAGGGATTGGTGATCTTACCCTGCTTCTTAGAGTTCTTATCAACAACAACTGAAGATGTGCCCCCAACTCGACTCCCGGAAATCAAAGGCAACGGTGGGCGGCCGTTGGACCATACTTCGAGCACCTTGGGAATGCCAGGGCAGTCTCGAAGAAGATGGTCTCCCGTGCACAACAGGCAAGGGAACTTGACTTTCCGTGGAGGGTTGGAAGGTTTATCAAGAGGAGATTCCTCATGGACAGTAGCTGTACATTTAGCCTCTCGCTTATCATACTTCTTCTTCTTTGTCTTCTTCTTCTTCTTCTTAGCCACCTGGTTACTTGAATCCAGACTTTCACCAGGCGAAGTAGAAGAGGAGGACGCAGAAACAGGCGAAGAAGGGGAGAGGTCCACCTTGGAATCAACATGATGTTTTTCAGGTGGAGAAACTGATTGAACAGTAGTGGAGACATTCGGGACAACAGAGGTTGAGAACAACCAAACAGGCAACCCAACAGTTAACCCAGGAAGGGACAACGTCGCCATGTAAGGAGCACCAACATTTCCAAAAGGAGGAAAATGACCAGGACTCCCTTCTGAGGGGATTCCTTGGTTGGTGAACTCTGAAAAAGTTGCCATCAAGACTCAAAACCACACACGGGCTGAAGACGAGTTAAGACACACGATCAAACGATCAACAAGCAATGTCTAAACGGGTGTGTAATCGTGGGCGATTAATTTTACCATATTGGAAAGTAAGAAACTCTACCGTTTCATATTTTAAGAGTCGAGAAACGATAAAAAGATGACTCTATCTCTTTCAGAGTTGACACAAGCGTGAAAGGACAAGCGCTTGACGGTCTTTTCAAGTTTAGGGAGTCAGAAAAGACCAAATGACTGCTCAGGAAAAACTAGGCACAAAGGGTGTACCAAATATCCGTGAACTGCAATATACACCTTGGTTTCAATAATGAAACAGAAATCGACCAAGGACTTTCCGTACGTGCAGGTAGTCTCCCCGAATGTTGTGTTCGGTGTATCACGGGTATAGGGCGGCAGACTCAGCTTCCTGTGGATAAAGGATTGAAAACCTATGGGGGTCTCCCTTTATATACGCGACGGTACGGGGAGCACAAGTCCGTACTAGCGCTGTCTAAAGCCAACAGGCGAATGACAACTGCTAGGTTTAACGACGCCGGAACACGTCTCTAGCCTAGACCTTCTAAATATGTTTCGTTAAGTTCCAATGCTGCCTTAGGTTAATTGAATAAATTTTACAGTTGATCTTCAATTAAGTTTCAATTTTCAGGCCCTATCGTATGTAGTGTCTCAAAAGACGCCTAGATGCAAAGCTACATGAGAAAAGAAATCTTTTCAATTTGATGAATGCTATCTATTTAAGGGAAGAGCTTCAAACAATGATGCAACAAACAACAAAATTGAAAATGAAACTTTTCAAAACTAGATGACTTTCACTATCCAAAAGTATTCTAAAACATTCAACGAAGCGAATTATGCAATGTAATCTATGCAAAATTATTTTTCCGAAAACTATGCAATTGTAATCTATGCACAATTTCCTTTTTCTTTTCAAATGATAAGAATGCACTCAATGCATTTTTCGATGAAACGAGAATCTACTTAATGCAAGCTTTTAACAAAAGAGAATGCACTCGAAGCGATTTTTAGTTTTCAATCACTAAACAATGTGATCTAAGTCCAATGATGAATCTCAAAAACACTTTTCGATGCAATGTGATCTAATGCATTTAAACGAAAAGCAAACTATGAGACGAAAACTAAAAAACGCAAATCTTCTTAATGAAGGATGAATGCAAAAGAGATGTAAACAAACACTAAGAATGCAATCGTTGTTTCAAAATACTTTGTGACAAAATCCCTCAAAAGTTGACAAGACATATGCGGTCAAACACAAAAAGGACTTCCAAAGCAAGAGATCAAAACAAGGCATTCATCCCTTTTACATCAAACAATCATAGAAAGAAGACATCCCAAATAATGAACAATGTAATCTATGCTCATACAGGGGAAAGACCCGAAGGGAAAGACACACTGTTGAAGGATTAAGGGAAAAACTCAATTTTCATACACCCTGAAAGTGGCCCGACTTGTACATTGACAACTAGCGCCACTTGGCGCGACTTTTACTTGAAAACTAGCGCCAATGGCCAAGTGGCGCGGGTTGCTCACTGACAACAAGCGCCACTGCCTGAAAATGAAAAAACAAAGAATTTCTCCCAACCAAGACCAGACTTCCCACTTCAAGCTGAATCTAAAACAAACCCAGAAGCAAAGTACTGACCAAAAGAAGCTTCCGAACAAGGGTAACCCTACCACCTACAGGAAATGGCGCGACTGTCTGGCTGTAATCCGCGCCAGACAGGGGATGGCGCGAGTGATAAACTAACAACCCGCGCCAACTGGCGCGACTGTCAGGGCTAAACTCGCGCCAATAAAGCCAACTATGAAAAGGTGAAAATTCGGAAAAGCAGAGGTCAGATCTGATCCTCTGGGGGCTGAACCAAAAGCCAAAACACAAAAAAAAACCCAACCCAGAAGGCTCATCAAGCAAGGAAAAACGATCAAAGCGAAACAATCATGAACGAGACAAGGAAAACCGGACGATCCCCAGCGGAGTCGCCAATTTTTTGAGGAGGTAAATCCCCTCTGCGGACAGAGGCGATCCCTACTAGCCCAGCAGGGGTCTAGCAACAAACAAACAATGCTATGACGCAAGCTCCTAGTTACGAATGAAAGACTTGGGATAAGAGCCTACCTGGATTCCAACGCTAGATCCGAAGAAGAGATGTCCCCGTCCTTCAGCCCTGGCAGATCACAATCCTTCCGCGATCCCCGTGGATGAACACCTGCACACAGAAGAAACGAACAGATACAAGCATAGGAACCAGCATACGTAACTAAACATCGGTCAGAAAATATATTACTCGCATTAACATGATGGAAAAAGGAGTGAAACCATAATCATAGTCATCTATTAAAATGATAAACGAATAGAAGTTACAACCAAGTTCTGACGTCGCAGCTTCCTTCGAACGGGTCTCCGGTCGTCCACGTCTCGCAAAGCTCGCCAAGGAAAGGGAAACCTCTCCAGAGTCTCGTAACAATGGTCTCCTCGCTTGAATGGGCCTTAAGGGAAAGAAGGGATTCTTTACAGCACAAAGGCACTTGGGAATAGGGAGATGCAAAGCTTCAGCACTTCAAGACTATCAGCCTTTCAGCCCTTCAGCCTTTCCAGCCCCTTCATCAATGGATGAAGGCTATATTTATAGAGGAGAGGAGGAGGTTGGGATCCCTACAATAGTGGAAGGGAGGCCTTATCCTTTGGGAGGTTTCCCATATGGTTAAAACAAGAGGCCAAAGGAGGAAGGCCGTGGTTATCCAGGCGAAACCACTCCTGATGACTCATCCACGAAGTTGTTGTAATCGAAACTTCGCCTCTTTTTTTAAAAAAACTTTCCATAAACAGAGTGGCGCGGGTACAACACTGGGACAGAGCGCCAATTGGCGCGGGCTCAGTGTTAATTTTCCCCCATTGGCGCGAGTACATAACGGGCTACCAACGCCAATGCAAAAACATGTGTTTTTAGGGGTCTGCTCAGGAAATGATAAACAGAAGAAATGTTGTCCTCATGGAAAGGGATGCAATGAAGGTATTTTCAAGGCTTGACATTGCTCACAAGTCACATAATGGGTCCTCCATTGTGCGGGACGGGGAATGGTAGGGACGGTGACAAATTATCGGTAACAAATGTTATCTCTGATCTCTGTTCCTTTTTCAAAGGAACGGCATTGTTGCTGGGCGCAGCCATCCAACTAGGATCAAACAAATAGACTCAGGTATGGTCGCAGCCATCCAATTAGCGAGTCATGTACATAATGATAATAATCCACAATCGCAGCCTGGATTACAACAGACACAATCCAGGGTCTTGCGCTCCATCTCGACCCAACAAAGTACAAGTTCAGGCATGCGAATATGTGAGCTGAAGTCGAACATGCAAGAACATCGTCTGATTACCAGCCAATGATGAAAGCCGTTAACAGACGCGAGAGGTACCACCAATAATGAAAATGGTCCTCAAGGTACTATAGGTACAATCCACGGCGTGTGAATCAATGAGCTGGCGTCGAACACCCGTAGAATCACTCGATCGGAAGTCACGATGTAAAATTCATTGTTGACACACGAACCCGCTATCGAGGCATGTGCTCCAAGGTACCATCAGAGCTCCAGACCACTTCCCGGAGGCTGAGTTGAAGTCACAGAAGTGACTCGATCGACAGGGCCATAAGACCCCCCACATCATCGATTAATTTGAGACAGAGGAACATAATGTTTTGTTGTGAATCAGACCATATAAGAAATGAGTAGCGCTGATATTTGCAGTAGGCCAAACTTCTCTGAACACATGAATGGCACTGACAATGGACTTGCGCATTTGACATCAACTTGATCGTAGGTCATGGTGACGAGGCAAAGGAATGTGATGAGAGGTCAAAAGAGATTACCCAAACCCATGGAGGCAAAGTGAAGAAACGAGATGAGATTTCCGCAACCCGACATGAATGCAGACAAGTGCCATGTTCAAGAGCGACATACTGCCGACGACAACGATGATGCCTCCATTTTTCTCCCACCATTTCTGGCGAGTAGTCCAATTATTTTTTATAACAAGCTTGAAGGGGATAGCATATGCTTGTAATATAAGTCTGCCTTTTGGGCGAATCCATCCTAGTGCATTTAATGAGTCCTAGGAAGGAGGAACTCAGAGAACGTCATTTCGACTAGATCCGATGTCATCAGGGTTTAACGAGTCTGACAAAGGGAGAACTCGGCGTCTTTTCATGTTTAGAGATTTTGAAAAGACAGCAGAAAAGTAAACTCCAGTGTCTTTTCAGACAAATAGTTCCCCGTATCCGAAAAGGTAGAAACACATCCTGAAACCTCCTAGTCGCGATAGGCTGTGGTATTCCTTTTCGTAATCAATCCATCCCAACAAAAGGGTTAAACTTACCTCAGGAATGTCGATTCGTGTCCATTTTAACGAGATCGAAACGAATAGGGCCCCTGGTGATCTTTCATATTTAAATAGAGTCGTAAAAGAGTTGAAATATGACTCTCCCGGAGGAACGAGTGGTATAAAGGGTAGCAAATCGGTCCCGCAATGGTGGAACTACTCGAACAAATAAAGGTCGAGAGGCTGGCTAACAAGACCACTCATAGCAGCGGTTCCTCAGGAACGGGTAAAACAACCAAGTGAAGGTATATGATCGGCCAAGCAAATAGTGACGATGGAGTGAGAAAACCAAGGCTCATCTGGCAAAAACGGGCTGATAAAATGGCAGTCACAAGGGGTAAAATGGGAATGGTTTCATTTTTACACAAGCTTGAAATCAGAAAACTCTGCTCGAAGTTGGTTTCATTTTTTACACAAGCTTGAAACAAAGATAAAATTATTATGCTGAAACCGGTTTCCTTACTTTTACACAATGAAACTAAAAGAAACTATGCTTGAAAAAGTGGGCATGCCTCGCACGTGACACAATTGGTTCGATGCCTCAAGCTTCAGTCCATATGAAAGGAAGATGGAATGAAGGTTCAAATTACAAGATCAAGAGAAAGACTCGACTGGGATTTTACGAGATCTCATCAAAGAATCGAATTGAACAGGAAAGTGTTTCATTTTTTTAACGAGGTTGACACATTAAAAGAACCATCCTCATGACATCTTGTTTCATTTTTTAAGGATGCTGACACAAGAAATGAACCGTGTCCATGACTTCATCATAATGAACAAGAAGTCATCGCCTCCAAGAGTTCCACTCCTGATGGAAGGAAAACATCCTGGAAGTCAGGACCCAATGCCCCTAGCACCTGATGCACAACGGCATCATCACCGAGCACAGGCACAGGGTAGGTAGCCACATAGTTGATCTGCGGTGGGGCAGATAAAACCGGTGGATAAAAACTAGGAAGGGATGATGGCGGGCCAACTGCCACATTAGGACCAAAGAACGAAAGTTGATCAATGGTCACGATCCGTCCTTCATGCGGAAAACAGACCACACGAAAAAGGGATGAGACAAGCGCTCCCATGGCACATAGGTGTAATTGCGCCCCAAAAGCAGATTGAAATCCAAGGGGCCTGGAACGACCATCACGTCCATATGGACGGTTTTACCTCCCAAAGTAACCGGTAACCTTGGAAGGATCCCCAACGGTTGACTCGTCCTTTTGTTAAAAGCCAACAGATTCTGCGTAACAGGCGCAAGCGGTGGCGAACCGAAAGCTTGCCAGGTAGTTGAGGATAGAATACTAACAGAGGCACCTTCATCTATAATGGTGCTGGGTACAACCAGACCAAGAGCCTGTACTGTGATCTCGAAAGGCACGTAAGACGGAAGGCGGAATCCTGCAAATCGGCTCCAATCAAAGGAGGCGACCAGACTACTCAGAGGGGATACCATCGAAATGGTCTTCTCGATGTTACGAAGGGTAGTTTCTCCATGACCTCCATCCTGAGGTGGGAGAAATATCCTCCGCACTTAACATCTTGATGGAGGCGGAGAGCGACTAAGTGGTCAGGAGTCAGGAGAATCTTTCTCCAAGTCTGAAGAATCTGAAGAGATCAGAAGGACATGGGGGGTGGGAGGTCCACTCTCAACAGAAAAGATCTGGTGCACCGTGGACGGGGCTAGTTCAACCGATCCGACGACCAATGGTTGGTCAGGGACGGATTCGTGAATTTGAATTTCTGGGGGAGTGGGATCGACCAAGGATGACTCTTGGCCAATCATAGGATCAGCTGGCGGAGGACTCGAAGAAAGCCGATTATAACCAGGTGGAAGGTGAGGTGTAGAACCGACTGGGTTGTCCAAGACTTGCTTGGCTTCATCCATATAAGGACAAAGGTGAATGGCATGGTGCCCTTCACACAACTTACAGGGATTGGTGATCTTACCCCGCTCTTAGAGTTCTTATCAACAAGAACTCGAGGACGTGCCTCAACTTGGACTCCCTAGTTGTAAAGGCACCTGCAGGGCCGTTGACCATACTTCGAGCACCTGGGAATGCCAGTATGTCTTCAAGAAGGTGGTCTCCGTGCACAAATGTGCAAGGGAACTGATTTTCTTCGCTTAGTGGCCTGAGGGCCTATCGTAGATGAGATTTCTGAGCGCCAGTAGCCGCACATTTAGCCTCTCTCTTATCAAACTTATTCTTCTTTGCCTTCTTCCTCTTCTTCTTAGCCACCTGGTTACTCGAATCCAGACTTTCACCAGGTGAAGTAGAAGATGAAGACGTAGAAACAGGTGAAGAAAGGGAGAGGTCCAACTTGGAATCAACATGATGTTGTTCAGGTGGAGGAACTGATTGAACAATTGCTAAGACATTCGAGACCACAGAGGTTGAAAACAACCAAACAGGCAACCCAATAGTTAACCCAGGAAGGGTCAACGTTGCCATATAAAGAGCACCAACATTCCCAAAAGGAGGAAAATGACCAGGATTCCCTCTCGAGGATTCCTGCTGGTGAACTCCAAAAGTTGCCATCAAACTCAAAACCACGATCAAACAGAAAACGAGTTATGCACACAACTGGCCAACAAGCAATATCTACAAAGAAATCAAGATTAATTTTTACCACATTGAAAAATAAGAAACTTCACCGTTTCATGTTTTAAGAGTCGAGAACGATAAAAGGTGACTCTATCTCTTTCAGATTTGACACAAGCGTGAAAGGACAAGCCCTTGGCGATATTTTCAAATTTAGGGAGTCAGAAAAGATCAAATGACTGCTCAGGAATACTAGGCAAAATGGTGTACCAAATAACCGTGAACTGCAATATACACCTTGGTTTCAATAATGAAAGAGAAATCAACCAAGGACTTTCCGTATGTACAGGCAATCTCCCCGAATGCTATGTCTTGTGTATCACGGGTATAGGGCAATAGACTCGGCTTCCTATGGATAAAGGATTGAAACCTAGAGGGGTCTCCCTTTATATACACGACGGTACGGGGAGCACAAGTCCGTACTAGCGCTGTCTAAAGCCAAAAGGCAAACTACAGCTACTAGGTTTAAAGACGCCGGAACACGTCTCTAGCCTAGACCTTCGAATGTGTTTTGAAACAACATAAATCTCAGGGTTAATTGAATAAATTTTACAGTTGATCTTCAATTAAGTTTCAATTTCCAGGCCCTATCGTATGTAGTGTCTCGAAAGACTTCTAAATGCAAGCTATATGAGAAAAGAAAACTTTTAATTCGATGAATGCTATCTAGTTAAGGGAAGAGCTTCAAGCAATGATGCAACAAATAGCAAAACTGAAAACGAAACTTCTCCAAACTAGATGATTTTCACTATCCAAAAGTATTCTAAAACATTCAACGAAGCAAATTATGCAATGTAATCTATGCAAAATTCTTTTTCCGAAAACTGTGCAATTGTAATCTATGCACAATTTCTTTTTCTTTTCAAATAATACGAATGCACTCAATGCATTTTTCGATGAAATGAGAATTTACTTAATGCATACTTTCAATAAAAGAGAATGCACTTAAAGCGATTTCTAGTTTTCAATCATTAAACAATGTAATCTAAGTTCAATGATGGATCTCAAAAAATATTTTCCAATGCAATGTGATCTAATGCATTTTAACAAAAAGAACACTTTGAGACCAAAACTAAATAAACGCAAATCTCCTTAATGAAGGATGAAGGCAAAAGGGATGCAAACAAACACTAAGAATGCAACCGTTGTTTCAAAATACTTTGTGACAAAATCCCTCAAAAGTTGACAAGACATATGCGGTCAAACACAAAAAGGATTTCCAAAGCAAGAGATCAAAACAAGGCATCCATCCCTTTTACATCAAACAATCATAGAAAGAAGACATTCCAAATAATGAGCAATGTAATCTATGCTCATACAGAGGAAAGACCCAAAGGGAAAGACACACTAGTGAAGGATTAAGGGAAAAAAAACTCAATTTTCATACACCCTGAAAGTGGCCCAACTTGTACATTGACAACTAGCGCCACTTGGCGCGACTTTTACTTGAAAACTAGCGCCAATGGCCAAGTGGCGCGGGTTGCTAACTGACAACAAGCGCCACTGCCTGAAAATGAAAAAACAAAGAATTTCTCCCAACCAAAACCAGACTTTCCACTTCAAGCTGAATCTAAAACAAACCCAGAAGCAAAATACTGACCAAAAGAAACCTCCGAACAAGGATAACCCTACCACCTACAGGAAATGGCGCGACTGTCTGGCTGTAATCCGCGCCAGACAGGGGATGGCGCGAGTGATAAACTGGCAACCTGCGCCAACTGGCGCGACTGTCAGGGCTAAACTCGCGCCAATAAAGCCAACTATGAAAAGGTGAAAATTCGGAAAAGCAGAGGTCAGATCTGATCCTCTGGGGGCTGAACCAAAAGCCAAAACACAAAAAAAACCCAACCCAGAAGGCTCATCAAGCAAGGAAAAACGATCAAAGCGAAGTCAAGCTGTTGAGGAGGTAAATCCCCTCTGCGGACAGAGGCGATCCCTACTAGCCCAGCAGGGGTCTAGCAACAATCAAACAATGTTATGACGCAAGTTCCTAGTTACAAATGAAAGACTAGAGATAGAAGCCTACCTGGATTCCAACGCTATGATCTGAAGAAGAAGCGTCCCCGTTCCTCAGCCTCGGCAGATCACAATCCTTCCACGATCTCCGCGGATGAACATCTGCACATGGAAGAAACGAACAGATACAAGCATAAAATCCGGTATACGTAACTAAACATCAGTCAGAAAGGATGTTACTCGCATTAACATAATGGTAAACAGAGTGGAACCATAATCATAATCATCTATTAAACATAATCTAATAGAAGTTACAACCAAGTTCTCGACGTCGCAAATTTCGAATCTGCCCTACGTCCACATTCCCAAAGCTCGCACAGGAACCTCTCCAGAGTCTCGTAACAATGGTCTCCTCGCTTGAATGGGCCTTAAGGGAAAGAAGGGATTCTTTACAGCACAAAGGCACTTGGGAATAGGGAGATGCAAAGCTTCAACACTTCAAGACTATCAGCCCTTCAGCCTTCAGCCCCTTCATCAATGGATGAAGGCTATATTTATAGAGGAGAGGAGGAGGTTGGGATCCCTACAATAGTGGAAGGGAGGCCTTATCCTTTGGGAGGTTCCCCTTAAGGTGGAAACAAGAGGCCAAAGGAGGAAGGCCGTGGTTATTCAGGCAAAACCACTCCTGATGACTCATCCACGAAGTTGTTGTAATCGAAACTTCGCCTCTTTTTTTAAAAACTTTCCATAAACAGAGTGGCGCGGGTACAACACTGGGACAGAGCGCCAATTGGCGCGGGCTCAGTGTTAATTTCCCCCCATTGGCGCGAGTACATAACGGGCTACCAGCGCCAATGCAAAAACATGTGTTTTTAGGGGTCTGCTCAGGAAATGATAAACAGGAGAAATGTTGTCCTCATGGAAAGGGATGCAATGAAGGTATTTTCAAGGCTTGACATTGCTCACAGGTCACATAATGGGTCCTCCATTGTGCGGGACGGGGAATGGTAAGGACGGTGACAACCATCAGGTAACAAAAGGGGTTGGAGGTTTTTCAGCAGTGATACCTGGCACACAAGTTTCTGTAGTGACAATTCGGAAGCAGGTGTTAACCCAAAACAAGATAAAATCAATTCCCCGGGAGAGCAAGGCTCAATGTGGAATAATCCTAATGGTACAAGATCCGTAGCAATACAAGGTCCAAGTGAATGCTGTCCGAAGCCCGCTATCCAAAAGCCCTGGTGTGGGAAGCCAGTGCTTCGCGTAATATAAAAAGTTAAGTGGTCTGTGGAGCCTACTAATTGCACCACCTGAACTGACTCGACTTGACTCGAATCGGATCAATTCAGACCTTCGTACCGATCTGGATCTACCTTGGATTCACCAAATATCGTTAGATGAACCAAATAGTTGACACTGCTGGCTTTTCTGGCCATAGTAGCGAATCGTGGTGGATGGGAATGACGATACAATATACGGAATGATAGGTCCGTTAGTTGAAAAGGTGCTTTCCCCGCTAGTCGATCAACATGATTTATTCCCCTGATCTACCACAGTCTTGGGTAGGCCATGGTAATGCATACAGGTATTATACCAGAGTTGAAAGCTTTGCCGCTTTCAAAATGACCAGATCCTAGGTGTGGGAGCAAGCACCTTCTAATCGCTTCTCCCGCCTTCACTCTATATCTTTTCCCGCCCGTAGCTTACTCTCTAAGTAGTAACTTTACCGGATACTAATCCAATATTCGAGAGCACCCGAATAACGAGCATCCATTTCTCCACCTAGATCATGGAAAGAAAACGTATCTACATCGATTTAGAGACTTATATCGGTATAAATAAAGTTATAAGAGAAGAGATAGATATAATAGGAAAGGGTAAAGAGGGATGAGGATGAGGATGAGGATGGAGGTAGGGTAGAGAGTAGAGAAAGAGGAAGCCATTCCCACAAAGAAGCCAATCACTGCATGCACTAGCTAGCCCCCTCCGTTTCTTTCATTTAGTGCACGAATCCGTCCGTCGTTAACATAAACAATTCACAGAAGCCCCGTTCACCCACTAACAGCATAAAGATTGCATTATAGACGTGAATATCCCACACACAATAAGCTAAGCAACTTCTAGCAAGCTTTTCCCTTTCTTTGTATTCAATCTCTTCGAGCGAACAATCAGCCCTAATAAACACATGTTCAACCACTCCAGGGGTGGTGGATATGTCAATTGGGATTGTACGGGAAATAGTAGCCAAATTACCCTCCGTAACCACGTCTTCAATATAAACCGGATTTGGGCCACTATGAGAAGCCACCAAGCAAGATGGCGCAAGATCCAAATGAGGAAGTTCGGGAAGAAACGACGACCTATGATGGAAATCTAAACAGATGGGAATTCAATTTTTATCTGTTTTTGGTGACTCTGAATTAATCATAAGACAAATTAAGAATTGGTGCCAAACTAAACATTCCAAATTGAGATCTTATAGAAATGAGGTGTGGCATTTAGTTGAGAATTATTTTGAGGCTTTTAATTTACAGTTTATTCCAAGAGAAGAGAACAGAATGGCAGATTCATTGGCAGTTGCAGCTAGCACATTTAAACCACCAATTAATCCAAGATTGAGATATGAAATGAATTAAGATACAGGCCTTCAATCCCTGATAATGTAAAACATTGGCAGGTTTTTGAGGATGATGAACAAATTAATCAGTGTTTAACAATGATTGGAAGTTTTGAAGATAGTCAAATTGATTTAGAAGTTGATGAAAGTGGTCAAAGTGATATGTCCAAAAATCTGAAATATTCAATTGGTGATCAGAAGATAATTCAGTTGAAAGATAATATTTTTCCCAGAGGCCTGGTACCTCTTGAAAGATTATTTGATGCTAATGATGTGTCAATGAACCAGAAAAAAGTATCCCAAGATGGAGAAATGGAGGACTGCAATTTAGGGACTCCACATGAGCCTAAATTAGTCAAATTGTTTAGAGGAGTTCCCAAGGAGTACAAAGAAAGGTATGTAAACCTTTTTAAACAGTTCATGGACTTATTTGCATGGTCATATGAAGATTTGAAAACTTATGATTTGGATATTATTCAACATAAAATACCACTGAAAGATGGGGTTAAACCACACAAGTAGAAGCTCAGACAAAATAACCCATTATTACTGGCTCCAATTGAAAAAGAGGTGAAAAAACTTTTGCAAGCCAAAATCATAGTTCCACTAAGATATTCAGATTGGGTTTCGAATCTGGTACTAGTCAGGAAGAAAAATGGAGAGATAAGATTATGTGTGGATTTCAGAAATTTGAACAGAGCTTCTTTAAAAGATAACTATCCTTTACCCAAGATGGATTTTGTTCTGCAGAAAGTAACTGGAGCATTCAGGTTATCCATGGTTGATGGTTTTTCTGGGTATAATCAGGTGGCTGTGGAGAAGGAAGATCAAAAGAAGACTGCTTTCACCACACCTTGGGGAACATTCATGCATGCCAGGATGCCATTTGGCCTCATGAATGCAGGAGCAACTTTCCAAAGAGCAATGGATATTGCTTTTGTGGGTGACAAATTTGTAGTTATTTATCTTGATGATGTTACTATTTTTTCAGGGTTTGATGATGAACACTTAGAACACTTGAAGAAAGCTTTCTTGAAATGCAGAAAATTTGGATTATCATTAAATCCCAAGAAATCTTTGTTTGCTTTAGAAGAAGGTAAGTTATTGAGCCATATAGTTTCAAAACAAGGAGTAAAGATTGACCCTGCAAGGGTTGAAGCTATACAGACAATTCCACTGCCTAGAAGTAAAAAGGACATCCAAAGGTTTCTGAGAAAAATCAATTTTCTGAGAAGATTTGTTCCAAATTATGCTGAAATTGTCAAGAGAATAACAGATATGTTAAAAAAGAATGCTGAGGTAAAATCGGATAAAGATGCAAGAGAATCATTCAGTAGAATTAAAGAAGCTCTCCAAGAAGCTCCTGTCTTAATCAGTCCAGATTATTTAAAACCTTTTCAGGTCTTCTCATTTGCATCAGCTTCTACTATTGCTGCTGTATTATTACAAAAAAATGAAGAGGGTAGTGAGCAAACTGTAGCCTTTTTCAGCAAGTTCCTCAGAGATGCAGAACTGAAGTATAATATCTTGGTGAAACATGTATATGCTTTAGTAAAATCATTAAAGGCTTTCAGAACTTATATACTTCATTCTCAAATAGGATGACAATCTAAATCGGATAAAAGGCTTGACAATCAAATGGATTGGGGAAAAAAAAAGGAAGGAGGGAGAGGTACTAAAAAGGATCGAACTGGAGATAGCCCAACTAAATGAATCTGACCTGATGGGGTTCCGATCAAGTGTTACCAAAGAGCATCTCATAGCCCTCGAAGCTACCAGAACAAAGCTCTTGTGCCAAAAAGAAGCTGATTGGCAACTTAAAAGCAGGGCTATTTGGCTACAGGCTGGTGATGAAAACACCAAATTCTTCCGGCAGCATGCAAATGGTCGAAGGAATTGCAACACGATTTAAGAACTTACTGACTAGCATGGTTTTGTGGCTCGCACTCATCTGCAACTCCTGGATATGGGTATACAACATTTTTCCAAGTTATACAGAGCCCCTCTACATTTTAACCTTCCGGAGATCATGCACATCACCAGGTCATTCTCCAGATCTGTGGACCAAGATCAGGGGGAGGATCTCATCGCAATGGTCACCAAGGGTGAGATAGAAGGGGTACTAAAATGGTTCAAAAAAGATAAAAGCCCTGGACCGGATGGTTGGCCCATAGAATTCTTCCTGCACTTTTTTGAGCTAATGGGTAATGACCTCCTTCTTGCTATTGAAGATAGCCGTGTTCAGGGAAGGATCTATGATGGTTTCAATTCAACGCTCATTGCTCTCATACCTAAGTTTGATCATCCTACCACTTTTCAGGGCTACCGACCCATATCCCTCTGCAACTGTATATACAAGATTATATCAAAAATTATTGCAAATCGCATCAAACCCATTTTATCTTCACACATTGCCAAAGAACAATTTGCTTTTCTCCACCATAGGCAGATCCATGAAGCCATCGATACAGCTCAAGAAGCCCTACACTCTATCAAATCCAAAAATCTCAAGTCTACCATCCTTAAAATTGATCTCGCAAAGGCTTTTGATCAGGTCAATTGGAGCTATCTCCACCTCATCCTTATTCAAACTGGATTTCCCCCTACTTTCATTAACTGGATTATGGGGTGTATCTGCCATGCATCTTTCAGCATACTCTTAAATGGCACCGCATCAGATTTCTTTCATGTGGGACGGGGTTTGCGTCAGGGGTGCCCTCTATCACCACTGCTTTTTGTCCTTGTTATGGAGGGCCTCTCTGTGCTTATCAAACTGGCTAAAGCAGATGGGGTCCTTCACGGTCTCCATATTAATGAGATTATGCATCTCACACACCTTTTATTTGTGGATGATGTTCTTATTTTTCTTGATGGTTCTTGTCAGGACTCCACTCAATTTGGGAAAATTCTTCAAAGGTTTTGCAGAGCGACGGGTATGGCCCCTAACAACTACAAATCCACTATTATCATGACAAGATGCACTGCTCAGGAACAAGGTGTTGCCTTGGCACTATTTGCCTATATTCACAACAACATTGGGGATGGACTGAAATATCTGGGTTTCCATTTAAAACCTAAAGACTATCAAATCAAAGATTGGAACTGGCTCATTGCAAAAGTGGAATGCAGAATCAATGTATGGTACCATCGATGACTCTCTAGGGTTGGTCGACTGGTCTTAATTAAATCTGTATTTGAGGCCATCCCTGTCTACTGGATGTCTCTTGCTTGGATTCCAATCGGAGTCACTGACTGCATTAAAAGAATATGCAGACATTTCTTGTGGAGAAATAAGGAAAAGGACAACACCTTTGCTTGGATTGCTTGGGATCGAATCAACAGACCCAAACAGTGGGGTGGTTGGGGTATCAAGGAACTCCACCTTTTTTCGACTGCTCTAGCAGCAAAAATGTGTTGGCACCTAATCTCTGGTCACAGTCTCTGGAAAGAGGTCGTCACTGCAAAATACATTGCTCCCAGGAACACCCTTGATTGGATTAGGGGCAACATTCTGCAAACCCCTGGAGCCTCCATTATATGGAAAGCCATCACAAAGGCTGCTCCTCTTATTTGAAGAGGGCTCTCTTGGCAAATTGGTACTGGAGCATCTGTTAGAGTGGGCATGGATTCGTGGGTGGGCAGCGGGGAATACTATAAGCTACCTGTTTGGATCATTGAGCATTTGGCCAATAGGGGGATTCGATACCTTGCGCAGATATCAGACCCGGCTCGCACGGATTGGCAATCACAAATTTGGTATCGGCTTTTGATCTGGACATTCCTCGGGCTGGTCTGCATGCCTGGGCAAAATATATCAGAGCATTACAAGCATCGCACATCCGATTGACAGATCAGGAGGACCAACTGATCTGGGCTATCTCTCCTAAAGGCATCTACACTCCTAAAATCGGATATATGACACTCTGCCATTACAAGGAACCTCAAGAAAAACTCTGGTGGTGGCAGACAATTTGGAAACTAAAGGCTCCACACAAAAATCGACTACTGTTCTGGTGCATTCTTCAGCATTGCCTCCCCACAATGGAAAATCTTCATCGCCGTGCTATTCACGGTCCCTCAAGATGCTGCTACTGTCTGACTCATGAGGAAGATGCCGCGCACCTATTCCTGGAATGCCCAACTATTCAGCGTATTTGGAAACTAGTCACACACGGTCTTGGTTGTCTATTATACTGGCGGGGGATTTCAATCTTGGAAGCCTGGACAAATTGGTGGCAGCTACTTCCACTAAGCTGCGAAATCTTCCTTTGATCTTTGCATGGGAAATATGGATAAACCGCAACAAACACACATTTGAAAATCAACAGGTGAATGGTGATTGTATCTGCACTGTGATCTTGGCTACCTATAGACTGATACCTGACGATGACAATCAACAACCTGTGAAGCATGACATTCCTGAAATAATTGATCACACTCGGCTTTGGGCCTATTTTGATGGCGCGGCCAACCAACAGGGATGTGGGGAGGGGGGGGGGGGGGGCTATACTTCATCTTAAGATAGGATTAGGCCCGGGAACAAACAATTTTGCCGAACTTCAATGTTTAAGACTCCTTCTGGTTTTTGCCCAGGAAAAAAACTGCAACACCCTTCAGATTTTTGGCGACTCTCTTATTGTGATTAACTGGTTCAACTCACATGCACAGTGTCACATGCACACACTTACTGCTTTACTGAGGGAAGTTCATCATCTCAAATCACTATTTGAATCCATCTCTGTCACTCATATTTACAGGAATAGGAACAAAGTGGCATACAAACTTTCCAAAGAAGCTGCAGAGCTAAACTGGGGTGCTTGGCTCATCACTGAACACATTGGTGCACAGGTGTACAGATACTTCCATAGACCCTTCATCGAGGATATCCGAGATATGAGGGCAGTTGATATATGACTGCAGTTTTTGACTCTATCTATCTTGGGAACTTATTTTTGTTTATGATATTGATACTATATATTCGGCAGCTATTCATATGATTGTAAATAAATAGTTTCTTTTTTGTTTATTTTGACAAGTAAGTTATGCACCAAACTTACTGCGGAAACAGGCAACACACTGTTCTTTTTGTACTATCTCTGACTATACATGAAGTCAGTATTATTTACTTGCATCATACTTGACAACATACTCAGTAAAATGTAACATGTAATTTTTCTACTTAATGAAAGATTACGAATTTTTCCTTTGTGAAAAGCATATGTGCCTAATTCTGCTGTAAAGGATGTGCTAGTACAGAGTGATGTGGAAGGAAAAAGAGGAAAATGGATTGCCAAAATCCAGGAATATGACTTGGATATCAAACCAACAAAGTTAGTCAAACGACAAGGACTAGCCAAATTGCTGACAGAATCTAATTTCCAAGCTTTGGGAATTAGTTTACTTGCGCCTGTAGATGAAGTAACTAAAGAAACAGATCAGATTAAGGCAAAGTCAGCAATTAAGTACAAATTTCTCTATTCAGGCTGGTATAAGGATATCATTCATTATCTCTGTTTCTTTTCTTGTCCTCCTTCAATAAATAGAGCTAAGTACAGAGCTCTGAAACTCAAAGCTCAATCTTATGTTATAATTGAAGCTAAGTTGTATTGGAAAGATCTTGCTGGTGTATTGTTGTTATGTTTGACAAAAGAGGAAACCATGGAGGTGATTAAAGAATATCATGAATGCTTGTGTGGAGGTCAATACAGCTGGAAGGTAACTGCTCATAAGATTCTTAAATCAGGTTTTTATTGGCCCTCTTTATTTGTTGATGTATACAGAACTGTTAGAAGTTGCCAGAAATGCCAATTGTTTGCAGAAAAGAAAAGACTAGCTCCTTTACCACTTCTTCCTGTATTTATTGAAGAACCTTTCAGACAATGGGGATTGGATTTCATTGGAGAGATTAATCCACCATCAAGTGGGCAGTTTAAGTATATTCTAACTGCTACTGATTATTTTACAAAATGGGTAGAGGTAGTTCCTACTAGAAAGGCAAATGATTTGGTTGTGATGAAGTTTTTGGAGAAGAATATTTTCAGTAGATTTGGATGTCGGTTAAAAATTGTAACTGACAATGCTCAGGTTTTCAATTCAGTCATGTTCATAAATTTTTGTCAGACTTTTAATGTAATATTATCCCACTCCACAGCATATCATCCTCAAGGAAACGGATTAGCAGAATCATCTAATAAAACATTGGTGAAAATATTGAAGAAAACAATCAATGAGAATCAAAAGGATTGGAATTCAAAGTTGTTTTTTGCTTTATGGGCAGTAAGGATGACTACTAAAAGATCCACTAGTAAGTCTCCATATGAATTGGTATATGGTGCTGAGGCTCTGTTTCCTACTCAGCTAGCAAGACCAGTAATTTCTTTTCTTCAAGACTCTCAAGAGGAACCTAATGCCTTGATCAGAATACTAAACCATGTGATAGAATTAAATGAAAGCAGAAATAAAGTCAGAGACAATTTGATCATTTATCAGGAGAAAATGAAATCTATTTTTGACAGAAAGGCAAGAGAAATCATGTTTCAGACTGGAGATCTAGTATTAAGATGGGATACCAAGAGGGAAGAGAAAGGGAAACATGGCAAATTTGATCCTTAATGGTATGGTCCTTATAAAATATCTGAAGTCAGATCAAACAACACTTTCATGCTGGAAAATCTTGATGGAGAAATAGTAGAACTACCTGTAAATGGGCAGTATCTAAAACATTATTTCCAACACTAAAGGCAGTTAGTTTACTATTGTACATATTCAGTTTCATCTCACTGTATATTGCTCATCAAGCAATTTTTGACTCCATGCCCAAAGTGAAGGCACTGATTTGTGGGTTCTTAGTGTTTCGTGGCAAAAAACACTATCCCTAGGTGGAGCCAGATGTTGTGGATCATAGTCGTTTCCTTTTGTTTTTCAAATATTTGAAAAAATAAAAATATAAAATGTGGGAAAATATTGAAGTCTCATACTTTAGCATAAAAAAGATTTATGTTCGTTAAAGTTTAAGTTTAAATATTTAAACTTTATAACTGCGGGTTTGTATTAAAGGTTAAATAGTGATTGGTTTGAATGGCAGAAAGCACCGATCATCAAAATCTTTATTGAAAAGTCCAACCCGCGGGCACAACTAGCGTGACAGATCACAGGAGGAGTGCCTCCGCAGTTGACCGGGTTGACTGTGGGGACAATGGAGATCAACGACGGAGATCGAATGGGGGGGCACCAGCCGAAGTTTTCTTCCGTACCTCGAGAGCCCCCGCAGTGACGTAGGAAGTTGAGTTGCTCACAACTGTCTTCCACGTCAAGCAGAGTTAACGGCTTGCTGGCGCATCTTGTCAGCATTTAATTCAAAACCCGCGCCACCTATTTAAAGAATTTTTTGTCTATTTTTCAAATTTACTTGTGAATTGCTGTGTTGCACCGCGTTTGAGCTCTCCGCCACCTGCAAAATTTGACCACCCTGTAAACAGTTTTCCACGTAAGCTTTAACCATGGCTAAAAGGTCATCCCTATTAGGTTCAACCAGCTATATCCCTCTCATGGATACTGAGAGGGATATTCAAGATACCTTCTGTTCAGTAATTCACCTCCCCTTTTACCACCAAGTTATTTTGAATGCTAATGCCTCTCCTATATATTCTGCCATGATCAAGTCTGGAGTCTTGTCTGCATGCATTCCTAAAACCCACCTTTTCCCTGAATTCATCTATTGGTTGGTGTCTGTTACGTATCCCGGGAAGTGTTTTGTCATGAATTCCCAAGGAGAAATGTTTTGCAGGTGTCTACCCTATTAATCTGCCAGGCCTTGTGCTATCCTAAGTCGGAGTCATCTATTCAATTTTCTGACGATTCACTGGTTCAGTATTATGATAATCTTGTAGGAGAAGAATTCAATGAGTTCATGTTTCATTTGAAGCTTGACATGAAGCAGTTTCAGCCAGATTGCAAGGTATTTGATATGGGGGTTTTTGATGCTGAGACTTGTCCAATATTGAGTCATATTGCAAAAATTTTGGGTAAGGATGACGATAATGCAGTTGATAAATCAGTTCTAGGAATGTTTGCCATGATGATGAAGCCAGGAATGGTGCTGGATATTCCATCATATTGGCAGGAAACAGTCAACTCACAACTGATGAGCCTCTCATTAACAGGTTCCTTTAAATTTCCTTCATTAATTGTATATTTGTTCTTATACCAGAATGTGGAAGAGTTCATGCATTTAGGCCTAAATATTATGGGTGTAAATAAAATAAGACAATCAGTGATATTCTGGATAGATGTAGTTAAGAGGGAGCAAAATGAGGCTGGGTTGTTTGATTTTGCTAGTTATTACATGCCAACTGCATATAAAATATTGAATGGAAGTCCTCCTCCCTGTTTCCTACCTAAAGCTCAGGAGTTTTTGCATTTAGGAAACAATTGTAAATATGGAGACTGGTTTGTTTTTGATGAATATTTTGAAATAAGGCTATATGGAGCAAGTGTTGAGCCTTACAGACTCCCAACTTTTGTGCCAATGAGGCTTTTTGCTTTAGAATTCATTAGACAGAGTCTAAATGTTGATCAAGTTCATTTTGTGCCTATGAAGAAAGGTCACATGTACAAATTAATTATGGTTGTAGGCCCTTTCATGGTAAATATGAGACAGGCATTTGATGAAGTGACAAAACTGTTAGATGCCATGCAGATGTTATTAGGAGAAAGTTGGGATTATGACCCAGATAGTGTTATTTCAAATAGAAGGATTGAGAATGGATATTCTGCTTTCATTCATGAAAGTAGGCCAGAACAAGAAAAGATAGCATGTAAAGAAGTAAAGAACTCAGTAGATGCTAACATTCAAATTCCTATTATAGCAGAGAAAACAGCTAAAAGAACCAAGGAAATGGTGATTGATCTAGATGATGAGGAGCAGGGGGCCATGAAGAGAACAAAAATTACTGAAGATCCTGCATCTACTGCTCCTGGTTTTTCTTTGCATTTGGGAGAAGAACAAAATGCTCCTGCCTCACCCAGGAATCATGAAGCTTCTCATGAACAGGTGCCCTTGATTAAACAGATGTTTTCACAAATTGAAGAAAGAAATCAGAGGATGAAGGCCAGCATGGAGGCCCAAGCTTAACATCAAATTACTACTGAACAAACAAGGTTGTTAACTGTAATGGATCTTGAAAAAGATAAGTTTAGAATTGCCCTCTCACATCCTACAGATATGTCAATTGGTCCTTCCAGCAATTTCAACACTATTAATGTGACTGTGGATGTAAAGAAGATTCCTCTAATTGATAAAATGAGCTTGCATATGCAAACAAGTCAATTGATTGTAAATGACCTCACAAAGACTAATGCAATGGCAATAAAGGCAGAGAATATGTTTGGCAAAGTAATTAAACAACTGAAGTTAGAAAAGGCTAACTCAATAGCCTTAACTATTCAAAATGAAGAATTGAAGAAGATTATTATAAAAACTGGCGTAGACCCTGTTAATCAACGTTGTCATTGATGTCAATGTGGCATTGACTGAGATGTCAATATTCTTGAGAACACTGGTTCTAGATGATGATGCCATGACTCTTGGTTGACTAGGATACTGTCAATGAAGATGTCAAGTCACGAAGAAGTCAAACCACTAATGAAGGAAGCCCTAAGTATTTGATCTAATGTTGCATGCACTTGATGATCTAGATCTTAACCAATGATGTCACATGATGATGTCATACACTTGGATGATACTTGATGATGACTTATGATGATCATGGTTGGAGATCATTTGAGGGTTGGAAGACTATTTTGAAGTTCTCCTAATAATGCTGCACTATAACATATCACTGCACCATTATGTGATGACATGAGTGATGCACTCATTGCTGGACATTACCATGATGATGTGGATGTCCTACATGTTCCTATGATGATGAAGAGCCAAATAATGGAGAACACAAACAATGGAGAAGCCAAACAAAGAAGCCATACTGTCCTAATCATCTTCTGCACTAAAGATTTGACTCCAATCTGAAAATTAGTTTTGGGCCGGCTTGGAGGCATCTTTTCTAATGAATCTATACCATCTTAAGAGGATTTCCCTCTTTCTAACAAATATCCTCAACTCTTAACTCCGACATCCTAAATGAATTTTTAAGTTAGAAAAATATTATTTTTTGGCCAGCCGACCTACATTCACACATTCATGTCGGCCTCCCTCCAAACAGACGTGTCCTTTCAAATTTGGAAAACCACTATAAATATGTGGACAAACTTTTCATTTCAGAGACAAAATTTCGAATATTCATCTCTGAGATTTTCGGATGGGCAGAATATAAAAGGGTCGGATTTCAATACAGTTAAGTCTTGGACACTTGTTTAGCTCAGATTGCTGACCTGTAGGGATGCATCGAACCTGTGGGATAACAACAAACCAGTGAAATAATTACACTACATACAGCTACCTGTGGAGCTCATTTCAAGCTCAGATTACAGACTGTGGTGTGTGGACAGTCACAAGATCCGAAAATTGCAGTCTACAAATATAATCTGGGACCTGTGACAAATTGGAGGCTCAGATCTGCACCTCGGATTAGTGATAGTAGTCCTGTGACCCAATTAGCTTTGAAAGCTATTCTTTGAAGAATTTTGTAGCAGCACTTGGAGCATTATTAAAACACTTCTTGGAACACTGAAGCAGCATAATTGAGATCCTTGTTGAAGCATTATTTGGGGTATAATTGAAGCATTTTTGAAACAGCGTGGGAGCTCTACTAAAATCTTGTTGAAGACATTTTTTTGCAGAAGCAGCTCATAGAGTTTGTAAAGTACAACTAAAGCACTCTTGGGCAGATTTTGTGAAGATAGGAACCAGACTTTGAAGACATTTTGGAAATCCTAGTTGAAGCTTCTTGGAGACCTTTGGAGCAGAGTTACAGTAGAAGAGAAGTCTTGGTAAAGTATTGAATAGACCTAACTATAATTGTTGTAACAGAATTGCAGCATTGTTTGATGAGTTCCATGGAGTAGCTCTAATGAAGTGTCTTGAAGGTTTATTGAAAATACCTTATTGAGCTGTCCTTGAAGGAGTCTTGGAGCAGATATTGTAGTCATTAAAGCAACCCTTGAAAGGATTTTGAAGCAACATTTTGTAGACATTTTGAAAGTCCTAGAAGCAGCTAGAAGCAGACTTGGGTTGGCATTGAGGGCAGATTGAAGGATTATCTTTGGAACTTGTAAAGACTTCCTTGGAAGACTAATCTTGCTGTATTTGGAGACTAATTGTATTAGTCCATTGGAGCAACCTTTGAAGACCATTTTAACATCTTGGTGTAGACTTCTTGGTGGAAGTTTTGATATACATCTTGAGGAGGATTTGGAGTAATCTTGAGATATCCTTGAGCAAGCCTTGAAGACATATTGAAGATCTTGAGGAGATAATGTTGAAGACAATGATGCATTGATAAAGCCATCATGAGGTAACTTGAAGAAAGTGTTGAGTATGATGAAGAGCAGCGGTGACACCTTCTACGAAGAAAAGGTTGTCATTGATGACGTGATGTGTAGATTACAATGAAGAGTAAGCTGAAGATTGTCAGGGCTCGTTGAAGAAGACATTGGGAGCCGTAAGTATAACCAAATATATATTGACGAAATGAAGCAGGAGGTTGGAGCCTCATAGAGACAAGGTTGGTGCCTTGGAAGATAAGGGTTGGAGCCCTTGAGGTTGGTGCCTTGGAAGATAGGGTTGGAGCCCTAGAGGATAGGAGTCCTCAAGAGACCAGGTTGGAGGCTGTACCAGATATAGGGTTGGAGCCCTTGAGGTTGGTGCCTCAGAATTGACAAAGTCGAAGCCTTGGAAGTCAAAGTCGGTGCTTGGAAAATACAGGTTGGAGCCTGGGAAATCTAAGAATTGTGTCTTCATCTAGGGTTGGAGCCCTACATATATTGTACTTGATTTATTGTAAAGAAGAAATTAATAAAAGCATTTATTCTTATTGTTCATTTTGTGTTCTAAATATAAGTGATCTAACTGGTAAAATTAACAATTGAAAAGAAATACTGATTCACCCCCCTCTCAGTGTTTCCAACAATTGGAATCAGAGCCAGTAGCTTCACTAAAAGCCTAACAGCTTGAAGGTTGATCATTAGAACACAAATGGCAAAGCCAAGAAAGAATGTCTCCAATCCTCCTAAAGACATGTCTTCCTCAACCATGGAAATTGAAGTAAATCTATTTGCGAAGGCTCCATTGTTCAATGGAAGCTTTGATATATGGGTGGCAAGAATGAGGAATTTCTTGAAGACTCAAGGAATTGAAGTTTGGAAATCAGTGATTACTAATGACACTTGAATGGGTTACCAAATTTTGTGAAGGCCAATTTTGAAAAATGTTCGTCAGCAAAATTCATATGGGACAAACTTCATGATCTTCACTCAAAAGGAACATTGACAATTATCTCTAGTTAAGAAGATGATGAAAAACAAGAAAGAAGTCCAGAATTTGCCAAGGAAGCTAAAGATAAAAGAGATGACAACAAGGCTAAAGAAGACCTAGAAGATGAAGAGAACAAAGAAGACTTTGAAGAAGATCTTCTGAATAAACTTATGGCGTCCATGGAAGAGATTAACGGTTTGAAAAAGGAAAATGAGGAACTTAAGAGAAAAGGGCAAGATGGTAACCAAGACAAGACACGGAAGGAAGTTGACTTTGTCAAGCTTCAAGTACAAGAAAGAGATAAGAAGCTGTCCAAACTTAAAGAGGAATTTCATCAAAATAAAAGAAAGCATCATGAAGAAATCATATCTATGACAAATCAATTGGATAAGGCAAAGAAAAGGGAAGAAACTTTATCAAGCCACCTTGAACAAAGACTTAAGAGCTTGAACAATCTTGAAGTAGTGATTGGTTAATACAAGGAAGAGGTCTCCTCTCTTAGATCTCAACTAGAAGAAGCAAAGAAACAAGCGCAAGGAGCTGAGAAGGTTATGGAAACTTTGGCATTCATAGAAGGACAAGTTAATGAAGCCGAAAAGGAGAGAAACACCATGATATGCCAACTAGACGAAAAGGATGAAGAAATCTTGAAACTAAAATCAGACATCAATCTTCTCAAGGCCGAAACATGTGAAGCTACAAGAATAAAAGAAGAAATGGAAAGCAGTCTAGCAAAGGAGAATGAAGAAGTTTTCATAATGAAATCAAATATCATCATCGAAGCACATGAAGCAACAAGGATGATGGAAGAAATGAAGAAGCAACTACTTATGAAAGATGAAGATTGTGAAAAGTTGAAAGGAGAAATTGTCTTTCTTGAGAAGGAAGTTGAATTGTTGGATAAAAACTTGAAAAGCTCTCAAACCCTAGATGACATCCTAAGTCAGCAAATGTCTCCCCTTGATAAATCAGGTCTTGGCTATGTAGGTGAATCCTCAAGCAAGAATGATAATGCTTCAAACAATAAAGATGTGAGGAACCTAGAAAGAAATGTTGATGCTCCCAGTTCCAGCAAGGGCAAGGAGAAGAATCAAGACAACGGCGGAAGAAATTCTATTCCAAGGAGACTTGCAGATGGTGTCAAGAATACAAAAGGCAATGAATATCATCAAAAAATCCCTAGGCAAAAAGACTTCAGAAGTACATCAAGGAAAACTCCATCTCCAAGGTACCAAAGTATATTTCTTGGTTATTGCTATTCTTGTACAAACTTTGGGCACATGGCAAAAGACTGTAGGGCATATCACAAAGACAAATATAATGGTCCCCATCAATCTCCTCGAAGCAATTTTGCAAGAAGAAGTCATGATTTCTTATTCATGAACAAAATAGAGTGCTTGAATTGCCATAACATTGGACATATGGCACGCGATTGTAACTTGACTTGGACCCCTGCACAAGTTAGAACCATGCTAGAGAAGAAAACTACACAAGTATGGAGAAGGAAACAAGTTGAATCCGGAAGTCTCTTGAACACTCCCGCAAACAACACATGTTGTTGACTAGATGAAGTCATCCTTGATATTCCAAGTATTTGATGGTGAAACCCTGCCAAAAAGAGACCATGCATATAGTTAGGGGGAGTTTGTGATTCTTGAGTATTCTTGCAGAAAGTGATCCGTGAGTGGGCCCTATGAAATCCTTGATGAGTTACACATGGACAATCTTGATAAATCATCTCTCAGAAGTAACTCCATTGAAGAAAAACATGATATTATGATGATGCCTTCTACTTGATCAAACAAGGTGAGAAATCCTTCATGAGCTAAAGGAATTTGTGCAGACAGGGGGAGATGGTGCATCACACGAAGAAATACAAACACATCTATCATGGAACATATTGCCAGAAGAAAAAGCACCATGGCAGGGGGAGTAACATACCTATGAAGGACTACAACTCATGAAGAAAAGAAGCAGCTTGACAGGGGGAGTATTTGGGCACCCCGTTTGCCATTGATGTCAAAGGGGGAGAGAGATTAGAAGGGCAAGAATATTGCCATCAATGACAAAGGGGGAGATTGTTAATCAAGGTTGTCATTGATGTCAATGTGGCATTGATCGAGATGTCAATATTCTTGAGAAGCCTGGTTCTAGATGATGATGCCATGACACTTGGTTGACTAGGATACTATCAATGAAGATGTCAAGTCACGAAGAAGTCAAACCACTAATGAAGGAAGCCCTAAGTACTTGATCTAATGTTGCATGCACTTGATGATCTAGATCTTAACCAATGATGTCACATGATGATGTCATACACTTGGATGAGACTTGATGATGACTTATGATGATCATGGTTGGAGATCATTTGAGGGTTGGAAGACTATTTTGAAGTTCTCCTAATAATGTTGCACTATAACATATCACTGCACCATTATGTGATGACATGAGTGATGCACTCATTGCTGGACATTACCATTATGATGTGGATGTCCTACATGTTCCTATGATGATGAAGAAGCCAAATAATGGAGAACACAAACAATGGAGAAGCCAAACAAAGAAGCCATACTGTCCTAATCATCTTCTGCACTAAATATTTCAGAAGCAGTCACAAAGAAAATTAGTTTTGGACAACTTGGAGGCATCCTTTCCTAATGAATCCTAAACCATCTTAAAGAGGATTTTTCCCTCTTTCTAACAAGCCCTCACTCAACTCTTAACTCCAAATATCCTAAGAGAAAATAAATTTTTAAGTTAGAAAAATATTATTTTTTTGGCCAGCCGACCTACATTCACACATTCATGTCGGCCTCCCTCCAAACAGATGTGTCCTTTCAAATTTGGCAAACCACTATAAATATGTGGACAAACTATTCATTTTAGAGACAGAATTTCCCATATTCATCTCTGAGATTTTCGGATGGGCAGAATATAAAAGGGTCGGATTTCAGTACAGTGAAGTCTTGGACACTTGTTTAGCTCAGATTGCTGACCTGTAGGGATGCATCGAACCTGTGGGATAACAGCAAACCAATGAAATAATTACACTACATACAGCTACCTGTGGAGCTCATTTCAAGCTCAGATTACAGACTGTGGTGTGTGGACAGTCACAAGATCCGAAAATTGCAGTCTACAAATATAATCTCGGACCTGTGTCAAATTGGAGGCTTAGATCTGCACCTTGGATCAGTGATAGTAGTCCTGTGACCCAATTAGCTTTGAAAGCTATTCTTTGAAGAATTTTGTAGCAGCACTTGGAGCATTATTAAAACACTTCTTGGAACACTGAAGCAGCATAATTGAGATCCTTGTTGAAGCATTATTTGGGGTATAATTGAGGCATTTTTGAAACAACGTGGGAGCTCTACTAAAATCTTGTTGAAGACATTTATTTTGCAGAAGCAGCTCATAGAGTTGGTAAAGTACAACTAAAGCACTCTTGGGCAGATTTTGTGAAGATAGGAACCAGACTTTGAAGACATTTTGGAAATCCTAGTTGAAGCTTCTTGGAGACCTTTGGAGCAAAGCTACAATAGAAGAGAAGTCTTGGTAAAGTATTGAATAGGCTTTACTATAATTGTTGTAATAGAATTGCAACATTGTTTGATGAGTTCCATGGGGTAGCTCTAATGAAGTGTCTTGAAGGTTTATTGAAAATACCTTACTGAGCTGTCCTTGAAGGAGTCTTGGAGTAGATATTGTAGTCATTAAAGCAGCCCTTGAAAGGATTTTGAAGCAGCATTTTGTAGAAATTTTGAAAGTCTTAGAAGTAGCTAGAAGCAGACTTGGGTTGGGATTGAGGGCAGATTGAAGGATTATCTTTGCAACTTGTAAAGACTTCCTTTGAAGACTAATCTTGGTGTATTTGGAGACTAATTGTATTAGTCCATTGGAGCAACCTTTGAAGACCATTTTAACATCTTGGTGCAGACTTCTTGGTGGAGGTTTTGATATACATCTTGAGGAGGATTTGGAGTAATCTTGAGATATCCTTGAGCAAGCCTTGAAGACATATTGAAGATCTTGTGGAGATAATGTTGAAGACAATGATGCATTGATAAAGCCATCGTGAGGTAACTTGAAGAAAGTGTTTGGGTATGATGAAGAGCAGCGGTGACACCTTCTACGAAGAAAAGGTTGTCATTGATGACAGTGATGTGTAGATTACAGTGAAGAGTAAGCTGAAGATTGTCAGGGCTCATTGAAGAAGACATTGGGAGCCATAAGTATAACCAAATATATATTGACGAAATGAAGCAAGAGGTTGGAGCCTCATAGAGACAAGATTGGTGCCTTGGAAGATTAGGGTTGGAGCCCTTGACGTTGGTGCCTCAGAATTGACAAGGTTGGTACCTTGGAAGATAGGGTTGGAGCCCTAGAGGATAGGAGTCCTCAAGAGACCAGGTTGGAGGCTGTACTAGATATAAGGTTGGAGCCCTTGAGGTTGGTGCCTCAGAATTGACAAGGTCGGAGCCTTGGAAGTCCAAGTCGATGCTTGGCAAGTACAGGTTGGAGCATGGGAAATTGAAGATTGGTGTCTTCATCTAGAGTTGGAGCCCTACATATATTGTACTTGATTTATTGTAAAGAAGAAATTAATAAAAGCATTTATTCTTATTGTTCATTTTGTGTTCTAAATATAAGTGATCTAACTGGTAAAATTAACAATTGAAAAGAAATACTGATTCACCCCCCTCTCAGTATTTCCAACAATTAGTGACAAGACTGCTGTGTAGAAATTCATGCAAAGTACTAAGGTAGAGATATCTACATTAGGGAAGAAATTGAAGTTACCTGCTGGTGAACATTCAATGGCTACAGAAGTTGCAGAGGTAGAGAAGGAAAAGGAAAAGTTGTTGCAGCAACTCATGCAGAAGGATGAAGAACTTTCTAAAGTAAAGCAGACTACAATTTCATTACAAAATCATATTGATAATCATAACTGTACTTTTGTTTTTCCTACAGGTGATGAAGACCCACAAACACAAATTATTCAATTAACTACTGAGTTGCAAATGGTTGAAAGAGATAGAAAGAAAGCTCAAACAGATCTGGAGACTGCAACAAAATTGATGAAGGTCATAGAAAATGAAGCAGATAAATACAAAATGGATTTCCGAAATGCTGAAGCTGAGATTAAGAGTCTCAAAGAAAGAATGAAAGGTAATTTGTCACTAATACAAGCTAAAGATATCATTTGGATTGATATCATTTCAAAATTGAAATCCAATTGGTGCTTCCTGATGATAATTGCAAAAGAAAAAAGCCTTATTGTGGAGTGTGAAGAACCAATTATGTCTGATAAGCAAAAAGGGATTAACAAAGCCATTTGGGCCAAAAGATTTATTGATTTTATCAATTCCAAATCAGATCAGGAGTTAGAGGAGAATGATATGCAGGACAGAATGTTATATGTAGTGGAAATTAATAAAATGATTATTAGGAATGATCTCAGAAAGACTGCAGAAAAGAAACTAATGGAAATCAAAGAAGCAGTAAGTCAATTTGATAAATATTTTGATAAAATGACAAGGGTAGGCTTACCATCATGTTGGGGAGCTGAAGGAAATCTTTTGCCATGGAGCTCTTATGAGAATTTACTGGTGATGACAAACAACAAGATTGATAACAAACATGAAAAGACTCAAGTGCTTAAAGGAGAGACAATGGTCAACTTCTTGCAGAGACATTTTCAACTCTTATGGATGGTAAAAACTCTTTTCTCTGAAAGGCCTTCTTATGACCGAATTACTGCATTCAGATTGGAATATCACAATCTGAACATTCATCCAGGACAAAGGTAGAAATATGGAAAAAGTGCAAAGCTTGGACAATTGACCTACGAAAAGGATCAACAGCAAAGAAAGACAAATCAGTTGACCAAGGAAAATAAGCCACATCATTAGCAATTCCTATAGATTAGGATATTTATTTTATGTTATTTTCTGAAGACAATGTAATTGTAATAAAACATTTTCAAGGCATGTAATAGACAGCCTTCAAAGTCTTGAAGTAGTTTTGGTAGTTAGGATTGGTTACAGCAGTTCCAAACTGCTTTTTACTGTATTTAATGTAATTTTCAAGAGGAAGAAAGGTTCCGAGTTTTGGACCTTCAAAAAAATATTTTTGTACTCAAAGATTCAAAGATTAATGAATGAGTAAGCAAGTTTCTGGCATTTTGTTCATGTTGAAATGTATTCCAGTTTTCATTATGTATTTCCATCTATGAATAAAATAAGGTTATGAGCAGCAGGTCTCCTCTTACTTCTGTGTATAAGAGTTAAAAAACCTTATTTGGCGCTCCTTGTTTTAACTATTTCTTTCATATATTTCTTCTGGGGTTTGGAATGATATTTTATGAATAAAGCAGCATATCAGTTTGGACTTCTTCTTACATTTTCTTCTAGTCACTTGATTCAACATCAACAAATGGTAGCATTGTGAAGCATTCATAATATTTGATATTTAAGGGTTTGATTATAAATACTTGAGGGTTAATAAAACAAAGACATAAAAATTTGTGACATAATCATAAAATGTCTTAAGCACATATTTCTTATCACAGCTAAGGGATTGTCTCTTAAGGTGCAACAAAATCAATGGGGCACTTCCTAAGTCACATGACACGACGACACGAGACACGGAGGACACGTAAATACGAGTATTCAACACGAGACATAGCGACCCAGGAAACAAGACACGAGGGACACGTTTTATATATATATATAAGATACTGAAATACAGTGCCTGATCCATATAGATTTGAATCATGATGATATCTATTTAGTATTTAGTATACACTATTTACTATTTAGTACTTTACTAGTTAGTTTATTAATTTACTATATCAATGATGTTCACAGTTCAATGTTCATTGTTCATGTTATAACTTCTATTATCAACTTCAAATAGGTTCAATCATGTTCAAACTTCACATAAGGTAGTTTATAAATTATAAATTTATGTGTTCAAACTTCACTGTTGGCTAGAGCGTTAATCGAGCTTCCCCTCCCTTTAGACCTCGAAGGTGTTGTGAGCAGTGAGCACATGACGGGGAGGTGGGCTTTTTATTTCAACACACGACCTATACGTGGTCACTGGTGTATAATAAAGTTAAGTTCCATAGGCGCTATAACACAACTTACAGGAAATTTAAGTGCTCCAAACTCTCAGCAGAGCACGCGAACGCTCATCTCTTGCATCTCCAAGTCCAGGTCGATGTGAAGTTGTGAACTGTGCTCTCAATGTGAAGTTCTGAGCATTTTGCTCGAATATGATGGAATTCCTCACACTGCACAACAAATTTGATTTTGGCAGCAAGCAAACTCGACTTTGGCGACGAACAATGACAAAAAAAACCCAAAAATAAACCATGTTGCAAGTTTTAAATGTTACTTTTCATGGGACACGTGTCCTAATAGCCAAAATCGTTAGGGCACATTTTTGCCATGTCCAAAACATGTGTCTTGATTGGAGGACACGAAGAAAAACGTTTTCGACACATTTTAGGGCACATTTCGTGTCTAACACGTAAAATACGCGACACGAGACCCTGAGGGACGTGTCTTGTGACTAAGGGCACTTCATGGTGGCATGCCCTTCCATAGTGGGCTTTGGTATGTACAAGTGTCTCCAAGCTCAATAGGGGGGTAGCCAAGGACCCTATTAGGTGGTTTCAACCTCTAGAGTGGGTGACATGTTCGTGGTACATCCTTCAAATGTAAGGTGGAAAATGAAATAATAATGGAGCAAAGTGGGAATCAGGGGAAATCATCCAGACCACATTCCATGGTTCATGGGTAGCTATAATAAGGGAAGCCCACATGTAGGTATGTGAGTGTAGGAGGGAGCAAATCGTGGTACATGAGTTTCCCCTGACCTTTGTGTTTCCACCCTTCTCTATATTCCTTTTGCCTTTTATTGTTTTTTCTTTATAACTGCTCGGGGCTTCAAGGGATGAGAGCATGATATGTGAAGTGAACAAAGTTTGTACTTCTCGTTAAATACTCCAAAAGACTTGGAATATGAAAATCTCTATTGATGATACAAATATTATATATTAAAATGTATGAGTGAGAATGAATGAATGATTTATTGTTACAAATGAGGCCTGCTTATATACGTAGACATGTGCCTCTTCACGAAAGGTCATGTCTCATCAGACATGCCTCTTAGTACTAATTACTAATTAACTAATCATTATTTATGGGTTACATTATTTATATTATTTTACTCATAACATTGCCTTCCTCCTCAAAAAGCTTTGTCCTCAAAGCTTGTCGATGAAAGACCTTGATCTCTTTTTCTACTACGAATGTCTTCTCATCTTGGGGCAATCATCCTTGTCAATACAAGTTGATATGATCCTCTAAGTGACAAATAGAACTATTGCACTGAGAAGGGATCAGACCATCCTAGATCAATCTTTTGTGGAATCTTGCGATGACTGACAACTTGTGATGAATTGTTATCACATGAGTGGATTGCACCGACATTACTATTCTTCAGAGCATCTGTTTGTTGTTTCTGTTCTGAATACGTAGCTTGATCGGATGTTGATAGGGAACTTTTTTGGTTTGACTTTCCCTTAGGTGTGTGGAAACTTTTTGATTTTCTTCTAGCAAGGATGTTGTTGAGTTGGTTACAAAACCTTCACATAGGATGTTCATCGTTTGAACTACAACATCTAAGTTTGTAATTTTTTCAACTTTCTTGTCTTCTTCTTTAGTTGTGACATTCACTGCATTAGTATCGGTTTCTTTCTCTTCAACTTGGACTTCTACATTCGATGCTTTATTTTTGACAATTTGTTGCACCTTGTTTTCCAACAACTTCTTATCCTTCTTAAGCTTTTTTATTTGTGTTAGTAATTTTTTCGCTATGGTCTTTTAGTCGCGAAACAACTTCATTTTTTTCAACAGTGATTTTGTCAACTTCTCTTTGCATATTTTGTACCACCTTTTTACCTTCTTGAAAACTTACTTTGGGAATTTGGCTTCAAGGCAATGACCTGTAGCGTTATTTTTTTCTTTTTGTGGGAGAATGTCAAAAACTTCATTTTCGTATTTAGGATAAAAGATCCTAAAGTTTCCATCCACAGTGAACCCAGCACAATGTCACTATCGTCAAAAAGTAATTCTTTCATGGTAAATTGAGAGATAAAGATATAATCCCCGATATTTAGTTGTAGATTTTTTATGTCGTATTTTTTTTTTTTGGTCAAAAAAGTCTAATTTTTCAGTTAGATTTGACTAAGGAATCACCAACTGGTTTGCAGTTTTATGGTTTATATAATTTTTATCTTCAGCGGGCGATATAGCAATAGTGACATATTTTCCAGCGAGATTTCCTTTAAATTTAAATAGCACTTTAGCGTCGATGGGTAAGGTTTCTAAAAATCTTCCCTCTTTTATTTTCGAGTTAGGCTCCATTTTTTGCCTTGAATATTCTTATACTTATATCTTTTACACCTTCTAATGAATCACTCCTTTTATTTTTATAATCTTTTAACCTTTCAAATTGGAGGTCTTGTATTATTTTTTTCCAAATAATATTGGCAGCATATAGAAATATAAGCGTACGGATTGTACAGAAAAATGAACAGTGGCACATCAGCGGTGGTGATTGTCAACGCTGGTCAGGGTCGAGTTGAATGGTGGACGATGGACGAGGGTAGCGGTTGGCGGTTTGCAGTGAGGGGCGATGATTATGGTGTGCGGTCGACGGGGATGGAGGTAATGGTAAAAGGGCTTTGACAGTAGTAACGCAAGGTGTTGTGGCCGCTGCATTGTAGGTTATGTGCCGAGGAAGAGGCTGAATAATAACGCCAGACGGGTGTCAACGGTAACAAATCCTCCTGGTGGCTAGACGGGGTTGGCGGCGACCGAGTGATTTGCGCAACAATTATCCAGTGGCTGAAGTGAGATGAGCGTTTTTAGTCATCAACAGTAATCAGAATTATCACTCACCGTCCTTAAAAAACATGTAGGCGGGGCTGTGTGTCGTGACGCTGCAATCGTGACTGTGTAATCGGGCTGGGTTTGTCTATGGTGGTCCTCGACAGTGAGGTAAGGTCTGCTTTTCTTAATTTTTATTATTATTATTATTATTTTTTTAAATACTAATATTTTTTTATTCTTTTTTTTGGTTTTGTCTTTTTCTTTTATATATCTCTATTTTTTTTATATAGTTTCCTTTTTTTTTTTTTCAGTATATCTTATTCTTTTTTTTTCTTTTTCTAATGTATCTCTTTTTTCTTTTCTTTATATTTATTTTTATTTTTTCTTTAATGGCCAAAGGCCTAACAAGGAATCGACAGAATGGAGAACCACTGATTCTATAGCGAAATGCTTTGACGATAACGACGTTAACGAATTTGGTGGTCAAGGACCTGGATCGAAGAGCGTGGCTTTGTGCAGTGGTGAGTGACCAAAAGATCAAACTACTCTGATACCAAATGAAGTGAACAAAGTTCGCACTTCTCGTTAAATACTCTAGAAGACTTGGAGTATGAAAATATCCACTGAGGATACAAATATTATATATTAAAATGTATGAGTCATAATGAATGAATGATTTATTGTTACAAATGAGGCTTGCTTACATACCTGGCATCAAAGAGGAAACAAGGGAAAAAGATGCGTGATCTGTCAAAGATCAAATGTTTTTAGTGCGGCGAACTTGGACATTTCGCCAGCAATTTTCCTCTGAAGAAGGACAAGGAAGCTTCTAGTTCCAAGGTGGTTGTAGGAGACGATGGCTCCGATGATGACGTAGCCATGAGCGCTCATGAACCACGAAAGTGGGGCGATATTGATCTGTAGAGCAACTATAGAGTGGTGGCAGGATCCTTGAGTAGCCCAACTCTTGGATCACAACTGCGCTACAGGAGCCTTAAGACAGTAGCAAGGAATGACTGTAGTAGTGGGTGGAAAGATCAAGGATGAAGCAAAGGCAGAGGCTGAGATGTTGGAGAGGGAGCAGCACAATGCATATGCAGCAGCAGCGTAGAGGCCGCAACGTAGAGGAGGCATGCTTACGCAGTGCAGATTTGCAGCATCGCAGTGGCTTCAGGAGGGCATCGCAGAGTAACAGCTTATGGAGCTTCAGTGATGAGATGCAGCCCGACTGACTTGTTTGTCATTGGGCAGTGGTCCTTCAGTTGTTTACTCTCAGCAACTAAGTTGCAATGCAATAGTTAGCAGTGGAAGTGCTATGAGCAGCACGATGCAACAATTTGAGAGGGAGTTGTAGTACGAATGTAGCAGTGGCGATGGCAGCGTCATGGGCAGCAGTATAGAAGAGCAACAACAACGCAGTGATGAAGGGCAGTAGGCCAAGCATCAACGCAGAGTTCAACACCAGAGATTAGAGCAGTACTTTGGGGTGAAGTTTTTTGCTAGAGTACATTCCTCGCTAAGAGGGAGTGTTGAGATTTTGGGGTGTTGGGGTAGCATTGGATGTGCTCCAACTCCCAAACTTTGTGGAGGGACTAGAGTACATAAGATCTCCAAGGCTCAGAAAGCGTTTTAAGAAATTCCATCTGGTTTAAGAGATATTTAATTAATTAATCTTTTTAATTAAGGACCCTAAGTCTAACATAGGAAAATTAAAAGATTAAAGTTAATTAAATTAAACATGTGATGAGAATGACTTAAGTGATGCGTATCAAGCAACTTCTAATCTTAGCCGTCGATTAGAGATTAGATCACGATCGTTGAAGTTTCAACGAGAAAAGTATAAGAGAAGGGCTTGGGGTGAGGTAGAGAACACACACACTAGAAAAGCATTGAAGCTAAACTCGAATTCTAGGGCGTGGTTTGCTAAGAATTTCAAAAATGTTTCAGCTGTAGTGAGGGGCAGTATTGGCTTGGGGGATGGTGTACTCTCAGGCCAAGAGTACAACAAGGGCAGAGAAGCAACATACCAAGGCAACATAGAGGCAGCAACTATGCAGTCAAGCCGAGTACCCAGCAGTGGCAGCGCAGAGGCATCAGGAGCCACGCAGGGCTGACACAAGCCTAGAAAGGGCTACGCAGAGGCAGCAGGAGGCTTGGATGGCTGACGCAGGCCCAGTCAAGGCAGCGTAACACCAGCTAGGGTGACGCATGGAATTCCTGAGTAGCGCAGAGGCAGACGTAGGCCAGAAAGGGCTGACGTAGTAGGCTTCAAAGCAGCGCTGGATTTCTAGAGGCCGGAAAGGGCTGGGTTCTGTAAATCCCGTTTGAGGGTGTGAATCAATCAATTTTCTTAGTCTCCGAGATAGAGGTATTGCTGCAAGTTTATTTCTCTGTTGGGTTAACCAGTTTGGTGCCCAGGATTGTTGTACTTAGAATCTGCTTAACAATAAAAACCTTCCAGAAGCCAACAACACTGGTTTCCCCGCATTGGGTTTTTCCAGGGACAGTTGTCTATAAAATCCTTGTGTGTCACTTTGTCTTTGAGCATGTTATTCAGTTTAGGTCTGCATGTGTAGGCTGTTAATGCATTTACTTTGATGTTAATGCTGAATTTTTTAATTTATAACTTATGTAAGTAGGAGAAGTAAATCAAGAATTTAACAGTAGGGTTTTTGTTTAGTAAATTCAGAAATTTTCACACTCCAGTCTTCATCGTCTAGAACCCTCTGCACCAACTAACTCCAGTCATCCTGCTACTGTCGTTAAGGGTTCCCATAGCTCGTATGTGATCCAAGAGTTTGGGCACCTCAAGGATCCCACCCCCTTACCATCTATAGCTTATTCTACAGATCTATGTCGCCCCACCTATTCTCCCGAGGTACATGAGCACTCATGGCCACATTATCATCACTTCCATCATCACCCTTGGCTACTGTAGCCTTTGAATCGAAATCTTCCTTGCCCTTCTTCCTCAAGGGACAAGTTGTGGCGAAATGTCCCAGCTCACCAGATTTGAAGCACCAAACCTTTGAGAGGTCTTTCTTCTTCTTCCCTCCTTGTTGCTGTTGTCCCTTAGATGCGAGACCCACATCTTCCTCCTCCTCCTTTATCTTGAGTCCTCTGCTGCTGCTACTCATCTTGGTCATTCTCCTGATCTCTTATTCACGAAGAGCTTCGCACATGTTTTCCAAAATTGGGAGATTTTCTCTGCCCAAGATGCCTTGGACAAAGTTCTCCTGCTCTTCAGAAACTGCATTTAGGGTCGTTCTAACCATCAGACCTTCGTTAGAAGTGGCCCCCATGGCAACCAGCGGATCACGGATTTCCTGCAACCTTGTGAGGAAGGGATCAATTTCCTCTCCGTTCAACATCTAAAACAGTCGAAGCTTATTTTCCAGAAGTATTCTCCTCTGGACAAAAGTTCCTTGATACAATGTGGTCAAAGTCGTCCACATCTCATTTGCTATTTTTTCTCAGCAATGTGTGGGACCACATGATCCTTAACCCTGTCCAGAATCAAGCGCTTTGCCCTTTCTTGCGCTTCCTCATACTTCTTCAATGGATCAACTATCCAGAGGGATAGCTACAACCTTCTCGGCATGATAGGATTCTGGCGTTCCATATGACGAAGTTAGATGCTCCATCTAACCTGTCCTAATCGCTCAATCCACGAGAATCCATCTCTGCTAAAAAAAAATATGTCGAAGCAGATACTCTTCTCCCTTCTTTTGCTGCTGCTCTCAGCAAGAGACTCGGATCTAGGTTTCTTGGCGATAGAAACCCTCTAGAGAATACGCTCCCTCTGACAAGTGATTTCCCTCCCGGAAATCCTATGCCAGCCGCTATTGAATCAATCCTCTCCAATCACTTTGCTTATCAGATCTTCAAACTTCTTGGCTAGAAAATCTACTGAGGAACTGTTTAACCTACTTTGTCAGACATTTTCCACTTCTTAATTTTATTTTTTTTCTTTGATTGGACCTCTATCAACTTTATGCATGTTGAACACACCAAGTGACTATATTGACAACTTATGACATCAGGTTCATAGTCTTAAAAGTAAACAAAATCACCACTTTGATTAGTTTTTCTGAAAAAATAACCTTTTAGTATAATAGATCATCTTTCATATGGAAACCCATGATCATTATAGTTTTCTAATAATTTCATTTTTTTTTCAATGCAACACATCAAATAATACTTCACATTTTCATCATTTTCAGTTGGTGCAATTACAACAAAAACATCTCCTACACAATAAAACAAACTTAACAAACTTATGTATTTAAATTTATTTCTAGATCTCTATCATTTGAAATAAATTCAAATGTTACCTTCTCTAACAAGATTAGAAACTCGATCACCATCAGATGATATTGTAGTCTCCTCTAATTTCATTTCTTCAAACATTGAAACAGACATTTTCCCCTTTGTATTTAGCTCTGCATGTTTCCAATATTTTACACACATTTTGTTTTCACAAACATCATTGGATTATGTGTTGTCTATGCAAACATGACAAAAATAAGAATATATTCTTTTATCCAATGCAAACACATTTTTGGACAACTTTGTTTTAATTGAATGTAATTTTTGAGTCCCTTTTATTGTTTCAACGTCATTTCCAATTGATCTATCTACATCTTCGATCCTAATATGCCAAAAAAAATATAAATGGAAAATTCAAAGAAGAACGTAAATATGACATCAAAATACCATCAAAGATAATCATTACATGATAAATGTACACTGTTTAAAATTAGATATCCAATAAAATTTAAATTGAATGTACCTTTCGCACTTCCCTTGATCGGTTAGTCTCATGGCTTAGAGCAGCGATGCACCATTGAACAACTTCTTTAGCGTCCACAAGTCGGTTTGCAGAGGGGTTCATTTGATATCTTCGAAGTGCTCGTTTTATGAATGCCTCTGCACCGTTATGTTCTCTTTTTCCATGGCCAGTCTCAAATAAATTCCAACAATGTTTAATGCATGTTTTCTTATGAACACAACACAAAGAAAAGAATGATCGTGAAGATTTGAATTGACCTGCACATCAATATGACCATATCCAATGTTCATTGAATATTATTCCATGAATTTTCAAGGATTCATAAATCTTTCCAAAATAGTGTTGTACAAATATGTATCATGTGTACGATCGTCACTGAAATAAAAGTGATACTCTTTAATAACATGTCGATTTTCACGGGTGCTTTCTATATGATCAACATTTTGTTCAGTATGTCTATATAGAATATGAAAGAGCATGGAGACTTGGTTAGAATGATAGTATTCACTCTAAATTTATTTTGTGGAACAAATGTGTAGTTTTCTGAAAAATCAATTATTGACAAAATGGTCCCTGGTGGAAAAAATTCACGAGATTTTTTGAATTGCAAGTCTTGCCATCGAGCTCTATGGGAATGCTTGGTGTATTTATAAATTTCTGCCTCAAAATTTCTCAAAAAATCTATCACACAAATTTCTTCTTCTTGTAATTCAATTCTTTTAGCACTATTTGAACCTTGAATCGATATATGGCTATATTCATATCTCTTCCATTTCACTTTCATGTTGGACAATGATTGGTCATTTAGATCAATACGATATTTGTTTTGAAATTTAGTGAAATTTCCACAATCATCACATTTTTTACCACAAACACATTTCTTTTCGTAAAATATTTCATCTCTTTCTCTTTCACATAAAATTTGAGATATGAAATCATGGATAGTGGAAGGAGGAGGTGAATCTTTCCAAAATGTTTTACCAAAATTAAGGAATGTGTCATAATATAACTCAAATTATATATGATAACAACAACAACAAGTGTTGCGTACAGTGATAGGTTTTACATACCATGGTTTTTGTTGAAAAAAAGCATTAATTGAGACATGAATTTCATGATTCTCTTCCTTGAACTTGTTGAAAAACTCTATCTGAGTGGTTTCCAAGAAATGTTTTTCATGTTGTTCGTACTGATTTCGTGCTATTCTTCTTTGCATCACATACCTTACATTTGGAAAAACACATGAATTTTTCTTCCAATATTCATATATTATTTTTTTAAAAATTTTCTCCTACTCTATCTTTGTATGGTTTCCTACAAATAGCTCTCCAACAAGCGATTTCATCATTTACATCTATTTGCAACCGAAATTTCTGATGTTTGTGCAAATTTTTTCGTGAGGTTCCTAATGCTCCTGCCATAGATTTTACCAAGCGATTATCTTTAGTACTTGATGAAACCACTGCCATATATATTTCTCTATGTACAGCTGAAACATTTTTCTGTGTAGATCTTCTAATTGAATTTATATCACTATTTATATTTTGTATCACATTTTACTTCATTTATTTTTTATTTTTTATTGATTTTTGAATACCCAATAAAGTAGTAGCTTCTTTTAATTTCCTTAATGATAGGAGACCTTTCAACATTTAGGCTTGAACTGTCACATTTTCCTTTATGAAGTACGTATCAAAAATGTGTTTAACATGATATCTTATAACATGGTCAGCGCTTTTATCTCCATATGTGTGAGTGTCAACATTTTTCTATCATCTCATCATCGACATTGATTTCATCTGTACCTATATGAATTAATAGTACATAATAAGTTTACATATTCAATAAATAACTAAATTAATAAATATATATAATTTCAATAATGCATACATGTGTTCAACACACACACACACACACATATATATACTTTGTGATTCAATTTATTCACTTGAATTTCTTTCAACATTTTCACCATCTTTAATCATTGGTTCAATATCTCTTTCACTTTCTCTTTCAAAATTTTGTATCTCATCATCAATGTTTGAGGAATATCTTTCTCTCTATTTACATCGCAAAATATTTTTCAAATTATTTGATCAAATAAAAATTAAGCTTCACATTTTAAGCTAGGAAAATTTTAAATATCAAATTCATAATATTTACATTTACATACATGTTTCAACTTCTATTTGAGGTTGATTTTCCCTTTCAATATTTGAGAGTGCTTCTCTCTTTATTTTGCGAGATTCTCTCGTCTCTTCTCTACGTTCCTCAGGGTCTCTTTTTCGATCATATTTTCTCATGCAATTCCTTCAATTTTCCATGATAATAGAGTATGAAGTTCAAAAACTTTCCTTCAAAAATTTAGACAAAAACTCAATTAAAAATGTTGGAACACCTAATCCTACATGGGTAGGTGTGGAATGCGAAAAGTCACAATGGAGTCCAAGTGACCTTGGAATATTAAACCAACAGTCACACCATTATACTATAAATGTACATCTTTGTATAATGGAAAATAAGGAAGCCTCACGCTTATCTTTCATTGTGTGTTGAGTCTCTTGTGTGTGTGATTTCTTCCTCATACACCATGCGTGTACCTTAACATGGTGTTTAACATGGTATCAGAGCGGGCGATTGCTGGCCTGCTCCACATTGAGTGAGCCATTTGTGTTTATGGCCTGTGCATATCTGCAAAAATTTTGATAATTTTTGCAGCACTCAGAGATTTCTGCAGCAGTTTTTTTGCCGCATTCAGAATTTGTTTTGAAGAAGAGTAGCAGTGGTTTTGAAGAGAAGCAGCATTGTGCATCTGAAGTTTTTCATTCTAATGTTTTTCCTGCAATTTCTGCCCATTAAATTCTGCATTTTGGAGAGCTGTTGGAAAAATTGTTTAAAGTTGATTTCTGAAGAAGTTTATGAGTTTTTTAGTGGAAAAGATTTCTGAATATTTTTAATTTCTACATTGAAGAGCTGCTGGAATATTATTCAAAGTGGATTTTTTGAAGAAAATTTCTGAGTTTTTCAAGTAAAATTTCTGAGTTTTACCATTGGAAAATTTCTGCAATTCTGGGTTTTTCTACTGCTGGAAAATATTTTCTGCTGCTGGGCTATTGGAAAAATTTCTGGGTTTTATTGGCAATCTGCTGTTGCATTTCAGTACTTGAAATTTGTACTATTGCCCTCATCTCTACAATTTTTACCAGCTGTTTTAAGTGGAATCTCTCTCTGCTATTTTAAAATTAAAAAATAAAAAAAATAAAAAAAAAATAAAAATAAAAAATAAAAAATAAATAAATAAATTCCAGCCTTCAACTGCCCTCTCGGACCTCCCAACTCACAACAACGCCTCTTCCCACACTGCTCCCTAAACTCTACATCGAACACACAGTACGAACTCTCATCCCAAACCCAAGCCTCCCCCTTACCCATTGCGCCTGCACCTCACACACTACTCAGCCCACGGCCTCACCAAAACACAGCCCTCACATACACAGAGCTTACCTGCCACCCCCCTACCACTACGCCCTCCCCATACACACTCAACGCACTCATCTCCCCTCTCGAGCGCTTCAACAATACACCCTTTACCCCTCTCATACCTCACAAGCTCACACTCCGCCCTTATCCTGCCCGATCCCCTCCCTCCTTCCCTACACTACCCACCCCCTACACTCTACAACCCATTCCCCCATTCCTCTTACGCAAGCCATCCATTCCCATTTTTTTTTTTTTTAAAGCTCCCCCCTCCTTTTTAAATTCTCCCACCTCTCCATTTAAATTCGTTTTTTAATTTTTTGTATTTAATTCCCCTCGCCCCATTTTAATAACCCCCCTCTATTTCATTTCAATTTTTTTATTAATTTAAAAAATAAAAAATAAAAAATAAAAAAATTCTCATTCCCTTCCCATATTAAATTAATCCCCTCATTTTTAAATAAATCTCCCTTTTAAATTCCCCCTCCCTTTTAATTCCCTTCTCTACACATTTTTTTAAATTTCCATCTCCCTCCATTTTTAATTAGTCCCATTTTTTTAATTAATTTTTTAATTAAAAAAAAAAAAAAACAGCAGAGAGAGAGCAAAGAAGAGAGATATGAACAGCATGACATGTGAGCGGATGGACTATACACGAGAAAATTGTAGATTTAACATTGTGTGATTTGTGGCATAAGGGTGTTTTTTTGAAGAAATTGACATTTGAAGACAAGTTTGCCATCATTGAAAACAACTCTTTGAAGAGAATTCAGCTGCTTTAAAGGCCTCTTGCACAAGTGTTTTCAGCTGCACATATTTTGCAGAAATATTGTATTGAACTAACATTAATTTGCATCTTCTTCATAGTTGCAATCAGTGAATTTGAGTTGTTGATGTAAGTCATTGTTGATTGCCCTCCATCATTTGAGGAGCAGATTTTGTACTTTGAGATTTCCATAGTTGGAAATTCTTTGGAAACATGTTCTAGAATATTGAGCAAACTTGCAGTTGAGTTTTCGCCATCATCTCTCCTTGTCCCTAACAGGGGGGAAAATGGTGGTCATGTACAAGCTTCGACGACAGATCAAGCGAGCATGAGCCACAATCTCTCATTCCATGTTCAGAGTTGTAGCCAGCAGTTCAAGCGAGCCTGAGCCACAATTCGTCATTCCGGATTCAGAGATGTAGCCAGAGACACGGATGCCCATGAGCATGCCTTCAGTTGGTGGACAACCTTAAACCATCATCTTTGGTTGGTGGATAACCTAAAACCATCACAGGTAGTAGACCTCCCTTCTTTTAGGTTGAAGGTCTCCCTTTCATATATGAGGAACACTTCCTCTAGCAGAAGCCTTCAGCTTCTTGCTAGCTTTGGTTGAGTTCCAGAAAATGCTTCAAGCATTCCAGAGTTGTTGGTAATCCTAAAACCATCACAGGTAGTAGACCTCCCTTCTTTTAGGTTGAAGGTCTCCCTTTTTTATGAGGGACAATTCCTCTAGCAGAAGCCTTCAGCTTCTTGCCAGTTTTGGAAGAGTTCCGGGAACTGCAACAAGTTTTGCGTTCCAGTGTTTGTGGTCATCCTTAAACCATCTCTTTTTTCCAACATTTCAGAGAGTTGATTCAGCCCAAGTGCTGCCATGCATACTTTGCAAATTTGTATTACAAATCTCTTCTTAGACTCACACATACCCCTTCGGATTAAGGGGGGATGTTGGAACACCTAATCCTACATGGGTAGGTGTGGAATGCGAAAAGTCACAATGGAGTCCAAGTGACCTTGGAATATGAAACCAAGAGTCACACCATTGTACTATAAATGTACATATTTGTATAATGGAAAATAAGAAAGCCTCACGCTTATCTTTCATTGTGTGTTGAGTCTCTTGTGTGTGTGTGATTTCTTCCTCATACACCATGTGTGTGCCTTAACATGGTGTTTAACAAAAAAGACCATCACAAAATATTTAATTTAAAAAAAAAAACTCATTTTAAAAATTTTACAAAAAATACATACTTCAATCCAAAACACTTACTTTAAAAAACCCGAGAGAAAATTTTCTTATAAAAATGAAATGAAGCTCAAAATATTTCCTTCCAAGTCTTGCGGAAAAAATTCACTTAAAAAGTTAGACAAAAACTCATTTTAAAAAATCATTATAAAAGATTTACTTCAACCCAAAACACGTACTTTAAGAAAATGTCACTTCAAAAAATAACTCCAAAAAATGTCCATTGAAAATTAATTCCATCTTCTTAAAAAATGCCACTTTAAAAAAGCCTCTAAAAAAATATCACTTTAAAAAATACCTCCAAAAAATGTCCTTTGAATATTAAGCCTAAAAAGAGTCCTTCAGAAATTAAGCTTAAAAATATTCCTTTGAAAATTAAGCCCAAAACCTTTAAAAACAATGAAAATTAAGCCCAAATCCATACCTTCAAAACAAATGAACCCCAAAAAACATCCAAAAAATGTATCACATACCTCCAAGAAAAGTCCTTAAACGCAAAACAATCCTTTGCAAAAATGTCCTTTGAATGTACCTCCAAAAAAATTCCTTAAACCCAAAACAATCCTTTGCAAAAATGTCCTTTGAATGTACCTCCAAGAAAATTCCTTAAACAGAAAACAATTCTTTGCAAAATCAGACAAAGACCTTTGCAAAATTAGACCAAATGTCCGAAAATATACGAGAATAATGAATTCTTTCGCGGAAATTTATATTGCTGCTAAATGTTTTTTTTGGAGGGGCTTCGTGATATTTTCTGGCTGACAGAAATTCGGGTAAAAGTTCGGCCGAAATTTTATGTCGTTAGACTTGACGGGCTGTCGACGCGGAAAACAATCCAACCAAACTTTTTTTAAGAGTTCGGCCGAGCTAACACGTCTGCAATTACACAGATCTAAGCTCTGAATACATATCTTCAGCCTTGGACTGATTAAACTCCATGAAACATTTTAAATTAACTATCGGAACCAAGACAAGCATTTTCAGAATTCAATCTACTTTCAGGAAATATAAATTTTATGGAATTTCATAAATATTTAGTAATTTTAATTAATTTTGTAATAAAACAGGTGCAAAAAAATTTCCGAAGGTCATTATGATTCAATGAAATCATAATTTTGTATCTTCCAAAATACACTGTAAAAAAAATTGAAAAAATTATGGTCCATTATATTGGTCCATCGTCTATAATGGGTAGTTTTTAGATTTTTAGTTTATGACTTATATGTTAAGAAATTTCATGTGTCACGAAACATATTCAAAATATGCAGTTTTTTCATATAGTACCAGTTCAAAAATTTTAATTATTATGATATGCATCAGTTGGCCTTGTAAATATAATGAAAGTGAATTAAACTCTATCTAGATTGTTGTAACACATTTTGTTTCTCAAAAATGCAAAGTTTCAAAGAATACAGTAGTGCGTATTAGCATGACTTCTTATGAATCCTTTGATTGTTAAAAAACACACACTCAAAGAAACGTTAATTTGACATATCAAACGTGTATAAAAAAATTTCAAAAAATAAGTAATAGAAAGATAATAAAATTTCTAACAACTTTTATTTTTATCGCAAAATGAAATTCTAAACAGAAAAATTGTTTTGGCTTGTAGAAAGTTGAAAAATAGAAAAAAAAATGAATTTTTTTCTCAAAAAAGGGCAAAAAGTGTAACCCAACTTCACATTTGTCTGGTGATCGTTTATGAGAGAAGCTTATGTAAATTTTATTTATTTATATTAATATATTTCCTAAAGTGGACGCTTTGGCTTGGGCCATGGACTGTTTCAATCTTTGAGGGGTTCAACCCCGTCAAATATTGGTGTACTGATCTATGATATGTTTGTGAGCAATGAACTTTGGTGTTTGACCTAAGGAACTTACCCTCTAAATTCCTACATGGTATAACAGATATTTTGAGGGCTGCATCCATTGTTGATCCAAATTCGAAGATGGTTTGACTACATGCGATTGTTGTTTTTTAGATCTACTATTTCTGACCACGTTCGGTTGGGAGAACTGCTTTGTCGTGTCTGAAGCCTCTGTTCCAGTGAGAAACCCCTTTCCTTTCATGAAAAAAGGTTTATGGTCGCCCAAGTTATGTCATTTTCGATTTCGAGGTATAAAGTATTTTTTTTGCAGTTTTATTTATTTATCCCTCTGTTTATTTCGGTTTATAGACTTTTTTTTATTACCGAATCTATACCCTCTTCTATGAGTATGCTCTTTGCTCCGCGTTGTGTGCGATATGGAAAACCAGAAACTGAAGACAAGATTTTTCTACTACGTATGCTATTTCCCTGCCACTTTGTGCGATCTCAGGAAATTATAAATAACGAGAAAAATATATAGTTGCTGGATGTACTAACTGAAAATATAATTTTCTGTTGTAAGGTTTGTATTTTTTTTTTTGCGTGGTTGTTTTTTTGTAGGAAAAAAATACGTGCCCCAAAGAGCAAAAATAAATAAACCCTTCCTCCTTTTCAACAATTACATAATCATTCTACTAGCTCACTTGGTATAAAATTACTTTATGAGAATAGAGGTCTTGGGTATAAAATTACTTTATGAGAACCTTGTGATACTGTGAATTATAGGAGTCTAACACTTGGTAGGGGAGGCTGTTTTTCTACAAGCATGAAACAAGTCAACTGGTTTGTTAGATTGTTAGAGGAACAACTTAACATATAGTACACTAAGTAAAGAACATAGCATGCTACAATAGAGGAGAAAAAAAAAAAAAAACAAATACAATAACAAGCTCAATCGAGTCCAACACACTAATAATCCAAACAGAGAACTCTTCCCCTTTTATTAGTTTCTGATGGTATAAGAGGATAGAACACTAAACACTTGATGAATCCTTAGAGTTATGGAGCTCTAATATTCAAGGCAAGGAGGGCTCTTCCCTTTAAGCTTTTTTCAAGTCTCTCTCTCTCCTTAACGGATGGTAGAATAACGGACACTTGGTGAACGTATTCTCTTGGATTGAGGTGTTGGATGGCCAACAACCGAATCCTTCCACTCCTTACTGCTTGGACAACACAATGATGGTTTTCTATCAAGAAATTTTGCCAGCATAACAATGTGTTTTATATTCTTCTGTCCATGGTGGTATTTTATAAGCAAATTTCAAATTACCCTCCCTCCTTTGGTACAATATGGATGTTAACACAAGAGTGGGAAGTTGATTCCATTGTGTGCTACACTTGAGGCCTCAAGGTGGCTCCAAGTTGGTTGTAATTGGTTGCCTTGAGTGGGGAATCTTCTTCCTTAAGTGTTCCAAGTGGTCACAGATGGTGACCTTCTACCATACCGAGGATCGCACGGCTATTTGAGGGATAGCCATGAAGATCTTTGCTAGTATCGAGAAAAGGTCGCACGGATCTCTTAGGGTCAATGTTTTCTATGCATTGTTTGATAAATTTGCCTGCTTGACCTTAGGAAAAGTTAAATTTTTCAAATTTTGTAATGTCTTCCTTCCCTGTAAATCCTTATCTGTACCTTTTGCTTGACATTTCCTGATGTCTTTTGCTTTTATGATTTTCTAGTGATAACAATAGTTATATTTATTAATCCTTCTATTTATTTTGGTTTATAACCTTTTTTTAATTACCGGATCTATATCCTCTTCTCTATGATGCTCTTTTCTCTACGTTGTGTGTGATCTGGCATGAAGGCAAGATTTTTCTGCTACATATGCTCTTTCCCTGTGACTTTTTTTGATCTCGAGAAATCAGAAATGGCAAGAGAAATATATATTTTTCGGACGGACTAACTGTAAATCCAACGTTCTTCCGCAAGACTTGTATTTTTTCTTGTTATTTGCACGGTTTTGTTTTGCACACCGAAGAGCAATAAAAATACCCCCCCTTCATCTTTTCAAACAATTACAGAATCATTTTACTAGCTCACTTGGTGTAAAGTTACTTTATGAGAATAGAGGTCTTGGGTTCAAGTCTCTTTGTAAAAGCACATGTAAAAGTAACATTGTAAAAATGACTCTCAGTTATTTATAAAAGTGGGTCACATAAAGTAGTATTTTTTTAAAAGTGAGCTTATTATATTAAGTTTTGAAAGGGGGGGAGGGGGAGGGCGAGGGGGAATTTATTTAAAAAAAGTACAACTTCATCATCAACTTTCAACCTATCACGTGACTACTGGGCATCTACTACAACATTTCTTCAAAAAGGCATAACTTTTTCATCCAGAAGTCGTTTTCAGAGTCGTTTTTTTTAACCATCATAATTTTTCGAGATATTTCCATTGGAGCAGTTAATTTCAACCTTTTCAACTCCTGTTTTTAAAAATGGAAATTCCATGCCCGATTATTCTTAACAACACCAATTATTTCCAATGGATATCTTACATTGTAGACTTACTTAGAAGTAAAGGGCTTTATAAAATAGCCATATGACAAGAATCTAAACTTACTGGTGTAGATAAAAAGGCCAAATGGAAAAGTAAAAAAGATCAAGAACGAGAGTTGATAGGAATTTCCATTGCTCAAGATCTTAGATTTCATATCCAAGATATTGACTCCCCTGCTGAAGCTATGAAAAAGCTAAATACTATTTTTGGTGTTCAAAATGAAATCATAGCCCACCAGCTTGAAAACAACTTTCTTACTTTGGACCCCAATAATTTCTCTTCAATTTAAGATTTTTTGTCCAAATTCAAGACCCTTAAACTTCGTTTAGAAGGTTATAAGGTCAAAAAGGAATATGGTAGTCTTATCTATTCCATTATTGCTAAGCTAGGCCTTGCATACTCTGTATTTGTTTTCACCTTCCATTCCACTAGAGAATCCCTCATTTCTCGAGGAATAGCCTACAATTCCCCCTCTTTTGATGCCTTTTGCCATTCTTTGATAAGAGAACAAGAAAAAATCTTACAAATTGGTTTTATTAATACTTGAAACTCTTCTAAGAAAGCCTTAGCAAACCAACAACAACCATATCCAAATAATCCGAATAAGTAGCATCCTAAAAAGAATGGTCCTAAACCAAACAAGGCTCTTAAGCAATCTTAGCCGCAAACTGAAAAAGAAACTCAACAAATTGATAAGGAAAATAAAAACAAAGGGAAGAAGATAGATAGACATTGTAACTTTTGTAATCGTGATGGCCACGTAGAGTCAAAATTTTTTAAGAAGATGGAAGCCTTGGAAGCAACAATGAAAAATCACAACATCTATTTGGGGAAATCTTCAACTTCATCTTCACGAATAGCACTTTCTACATTTGGTTGTCAAGCATCAAGATGTGGTTATGCATTGAATGTATCTTCTTGTTCTCATTGTCATGAGTGGCTCATTGATTCTAGAGCCTCTTACCACATGGCCAAAATAAATCCATGTCTTTAAATGATTGTAACACCAAAAATATTTATTTTGGTGATGATATATCTCTTAGTGTTATAGGTTCTAGAACCATTCATCTAGATAATGGTCAGTTTAATGATGTATTATGTGTTCCTACGTTGTCCTGAAACCTTCTATCTATTTATCAAATAAATCATTCAAGTGAAGGGAAAACTGTAGAATTCTCACCTCATGATGTTTTAATTAAGGACCTAAGGGATCCTAGACATATTTTACCTACTGGCGTTGTTGATGATTCCACAAGGTTGTATAAGTTTGAAAACTTTGGGTCATTATGTCTTCGCTCCATTTTTGTTGCTCATAACGATGAAGTCAGAAAACTTTGGCATGAGCGATTTGGTCACTTAAACTATCGCTCTCTTCAAACTCTATGTAAATAAAATATGGTGACATGTCTTCCTATGGTATATTGCCGAGATTGGTATTGTTCTAGTTGTGTACCTGGAAAACATCATCAGGATAGTTTTGACAAATGTGTCTCTTGGGATGCTTCAACCCCTTTTCAGCTTGTGCACAGTGATTTATGTGGTCCACTTCCAGTTGTTTCTTTCTCTACCTACAAGTACTTCTTAACTTTCATTGATGATTTTTCCAGATGCACTTGGGTTTACTTCTTAAAACTCAAGGGTGAATTTTTTAACATGTTCTTGGACTTTAAGGCCTTTGTTGAGAAACAATATGGACATCAAATTCTTAAGGTAAGATCTAACAATGGATGAGAATATATTAACAACAAATTTATCAACTTTTGCACTGAGCATGGCATTCAATTGCAAGATACTATTACGTATACTCCACATCAAAATGGTGTAGCTAAAAGGATGAATCACACTCTAAAATAAATGGCTAATTGTATGCTTTAATCTAAAGGACTTGGTCTTAATTTTTGGGTAGAAGGAATTAACTGTGAAAATTACATAGTAAATCACACTCCTATTAAGGTTTTAAGGAATATCACTCCAAAAGAAGGCTTAAGCTCAATCAAACCAGATGTAAGTCACTTTTGTTTTTTTGGAAGTGAAGCTTGGGCCTATATTCCAGATGAGAAACATAAAGCCTAGAACCTAAGAGCGAAAAATGCATTTTTGTTGGATATTCTGAAAATTTCAAAGGATATAGACTTCTTCAATCCAAATCAAAAAAATTAATCATTAGAAGATGTAATATTTGATGAAAATATATCGACTTGCGAGCCTAGTTCGGCGGGTGTGCCACCTTTGGCCTGCAAGCCTAATTCGGCATATGTGCCACCTCTCTCTATCTCTTCTACTTCTGACAACATTCCTTCTACTTTGGATAATGATAGTGAGGATGAAAATCCTCCTCCACATCCTCAAGATCTTCCTTCAGCTCCACATCTTCCAAAATGGGTCCGCTCTACTCGAGATGCAACAAGTTCTCTTGCAAGTGAACCTGTAGATCAACATCATACACATTCTCATTTTGAAAGAGCCTCTTCCTTATTGGCTTAAGTTCCAGAAAATCCTGATCTAGATACCTTTCAAGAAGCTTCAGGTCATCCAAAATGGGATACAGCTATGAATGAAGAACAATGTTCCTTATTGGCAAACGATACTTGGGATCTTGTTCCTCTTCCAAAGGGAAGAAAACTTGTTAGATGCAAATGGGTTTACATAAAAAAGTTTGGACCAAATGGAAAAGTGGATAAACATAAAGCTCGTCTTATTGCTAAAGAATTTTTACAAGTTGAGGAAATTAACTATACTGAAACCTTCTCCTCTGTTGCCAAAATGAATTCTATCTACCTTTTTCTTTCCATTGTTTCCTCCCTTAAATGGGAAGTCCATCAGATGGATGTTAAATCCACTTTCTTACATGGGCACTTGCATGAAGAAATCTACATGGAAAAACCCTTGGCTTTATCCAAAACGACTCTAGAATTTTTTTTTACCTTAAGAAGTCTCTCTATGGTCTCAAACAATCCCCTCGGGCTTGGTATGCCAAAATGGATAGCTTTATATTAGGTAATTTCTTTTGTAGATGTCATTTCGACAACACTGTCTACACCAATAAAGTGGGTAGGTCCTTAATTTTCATTGTTCTTTATGTTGATGATCTTATCCTTACTAGTAGTGATCCCAACCATATAAACCATGTGAAGTTTAGCCTCAAAAATAAGTTTGAAATGACATAATTTGAACACTTGCATTGTTTCCTTGGTCTTCAAGTATTTTAATCCAAAGAAGGTATTACCCTTTCTTAGTCCAAGTATGCTTGTGACTTCTACACCACTTTCACATGGAAGACTGTAAGCCAACCCCTTCTCCCTTTTAGTCTGGAGTCAAGCTTTTAATCACTTGTACTTCCCCTGAAGTTGATGCTACCTTATATCGTCAACCTGTTGGAAAACTTCTGTATCTAACACATACCCATCCCAACCTTTCATTTTCCGTTGGTCTTGTTTCTCGGTTTATGTAACCTCATGAGAGTCACTAGAAACTAGCTAAAATAATACTTCGACATATTCGAGGTACAATTCAGTTCAGGATTCATTACAATGCAAGCACATCTCCATTGTTGATTGGTTTCACTGATTTTGATTGGGCTGGTGACCGTGCTGATCGAAAGTCTACTGCAGGTTATGTATTCACTCTTGGTTCAGGACCTATTACATGGTCTTGTAAGAAACGAAGTGTCATTTCTCTTTATTCGACAGAAGCAAAGTATCATGTTGTTGTTGCAGCCAACATGGAATCCCTGTGGCTTCGTTAGATCCTATCTAAATTTGGTCTTAATCAACATCATCCAACTACACTTTGGTGTGATAATTAGAGTGTCATTCATCTATGCAAAGATCCAGTTCAGCATCATCGCATGAAACACATTTAGCTACACATACACTTCATGAGAAAGCTCATTCATGATCATGTTCTTGAAGTGTGTTATTGTTCAACCAATGATCAATTTTTTGATATCTTCACAAAGGCTCTCATAGAAGCAAAGTTTACCACACTTCGAGCTATGTTTGGAGTTCAGGAAAGCTATCATTAAGGAGGGATATGCTCTAATGCCTACCTCCTTCTCCTATTGTGTCACCTTTGTAAATACTTTAATCCTATCCCAAGTTGTTCTTAAGGGGGGGTGGTAGGATATTCCGACACATATGAAATAGTTAAGTATAACTTGGTTTAGCATAGAGTTAGGTAAAGTATGCTTCTTTACTATGTAATTTTGTAACTTATAATCCAATGGTCACGATATGTAGTGATCTGATGGTTCATTCTCTCATCAGTATTACCGACACTTGATTCGTGCCTTAACACCTAATTGGTCCATGATCTCTATTTAAAGAGCATGGAGGGTCATTTTTCTAGTGACCGTTTATGAGAGAAGCTTATGTAAATTTTCTTTCTTTATATTAATAAATTTCCTGAAGTGGTCGCGTTAGCTCAGGTCATGTATTTTTTCCCTCTTTGAGGGTTTTAAACACGTCAAATACTGGTGTACTGATCTTTGATCTGTTTGTGAGTGGTGATATTTGGTGTTTGATCTAAGGAACTTACCTTGTAAATTCCTATAAATATGTTGAAATATTCTTCATAGTAGTCGCAAATCAAGGTTTGAAATTTATCTCTAAATTTGTTATTCCATGTTAGTTAGTTTCTGTCAAATTATTAAATTAAAGAAAATATCATATCAACATGTGTCATTGGATATGTGGTATTGAAAAGCGATATGGTATTTAAAAATGATCTAGTCTAACTTATAGATGAAATAGCCTTTTTCGCTAAAATCAAAGCATACAAGCAAGAATGTGATTTTTGTTGCTTAAAATACATTTTTGAATGCATAAATGCATTCAACACCGTGAAAAAACCTTGGCACTCAAAGGTTATACATCAAACAACTAAACTCAATTTTTAAAAATTCTTTGCCAGATTTACGTTAAAATTAACAAGAAACAATGTTGTGAAAAATACCTTTTCACTATTTTAATATTGTGCACCATGCCAATATATTTATTTCTTCCATGAATTTATTTTTCTAGTTTTCTTTGACCTTAAAAGTGGTGTTTTAAAATTGTGTGGTTGTTTCCCTTGTTACTTGCTTATCCATATTAATAAATGTGATTGGTATAGGTGGGTTGACATATAAAAGGATGAAAAAATTGCTAATTTCTAATCTACATATATCAACCACATTTTTTTTTCTAGTACACAACCGACATGCATTGGGAAGATTAGCAATGCATAGTTTAGTATTGTTCAAGTTGGATAAATATGGTTAAAAATGGTTGGGAATGAAGAGTTTTTGATAGTTGAACATCTTAGCACAAGAAATTTCACAAAAACAAAGCAAGGTAGCATGGGCCACTTCGGCTGAAGGGGACAATCGTGTGTGTATTTTTGCTTCAACTTTGTGCTGCAGTTTGAGTAACTACAAATTTTTGTCAGAATTTGTAGATAAAGAGCACCAAAAACAAAATTTGTTTCCTACAGGATTAACTCTCATATTAGTTTAGGGAGAGTCATTATTATTGGACAAATCGTTGTTGCAGACTAAAACAAGGAGCTTGATCAGTCCCTTGTTAGACAGAACATTTGGAAATGGAACGGGCAGTGGGGCACGAAGAATCAGAAACTTGAGAAAATGAGTAAATGAACCCCATGATGATAACACTTTTTTGCAATAAGGCAATGAGGGTTCGAATTTCAAAACAACCTATCTTTCAAATTTAATGGGTTTTAAATTTTCTGACAAAGGATCTTTGATAGTTTTGCAAATTTTTTAGGCAAATCACTACGTAACAAGAGATAGAATTGGTGTGAAGGGAAATCTTTTACGGGAAATAAAGAAATAAAGAAATTATTTTTAATGTTTATTAGGTTAAAAATATCTTATGTCTATGGGACATATTTCTTTTCCATCTGGTTCTTGTAGTCGGCTCTTTTCCTGACGAGTCTGACAATAAAAGCTTCCAGCTTATAAACAAACTCTTAGCTCAGTAGATTATCCCAAGAGATAGCTGCGAAAATATCTGCATAATTTTCCCTACTGTCTTTGAAAACCTCATTCTAAAATGAAATGCTTTTTTATTTCCACTTTTCAAGAGAAAAAAATACATACTCTTTTCTCCCAATAAAAAGGGTTTATTGAATAAGATTGAGTTTTAGGCATTTCAAGTGAAAGCTTACCATTTACCTCTCTTAAATTAGATGTTGGGATATTTCTAGAATCTGTAATTTAACATAAATTGTCTGGTGTAATCACAGCTTTTCATACTACCAGCAAAGACCGCTATGAAAAGGCTAACATTTAGATTTTTACAGTTTTTCATACTACCAGCAAAGACTACTAGGAAAAGGCTAACATTTAGATCTTTATTAACGAATTCTTATTTTACCAGTTGTCGGTTTATGTGAACCAAATTGCTAATTTCATGTTCAGTATGGATCTGATAAATAACAATCACAAGAAAGCTGTTTGTGAACCAATTTCTTGATCAGATAAATATAAACCACAATAAAAAAAAATGGAAAATGTCGTGAGATTTATAGTCGTATCCCACTATCACGGAGACGTCGACGACAACAGACGACCTTGTATTGCAGTTTTTTCAACATGAAAAATACACGGGTTTATATCATGTACCAGGACAAACATTATGAGCCAAAAATAAACTTTTTCATAGCATTACTATTTCTTCCGCTTTAGCATCGAGTCTGTTCCTGTCTTAATGACCAAGACAAAACATGGACCGGCCCATCTTTAACAGAAAGCAAAATCTTCTCAGATATACACATCATAACTGTAAAACTTAAGATAATCGGTAAACAAGAAACAGGAGTTAGTTTTTGATTTTTTTGTGATGCTATAAAACTGAAGAAATTTGGACTGTGGATTTGAAAACAGTGAATATTGTAAAACTAAATATGGTTATTTGTTTTTGCATAGTTTTGTACTTGATACACTTATATAAACCAGAAGTATTTTTTGGTGCTGAAAAAAAAAAAAAATACAACTACAAGAGAAGACCCATTGCAAAACAAAGCCCACTCACAAAGAATCGACATCTAAGAATCCCTAACCATTCAATGCGTAATTTTTGCATTCAAGTCAATATATAGGTGACCGTACATTCATTGAATGCATAATTTTACATTCAAGTGCTTACTAACTTCATTCAATGCAGATTCAAAGCATCCACGGAGCATAGGAACAATATCAACTATTAAAGAGTTACCATATGGAAAGCCTTATTTCCAATGCTATTGAGCGTTTAATACACCCCACCATACATACATCATACCTTTGCATCCAGTATACGGACGAAGCACATCAATATGCAACCATGGGTACAGAGGGATTTCTGGTTATCGTGGAACGAACTCCAAGATCTGGCCGCTTCCTATTACCATGGACAGGGGTTAAATTTGACACTCATTTATTCATTTTTCTACTTTTTACCAGTAAAATACATTTTATTCTAAAACAAACACGTCATGGTTAGTTTGCAAATAATTCTGAAAAATAAATGTCAAAGTGACAGATATATAAAAATAAAAATAAAAATAATATTAAAACTAGATAAAATAAAATTATAAACTAAAATAAGAATAAAGTAAAATAGTCAATTTGCCATAAAAAAAAAACTTTGCACTTTACATTTTCAATATAATATTTTAAAATGTAATATTTTTTTTTTTAAATAATACAATATTCTTTAATATAATATTTTTATTTTTTATTATTTTGATAAAATTATTTATTTTTGAATTGAGTGAAAATAAAATGAAATTAAAAATAGCTTTATGTGAAAAAAAATTATTTAGTCAAAGTAAAATTAAATTAATAAAAAAGTTACATTAAAATAAAAATAGCTTCATGGTATTGACCCATGGACAACCCATGATATTCATGTGGAATATAGCATATTTAAAGGGGGGAGTTAAAACAACTTAGATCCATGGGATCAAATCTCCTTTCACTCTAAAGAGGTTTGCATCTCAAGAGATTTTATCCCTTTGGGTCCTTAGATAACTCATGGTTTAAGATGTATTTAAGATGGATCTAGGTTGGTTGTAATGTAATGTGTTGTTTATCCCTAAAAATAAAAATCACAATATGTAAAAATATTTTTACTTAATAAAAATAAAAATAACATTAAAATAAAAATAATTTCATGGCATTCACCCATGGTATTGACACATGGCATGAGAACCCATGGTATTCATGTGGAACATAATATATTTAAAAGGTAAAATTAAACTACCCTAGATCCATCTTAACTCAGGATCTAGTTAGCACAAAGAGAGATCAAAGAGATCAAATATCTTGTCACACAAACCTCTTTTCACTCAGTGAAAAGAAATTTATTACTTTAGGCAGTGAGATCCAAAGTTAAAATGGATTTACTTTGGTCACATTTTGTAAGCCTTGATGATGCTTCATAAGTTGGTATGTTTTTTATGTTATACATTCCTAAATGAGGCTTTAGAAGTGGGTATGCTTTTTATCTTATACATTTTATTTAAAATATTGTTAGGAGTGGTAAATATTTCATTTCACCATCAAGCTAGAGATTTAAAGATAATAGGGCAATTGACATTATGGATTGCATGAGTTTCAAGATGATTTTTATAGAAATAGTTGTTTTGTTTATGTGAGTGAATTATTACTTAGTGAGAGTATTTATATTCCAATTTCTTCATCAATTCTATCAATATGTATTTGTTAACTGAACATGCATGTGCAATTTAATAAAGTCTCAATTAGTATTTTTCTGTTATCACTATTTGGTTAAATATTTGATCAATGGTTCAAATTAAAAATCACTTGGACACGAGTACTAGAATTTCCTCGAGCACATGCAAATTTTGATAGCTGGAGGGTAGACATTTTTTTAACAAAATCTTCTTGTAATTTGCTCGTGATGTTCAATTTCATGGAATATTTTTCCTCATCCATGGAATATTAAAAGTGATATGAAGGGTCATTTAAAAATAATACTGTCATAAAAAAATCCTATGATGGGTGGGGGGCCTGTCGAATTTAACAAAATCTTCTTGTAATTTGCTCACGATTTCATGGAATATTCCCCCCCCCTCCATGGAATTCGTGTAGGAATATCTAATATCCATAGGTTAGACATCATTTGAGCAAAATCTTATTGAAATTTAAACTAAAATGTTAGATTTTCTGAAAAATAAATCTAATTAAAAAATAAACTTTGAATTTTTTTTTTTTTACCAATATTTTTCACCCTAATCTCTTCAAATTTAGTGCATTCACTTCAATATTTGCAGGTATACATCGAATTTTTTTCTTTTAAGTTAGATGAAACTGGTAAAAGGAAATATTAAAAGTGATATAAAATGTCGTTTAAAAATAAGATCTTCGTAAAAAAATTCTATGATGGGCAGGGAGAACCATCAAATTTAATTATATGATGGATAGCGAGATCTAAGCTCTTTTAATTCCCCCTTTAAATATGCTATATTCCATATGAATATCATGGATTGCCATACCATGGGTCAATACCATGAAGTTATTTTTATTTTAACATAATTGTTTTATTAATTTAATTTTACATTGACCAAATAAAAATATTTTAACATAGAGCTATTTTTAATTTCATTTTATTTTCACTCAATTTAAAAATAAATAATTTTATCAAAAAAATAAAAATTATTATATTAAAGAATGTATTATTTTTTAAAATAAAAATATTACATTTTCAAATATTATATTCAAAATATAGAGTAGAACGGACTACTTTACTTTAATCTTATTTTAGTTTATAATGTTATTTTATTTAGTTTTAATCTTAATTTTATTTTTATTTTTATGTACATGGCATTGAGTGTTGTTGACAGTGAAAATTGCCCACAAAACTGAAGTAGGGTGAAGTAGGGGTTACACACAAGTAGGGTATTAGAAGAAACAAAAAAACTCCACATATCTCATTACCAAGGCGATGCGTCAAATTTAACTCCTACTATCACCGAATAACCTCAAGATCCCTTCTGCTCCGCGTCATGTTCATCGCCCCGCTATAAGATATACATAACATACAATGTATGCAATGCTCGTTTTAAATCCATGTACTTCAATTTGAAAACCTGCTCAAACAAATTCAAATTCGAGGTTTAAATTTATACACCCCACTATAAGATATACATACCATACAATGTATTCCATGCTCGTTTTAAATCCATGTACTTCAATTTGAAAACCGGCTCAAACAAATTCAAATTAGAGGTTTAGATTTATACACCCGCCTAGCTAACGGTTAAATGGTTTAAATTTACAATCTTTTAAAGTTTTATTGTAAATTTATAATTTAAGCTTTTAATTTTATAATTTAATCTCTTACAGTTTTATTGTAATCTAAATAATCGTTTAAATAAATAATTTTAAGATATTAATTTCGGGTTTATCATTTTTTTGGTGATTAACTTAATTTAAAATATGTAAAACCAATATTATTAAGGAAATATTATATATATTTTTAAATTATCTTATATTTGAAGTGGAGAAGGAAATGTTGAAAATAAATAATACCTCGTTATGTGTTGCAATAACAAAGTAATTTTATTTATTTATTTATTTTTTCTAGTTTTTTTTAATCGATAGTGAATTTATGTATTCTATGAAAATTAAGAAGTTTCTTTGAAATATTATGCATTTATTAATGTATAGTTATTTATTAATATATATCTTCTCTACTTCTTGGGAGAAGAGTGGAAATGTGCATTTGGTTATTTTTAATACATCCATAAATTGTAAGTGAACCATCAATAAAAATAGAAAGGATAAATGATTGTACATTTTATAATTCCATTTTTTTTATGATGACATCAAATTAATCTCAAATCACAATATTGTGTTACTTTACAAAAAATGTAAAGGAAACTAATGCTTTGTTTGTGTCTTCCAACTAGATAGATAAAGTGTGTAGCTATTAATGTTATCATATATACATAACAATGATGAGACAAATGATGATTATCATGATATGTTGTTTTTCTCTCTTATTGTTAACATTATCATAGAGAATAAATCTCTTTTTTTGTGGGTTTCACTATTTTCCACCCTACATAATCCTTCCCTTTCACCATGAAAAACTCTCCCAAATCAAAATAATATAGAATAAAGAGTGGAGAGAGGTCACCAAGGTTTCCCTTTTGTTTAAAAATTGTGTTATAACACTTGTACTTAAATTTACTCTTTCTTTAAATATCATGTCAACCATGTGGACCATAACTTATCCCAAAGATTTTGTATTCATTAGATGACACATAAGGCATGATAATGATACTTCACCGTTGAGTAAAGGAGGTAGGGAAAATACTCACATAAAACAATTTTTACAACATATAAGAATATACACATGAACACTCCAATTGTTAGTACTAGCAAATTATTTTGAACTATTAAGCCCTTTTTCCTTTCCATGCACCTTTAATTACTTCATGAAATGATATTAATTACATTAAATAATATGTCTCTATAAAAAGTTGGATGCTAAGAACTATTTAGATATAACTACTAAGAACTATATAGATGCAACATCTAAATATAATTGCTATTTGACTATGTCAACCTGAGGATGCACAAACAAAAAATGACTCCACTAACTCAACTAAATAGGTAAGTCGGAGTAATTATATTATTCCGACACCCCATTTAATTATAAATATTGAATGCATCTCCATATACAGCACCTTGGATTATGTCTATGAAATTCAAAAACATACCTTGTCAATGACTTTCTGATTATATAAGTGAATTTGTATTTCTTCTTAAAAAATTATAATATATATCACTTAGTCTACAATCTATCGAATAAAATGATATCTAGTATCTCTACGCTTGAATTTTTGGTGAAAAACATGATTCTTGGATAGATATATGGTTTAATTGTTATCACAATAAATTGGATTTGGTCCTCCATATCCTTATTGAAAATCAACCAATACTCTATATAGCCAAACTACTTCACAAGTCATTGTGACATATATGTGCACAACTTTCATATATGTGCATATCCTTCATATATACACAATTGTTGTATATGTGCATATACAGAATTTTTGCATGTGCTAAAGATCTCATATGTGCATGAAATGTGTTAGGTGTAAATGTGTTTAGGTGATATTGTGTTATTCTAGATAAAATATTTGAAACTAAATTAATTGATTGAATAAATGTGAGTGATTGAAAATCTCATACTAAAATGTTAAAATACATTAGATAATATAATATTAATAAATTAATATGAAAGAAAAATCAACATTCCTTACATTATTTATATTGATAGCATTTTGATTTACGATAATTATAATTGGTCTCTCCTAAGTGTTTGGCTTTATGATATGCATAATGTTTTAATTGGGTTGGGTGCTATGCAACAATGAGTTATACTAGAGGATTTTTCATGGAAGGTGGACCACCAACTTTAGTTTGTATGACACAATGCGATGCTACTCATCTGTCTCTTTTTGGTGTCCTACTTGTGTTGGTTCTATGCAAAGCCTTTGTATGGGTTGATGTTGGTCATTTCTCATTTGGTTTATGACATGAAGGTGAGATTTCTAGGGAGGGAAAGACCAATGTAGGATCTCTCTATTTCTGTGGGCTTAATGGTGTGTACATATGGGTGGTTTAGTACTTGGCCCTTGTCATTTTGTTGTCAGTTATCTAGATATTCCTTATTTAGGCCTTTTGATTTTTAGACTCTTTTGATTTTTAGGTTTTAAAAATTCAGAAATGTAATGATAAATTTGTTAATTTATTAGAGATTATAGCTCCATATATCATCACCATATAATTTCATTATTTTTAAATTTGTAAGTATGAATCACTCAAACATGATGAGGACACATGGTATTCGACCTCCTAAAATTCTTAGTTTGAGAATTTCTATGAAGCTATTTTAGAAATCAATGAATGATTATTCCATTATCCAAAGGTTATGGAAGGAAACTAAAGTATGCTAAGGATTATTTTCCCTTTAGTGTTGCAATATAGTTCATTGTTACAAAGGATGAATCTCCCATCAATGTTGCAGTAGAATTTAATGTTGGACTCAAATTGTGTAAGAAAGATTGTGCGAGTGAATAATGGAAATATATTTGATTATAAAGTATTTGAAGAATATAATTAAAATATGCTAAGAATGATTCTTTCATTGCTCCCTTCAATGTTATAGTAGGATAATAATAGAAACACCACTCTAGTCAATAGTCTTTGGTTATTAAATAATGGAGGAAAATGGTATAAGGATGATGAATAGGAATGTTGTAGTATGAATTACACCACAATAACTACCAAATATATATAAGTTAGAAGTTGGTAGTAGATAATTATAAGTTGGAATGATGAAACAAAGAATAATGATGTTTCCTTGGATGAAACATATAATTTTATGTAGTTTGGTCCATAAAATGATAAGAAAAATTGTGTTCAAAGAAACATAGATCAATTGGTATAACTAAAGAAGGTAAGTGTCTAGAACTGTGAATAAAACCTTTCATTTATAGCAATTCTAGAGTGGTATGTGTAGATCCTTTGTATTGTTTCTTGATTTTTTTATTTTTATTTTTTTATGTTATATCCTCTTGGGAGAAGTATTTTAAGGATAATTAGGCAGTATTACAAAATTGTGTATCAAGTGTCTTCATAAAATCAAGTATGTATGTCATATGTATCTTTATCTATGTATGTAACATGAAAAGGACAAATTGATGTAACATCTAGGTAGTAATATCTACCGCTTTGCAGTGTCTCCCTAATAATTTAGACAACTTTTTTGATATAATGTAGAGACTCTATTACAAATTTATCAACACTTGGAGAAATATGTTGATAGTTAGTTGAATGTGAATTGTGAGTGGACCACAATGGTTATAGAGTATAGGAGAAAAGGTAGGTATAGAAATTGAATTTTTATGTCATTGAAAGGGAGTGCATCAAGGAGTTACATGAACCATGTAGTTGAAGGGCATCCTACTACATCAAAAAATACAAGAGTTAGGTACTCAATTACTTTTTATGGCCCTCATATGATCATATGATATCCACATGATTGAGGTATGAGATGGAAGTGCAAGGTTGGAATAGATATGGACATTGTTGAAAATGAGTGTCTTTGATTCATGATAGAGCATTTTTTTCATTGGGAAAGATGATGATGAAGACCTCATGTGAGAGATATTGAGACAAGTAATCCTAAAGGATGAGCATTTTAATTATGAACTCCTTGATCCAAGTGGCTCCAAAAATAGAATTGGCCTTGAAAAAGCTAAAAAATAAAAGTCATCATAAGGAAGTGAAACTAGAGCTAGATCGTAGTGTTCATCGCCTTGATTCCAAGGGTGCAGAAAAAAAACTCAAATATGAGTTTTTATGCTCAAGATATAGTCGATCAAATTTCTAGTCAAACTAGGCCAAGTGGCAGTCACTAACGAGGAAACAATTTGGCAGAGCTATAATGGGGGTCCCGCGGATTGGACCCCAGGACCTCCCCAACCAATAACGCCTAACTTGGAACTGCCAACCAACAAGGAAAACGACTTCGTTGGTAACTTCTTCCCCACGAATTTTATTTAACCTCACTAAGCGGTGAAAATGGCAACGAAAGCGATGAAGGAGGCCTCCTGAAACATCTTTCGATCCTAGTTGGAGATTAGGCACCTAAACTGAAGTGGGGACCACCTGAGTATTTTTGGCTCGCAAAGTCTATTTTTAGACTATGTCTATTTTAGACATATGGATCATGGTCTATGAGTTGCGGGATGCTATTTATGGATGATTGGTCAAGTTGGTAAAAATAGATGGACCTCTATTTTTAGACATTGGGCGGAGTCTATTTTTAGACTGCCAGTCTAAAAATAGAACAGTCGAATATTATTAGCTCTTAATAATATTTAGACTATAAACATTATCTTATCCTCTTGTAGCACTTCAGTTCGAGCTACGGATGTGGCCCATGCAACTGACAAAGGAATTACGCTATTCCTAGGGTTTGGTTGAGCTAATGCATGGTTGAATTCAGTTAGAACTCATGTGGCAGAGTTTGGTGGAGTTGATGAGGCAGTTGATGGAGTTGTGTTCGGTTTAACTTAGTTGAACTAGTTGTATTTAGTCTAACTGATAAATACACTAGTGATGAGTGGTGTGAATTAATTATTAATTAATTCACTAAATATTAACTCATAAATCAACTAAAGAATACATCAGTTAACTGCAATGCATGGACAGTTCAGTGGAGACCAGTGTTAGAGGTGGGTGAAAGGGTGAGTGTGACTATCAGTTGTGACTATACTTGTGCATGAGTTTTGCACACACATTGATTGAGATTGCCAATGAGGATTGCACAGTACAAGCCAAGGGGATTCAAACTTGGATCTCATTCATTCTCATCTTGGATTGCGCAGTAGAGGCAGGCAAACAGTGGAGGATATTTGAACCTGTGACTTGTTCAGATCTGAGCTAGTTTGTGTGTAACTATTGGAGATAGTACTGAGTACTTGTGAGGAGTATTGTACTATGATTGTTACATGATTCTCTATCATTATAATATACATATAGTTGGGGGTTTTCAGCTGTAAGCTTTCCCCATTACATATTGTGTTCATGTGTGTTTGACTATTGTGTTTATGTGCGCATGCGACTGTTTCTATTTCCGCATATTGATGATCAATTGTAGAATAGGTTATGTGTTATGCATGAATTCGAATTAGTGTGTGACCATGATAATATCGGTGAATAAATCTTCATTATTCAGCAAATTTCTACATGGTATCAGAGCGAAGAATTGATCATCGGGATCTATTACAGTGATTACAATTATTTCGGTAGACAGAGTCTGTAATGGGCCAGGTAGCCTCTGGATCCATCGTTTCTTTCAAAGGTGATATATCCAGTAAATGCCCCTACAGTTGATCTCTGTGCTAGAAATACTTTGTTCTCACAAGATCAGAAGCGGTTGAGTTTTGAGCTGGTGGAATTCGAATTTGCAGCAGTGTTTTCTTGGTGTCGAAGTCAAAATGTCTTATCAAGGATTGCGATTGGAGTATGCTCTTGAAGGCAGCTCAAATTATATTGCATGGAGAGATAGGATGGAGGCGGTGTTAGATGATAATGGGCTGAAGGAGTTCATAGATGTTGAAGTTCCAAAGCCTACTGATGCTGCTCAAGTTGAGGCTTGGCAAAAGAAGACATCAAGGTGTCGAAGGATTCTGTTGGAGGGCGTGAAGGATCACATAGTATCTAGCCTGAATAGAAAAGCTTCTCCATACTTGATGTGGAAAGCGTTGATAGAATTTTTCCAAAGCAAGAGCGACCAGAGGAAGTTGGCGCTCAAGGATAAACTCAGGAAAATAAAGATGGAGAAGAATGACACTATTCCGGTATACTTGACAAAGTTTGTCCACTGCAGGGATGAGCTTGGGAGTGTAGGAGTTAGTGTGGATGAAGAGGACTTGGTGAGCTTGGCTCTCCTTGGTCTTTCGAAGAGTTGGCATTCCTATGAGGACTCTGTCAATGGTCGGGAGAAATTGCCAGGATGGGAGCGACTTTGGTCGGATCTTGTGCAAGAGGAGATAAGGCGGAGTACCAGGGATGGATCTTCATCAAAGGCATCTGATGAAGAATATTGCGCTTTGGCTGCCAAAGCAAGGAAGGGGAAGGGCAAGAAGAATGCTTCTCAATCCGGTGCGGATGGTAAAGAGCGTGACATGTCCAAAGTGAAGTGTTTTCACTGTCACGAGCATGGGCATTACACCACGAATTGTCCACAGAAGAAGAGGAACAGCAAAGGCCGGAGTCGCAATTTCAGGAGGCTTGCCTCAATTTGAGCCGGATTCCCTACTGACGTATGCATGAAGTTCAGTGCATTGGGATCTGCAGATTCTGAGAGACAAGTTTTCACATGACTAGAGATGTGAATCTTTAGTGACTTCAGAGAAAGATCTCCACCAGGTTGAGCGTTTACAATGGACGATACAATGTGACCGACATTGGTACCATAACCTTTCAGAGGGAGTCAAGTAAACTCATTCTTTTACAAGATGTAGTGCATGTTCCAGGTTTAAAGAAGAATTTGATCTCAGTCGTAATGTTAGAGGATAAAGGGTATGAAGTTGTCTTCAGTGAAGGAAAAGTTTTCCTTCGGCACAAGGCAACCAGACAAGTCAAGAAGGTTGGGATTCGAGCAAAGAATCTCTACAGACTTGAAGTAGATGGGATGTCTACAGAGCTTCCTACTATTGGGAAGTGCAAGAAAGACATGCAATTGATGCTTGAGAGGGAGAAAGTTTTGCATGCAGGTAATAGTGAACCTCAGGATGTGGAGCAGCCACAAGATGAGGATCATGGAGTGGAAGAAACCACTCATGCAGAGAAATTTCGTGCCATATGGGCAGAGGGAGTGCATGCAGCTATACCACCAGGTGAGAGGTGGGGCGACATGCATGAATAATCCCAAGAGGAGATTTCTGGGCAGGATTCATGAGATGGTGTGGATCTCATGAATTGAACCTGGCTACGAGGTGCCCACAGCGTAGCAGTAGCATGATCAGTTGGATTGATGCAAGCAGATCAAAGTGACAATGTCGGATACTGGAGCGCGAATCAGAGTTGACAGCAAGTGCAAAGTGCATGGGTGCAAGAGTTCAACAACGCAGTGGTTCCTGATGACATGTGCAATTGGGCCCAGCAGAAGTCGAAGAATTTGATGATAGATGCATCAGACTGATTGAGTTGTTTGGAGCCTATTCAGTTTCAGAGGAGTTGCAGAGCAGATGCATGGAGTTGCATGGCGCTTGTGAAGATTGCAGGGTGAATGCATGGAGTTGCATGTCGCATGCAAAGACAGTCCTTTCTTGTTGAGAGGGAGTGTTGAAAATGGCAACAAGAAACAGTGAAGGAGGCCTCCTGAAACATCTTTCCCGATCCTAGTTGGAAAGTGATCACCTAAACTAGGTGGGGACCACACATGTGATTTTTGTCGAAAAGTCTATTTTTAGACTATGTCTATTTTTAGACATATGGAGCATGGTCTAGGAGTTGCGGGATGCTATTCTTGGATGATTGGTCAATTTGGTAAAAATAGATGGACATCTATTTTTAGACATACAGGTCGAAGTCTATTTTTAGACTGCCTGTCTAAAAATAGAACAGTCAAATATTATTAGCCCTTAATAATATTTAGACTATAAACATTATCTTATCCTCTTGAAGCACTTCAGTTTGATGCTTGGATGTGGCACATGCAGCTGACAGAAGGAAATACGCTTTTCCTAAGGGTTAGTTGAGCTATTGCATGGTTGACTTCAGTTAGAACTCATGGGGCAGAGTTTGGTGGAGTTGATGAGACAGTTGGTGGAGTTGTGTTCGGTTTAACTTAGTTGAACTAGTTGTATTTAGTCTAACTGATAAATACACTAGTGATGAGTGGTGTGAATTAATTATTAATTAATTCACTAACTATTAACTCATAAATCAACTAAAGAACACATCAGTTAACTGCAATGCATGGACAGTTCAGTGGAGACCAGTGTTAGAGGTGGGTGAAAGGGTGAGTCTACTATCAGTTGTGACTATTGGCTGTGCATGAGATTTGCACACACATTGATTGAGATTTCCAATGAGAATTGCGCAGTTAAAGCCAGTGGGATTTGAACCTGGATCTAATTCATTCTCATCTTGGATTGCGCAGTAGAGGCAGGCAAACAGTGGAGGAGATTTGAACCTGTGACTTGTTCAGATCTGAGCTAGTTTGTGTGTAACTATTGGAGATAGTACTAAGTACTTGTGAGGAGTATTGTACTATGATTGTTACATGTTCTCTATCATTATAATATACAGATAGTTGGGGGTTTTCAGCTATTTCTTTCCCCATTACATATTGTGTTTATATGTGTGCTTGATTATTTTTTAATGAGCGCATGCGACTGCTTTCTATTTCCGCATATTGATGATGAATTGTAGAAGAGTTTATGTATTATGCATGAAGCTTAAATAGTGTGTAATCAGGATAATCTCGATGAATAATTTAGCAAATTATTCAAATTTCTACATGGTAAGTCAGTCATTGCATGCATTCTTAAAGTAATTTTAATCATTGCTATTGATATTTTAAGCCTATAACTGAAAAATGACAAATGGAATGAAGTGAAATTTGGTGAAAGGAAAGGACATCTTTAGGGCTCAACATACCCCCACTGTAAAGTTTTTGCATGTCCTCATGCAATCAATCCATGTATTCTGAAACTTCTGATAGGACATCTAACTTCCTTTTTCTGCTTTGCTTGGTGTTCAATGGCATCCTAGGCTTCCTTATGACCAATTTGAACCTCAGATTTATAAGTGCCCTGCTCAACTTTTTGTTTTTCTTCTTCAGCTTCTCACTAGCCTTGTACAATTTTTCCATTTGCAGAGAGAGAGTTGTGTTCATATCACTTTTCAGCTTGACTTGCTCCCTTAAAATTTCATTTTCATTTTTTATATGCCTATTAAGTATTTCCAATTCATATGTATCTCTTCTCAGCACTTCAATTGGAGATTCTTGTGGGCTAGGAGTTCTTCCTCTGTTTTCTGAGGCTCTCTTTTCTAATGACTCAACATAATTATAGATCTGTTGTTGGGCTGGGTCTACCTCCGGAGTTCCTCTATCAAGATCCTCTTCGTACTGGTACTCAGGAGATCTGTCAATTGGTGTCTCTTCATCTTCAATATCTATGATTCCTGTTTTCTTAACTCCTGTCTTCTTCAATATGCCTCTAAGCCTATGACTTCTTCTCAGTTTAGATGGTCCCTCACCTCTCTCCTTAGCATACTTTCTTATTATCTTTTCCTCTTTGAGCTGTTTCTTGATTTTGGCCAATTTTTCAGAGATAATCTCCTCAATGTCTTCTTGTATGGATTTATCAGTTTTAATTCCAACAAATTTGGCATTTTTTCCCCTCCTACTTCTTCTTACAAGTTTTCCTTCAGATGGAGTTTCTTTAGGTTCTTCAAAATGATTCCTTAAGAGGAAATCATCCCAACTGTCTCCTACCTTTTTCAAGTGATGCTCAATTAGAATTTTAACTAGACCATGATGATATAAAGTGGTTTCTAAGAACTGAACCCTTTTTTGGACATTAGAAGCCATCCTCTTTAGGCTATGGAGTAAGAAAAAGGGTAATTTATCTCTTCATCTAGGAAATTCATCATAAGTCGAATGTGGTAAACATATAGGGTGCCAAACCTTCCCTCACAAGTTATAAACTTTTGCAGAATTAGCAACATATTTCGCCATTTATTCTTTAAGGCTGAACTAGGAATGCCTTTCTTGAAAACTGAAATATCCATACCTAGTGTTTTTAGCATCTGTCTCCATGCTTCATTGTGAAATTCTTTGTTTTTGAACCATTGTTCACCTTGCCTTGGTAACTTTGTTGCTTCTGCTATGAAGGATTCTGTGATAATGAACTTGGCATCACCTATTTCAACTTCTGACCCATTGAATGACCGGGCAAATGACTTAGTGACCTCCTTATGAAATCCATTAAACTTCTCCAAAAACTATAGCCATCCAACCTGCTGTAACATCTCTTTAATTTGTGGGTAACCTCCTAGATATTTGGTTCCGACTGGTTAGGACCTTACAATAAGTCCCATGGATTCTTCTCCTCAACTTCAATTTACTGCTCTATTACTGCTCTCCTATTCAAGGTAAAAATGGCTGTAGAGGGTTGTTTTCACCTTAAATATGACCTCTCTGTTTCTGTAGACATGAATTGGCTACGGAAAAATGACATGAAGTGGATATGGGATGAGTGAAATATGGTGAGGGTAAATCACACGAATAAATGAGTTTGAGAGTTGTCATGTAGTAAAAGACTACGGATAAATCCCATGAGGATTTCAAAATCATCGCTGAATATTTCGGGTTAGTGACGTGACCTAATAGGTCACTTCAAGTACTAACCGTTAACTTTTAATAAATGATGATTTGATATGGCAGAATGGAAGGGATTTCTCCAAGGATTTTATGATAGGCTTGATCAATACGAATAATCAAAATAACCTTATGAAACATACATATGACTTAACCATACTATATCTTTCATAATCTGTTATCATAATAATTTCACAATTTTACCTTAGCCCTTCTTTTGATTTTTTCTGTTTTAATATGCTTTGTCTTTCCTTTTAAAATCATTGATCTTTCACTCTTCATAATCCCTTTGATTTTTCTTGTTGAAATAGGTGTGTAGGATCAATTTGCTACTGAACAAGTGGTTGCTGAATAGTTGCTTGCAGGATATCTGGCTGCAGAATGTCTAGCTGCAGAATGTCTGGCGGCAGAATATCTAGCTACAAAATATACCTGTAAAAGCTTTGAGACATGGAATGAAATGATTTGAAACATGGATGGAATGAATTATGAAGTGAAATAAAATGGATCATGAAATATAATGGAATGAAGCATGAATGAAGTGAAATATGATGGAATGAAATGGATCATAAATGTGGAGTGGAATGAAATATGAAAAGTGGCTTGCAACTTATGATCTGTAATACTCAATTGCAGAAAAAGATCAATTTTGAAAATCTGAAATGAAAATGAGATGGATCATGAAATGGAGTGAATGAAGTATGGATGAATGGAGTGAATGAAATATGAATGAAGTGAGATATGATGGAGTGAAATGGATCATAAGTGGAATGTGATATGTAAAGTGGGCCTGCACTTATGATTTTATGATAGTTGCTTGCAGGAAAAGAACAATTTTGAAAACCTAAAGTGTCAGAAGGATTCTGATTTTCACTTTATATTTTCTATATAAACATGCTAATCAATGATTAGTTTTCATGTTTATACTTTATTTTTATTTTTTAGCATCTGATTTCAGAAAATACAATTAAGTTGATGAAGAAGAAGGATTCTTCTTCATTAAATTCTCATCACTGTTCTCTTGGAATCTCTTGAAAAATTCTTCTCTTGAAAGTGGCTTATGATATAGCTTAAATCTATGAACATTTACAAGAAAAGTGACCTTATCTTCATCTATTGTCCTGATTTTTATTGCTCCATTGTCAAAAAATTTCACAATTTCATATGGCCCAAGCCAATATGTTTGGAATTTACCTTGAAAATCTTTGAACTTTGAATCAAACAAGAGGGCCCAGTCACCTTCTTTGAATTTCTTTTCCTTAATGTACTTATCATGCCATCTAGTCCTTTGTTGTTGGACTATATTTGTTCTCTGGACTGCATCCTGTCTGATCTCATCCAATTCATTAATCTGCTCCAATATGTGCTTTTGTGCTTCTATTAGATCAAGTCCTAACTGGACTGCCATTTTAAAAGTTTGAATCTAAAACTCTATGGGAAACAAGACTTATTTTCCATAAACAAGTTCATAAGGGGTATGACCTGTTGTGCTTCTCCATGTAGTTCTATAGGCCCACAAGGCTTCAGGAAGCCTGTCTACCCAATCTCTTCTATGTAAATGAACAGTCTTTGTTAGGATCCCTTCAATGACCTTATTAGTAGATTCCACTTGGCCATTTGCTTGTGGATGATAGGGAGTAGATTTTATGTGTCTGATTTTGTACCTCTCCATCATTTGTTCCACTAGCCTTGATGTGAATTGAGCTCCTTGATCTGTAACAATTTCCCTTGGGACACCAAAACGAGTAAAAATATCCTCAAAAAGAAAATTAACTATAGATGCTTCAGTAGCAGAAAGTAATGGCTTGGCTTCTACCCATTTGGTAACATAATCAGTGCAAACTAATATATATTTATTTTGTCTTGATGGAGGACTAATAGGTCCTACAAAATCTAAAGCCCATTTTTCAAAAGGTTCAATATGTACCTGAGGCTACAATGGCATCTCACCTGAAGGAGAAGGTTTCCCTACCCTTTGGCAACTGTCACACCTTTTGACATACTCTTTAGCATCTTTAAAAAGGGATGGCCAATAGTATCCTAAATGAAGGATATTATAAGTTGTCCTTTTTTTTTTTTTTTTTTTGGTCTCACTTAGTCTCCTAAATTGAGCTCATTTATTGTCAAACTGTACCGTAAACTGCTGAAGTGAAGTGTACTGTATGTACCTAGGTGCTTGTTTCTTAATGCGTTGTGTGTAGTGTTTTGTGATGTTTTTGGTCTTTATGATGATTTATGATGTTTTTGGTCTTTTTGGCAATTTTATGTTCACAAGAAAAATGACTAGAAAGCTAATGGAAGGAAGCTAATGATTAGAAACAGAGTGAAACCTAATTGGTTGATGTCAAATGGTAAATGCAAATGCAATATTAAAAACAGAATTAAATCTAAACTATGACCAATCGAAAACAAAGCTTGATAATGACTTTTAAGCAAATGATTCAAAACACAAACTAAACTTTGTCAAATTCTTTCATCAAAGGCATTTGAGAGAAAGCTTGAAAAAACATGGTCAACTAAGCATGCAAATCTTCCTAACTAAACAAGCTTAAACAACTAACTTATAATGATGCAACATCTTGTCCTTGATTAGAGATTTGTTGAAGTGTGTTTGGAGTAAAACATTGATATCATCATAAGATTTTCTATTCTAAAGCTAATTCCTAACTCTATTCTGCAATTTAATTGAATGTCACAAAACCTTTACTCAAAAGTTATTGATTTCTTTTCAAAATAGTCTTTTGAGGGAGAGCTCTGTTTATGAAATGATGAGGAAATTGCAGAGGTACTTCAGGCCTTGAAATGATGTTGTCTTCTGTTCATATGGTTATAGATCAATTATGGATTTTAGAAAAAGAAGAGGTTTGTGAATAATGAAGGTTGTTTTGTTAATCTTAACAACTAAAGTAATCTAATGTGCAGTGAATAACAATTGAATGTGGAGTGCAAATGCAATGAGTTGAACTCCAACCAAACCTAAGATGTCACTAGCCTAAAACAGTGTTAAACTACAAGGCATTATCAAACCCGAAACAGAAAAACTGAACATGAATTAAGTGCAATGAAACTCCGGAGTATCCTAACTATACCATCATCCATTATTCTATGAAATTATACAGTCTGTTTGTCCCTCATTGTTGATATTTTGGAAGAGTTCCTTCTTTTGGAAGAGTTAGAACAATTCTGACTGTGTAATTGAGTGCAAATGAAAATATAAAGGAATGAAAGCAATGAAAAACTAAGATATCATATCCATATCCCACTCATCATTATGATATTTTGGAAAAGCGTTTAAGAGCAAGAACAAAGATGGTACTTAGTGCAAACACACAACTAAATCATTCATTATCACGGTCATGTCTTGGACTCCTTAAGAATTTATTGGAAGAGTTTCTTCTTGTGGAAGAGTGATTAGAACAAGTGTAACTGTGATAGTGAACAACAAAAATTACAATTAAATCCTACAATACTATAGCCATTTCCCATTCATCATTATAATCTTTTGGAAGAGCTTCTTCTTGTGGAAGAGTTAGAATGAGTATAACTAAAGTAGCTAATTAAAACAACTACAAATTCAACTTCTAATCCTACAATACTATAGCCATTTCCCATTCATCATTATAATATTTTGGAAGAGCTTCTTCTTGTGGAAGAGTTAGAATGAGTATAACTACAGTAGCTAATTAAAACAACTACTAATTCAAATTCAAAAACGTAAAGGCAGCTAGAATACTTATCTAATTTATGCAAATAAATCCATGCAAGAGGCAGGGGCCCTCTACCACCTGACGGAATTCAACTCCAAATTAAATCAACGCTTTCAAAACAACACTGTCTGCTTCATTAAAGATGAAATAACTTGAACATAGCACTCTGCGTCTTCAGAAATGTAGCACAGAATCTAAGCAAAATCTAGAATGAAATCTAGCCTAGCTCTCTGTTTTCCAAGTGTTTATATAACAAATGTAAATAACAAGACTTGCAACAATTTCAGGAACATTGTCTTTCCTTATCGGAATCACATTAGGACTCTTGAAGTGGCTGCGTGAAAAGGAAAAAGACATCTGGACTGAGACAGTCCTAATAGAAGTCTGCTTTCCTAAATGTGTTCCCACGTTCCAAAACCATACCCAGAATTCGTTTCTTCCTCCATGATGAGCAACAAACCATGTAGACATGACGTGGATTATGCCCATATGCGGTTTTTCTTGAGAGGCCACCTGGAACATACTCAAACGTGAAGATAGCTGCAGAATCGCCGGTTAGCTACGGAATGTCTGCATTCTGCAGCTAGTTCCGGTCAAAATGCTTTACAATGGAAAAAATCACAAAAATTAGCAAGTTAGTCATGTAAATCATTCTAGAAGTAATTTTAACTATATTCATTGATAAATTAGGTCTAGGATAGCAATGGAAAAGGGAAAATGAGGTAAAATGAGATGAAAGAAAGCACAATTTTGAGGCTCAACATACCCCCACTGCTGACTCCTTGCATGTCCTCATGCAAATTATCCTATGAACTCAGAGGCTTCTGCAAGAACATCTAATCCTCTCCTTCTCCTTTGTCTGGAAGCTAAATATCTTCTGGGTTTTCTGATAACAAGTTTGAACCTTAGGTTGGTAAGTGCCCTGATTAGCTTCTTGTTCCTTTTCTTCAACTTTTCATTGGTCTTCTCCACTTTGTCTATATGTAGGGATAAGGTTGAGTTCATATCAGTTTTGAGCTTGACTTGATCTTTGAGAATTTCATTCTCATTTTTGATGTGTCTATTCAGTAATTCCAACTCATACCTATCCCTTCTTAATATATCTATTTCAGACAGTGGAGGACTGGGGGTTCTCTCCTTGCTTTCTGAAGCTCTCCTTTCCAAAGTTTCCACATAGTCATAAATTTCTTGTTGAGCAGGGTCAATTTCAGGGGTTCCTTCATTAAAATCCTCTTCAACATCTTCTTCAATGGATGTTTCTTCATCTTCTATATTAATCACCCCTGTTTGTTTGATTTGAGTTTTCCTTAGTTTCCCCTTTAGTCTGTGGCTTCTTCTAGGCTGAGAAGACCCCTCTCCTTTCTCCATGGCAGATTTCCTGATTACCTTTTCTTCCTTAAGCTGTCTCTTGATTTGAGTCAAATTCTCTAAAATGATTTCCTCACTGCTCTCTTGGACTGTTTTGTCAATTTCAACTTTTGAAGCCCTCCATTTTCTACTTCTCCTTGTAGGTTGTGGTTCTGGTGAGGGTTCTTTTGGCTCTTCAAAATGATTTCTTATCAAGAAATTGTCCCATGTATCATTTGTTTTGGTTAAATGATGTTCAATCAAAATTTTAACCAACCCATGATGATATAAAGTTGTCTCTAAAAATTGAACCCTTCTTTGAACACAGGAAGCCATCTTTTTCAATATTTGAAGCAAGAAATAGGGTAGGTTTAAGTCTTCCCCCAGAAAATGCATTATCAGTATAATGTGGTAGACATAAAATGTACCATATCTACCCTCACATGTAATAAATTTTTGCAGAAGAAGTAGTATGTTTCTCCATTTATTTTTCAATGCAGAACTTGGAATTCCTTTCTTAAATACAGTGACATCCATACCTAGTGATTTTAGAATTTGCTTCCGGGATTCATTGTGGAATTCTCTGTTTTTGAACCATCTCTCTCCATTTCTATGCAACCCTGTAGCTTCTGCAATGAAAACTTCAGTGACAGTAAATTTGACATCTCCCACTTCAACTTCAGTTCCTTGAAATGATCTTGCAAATGTTTTAGTGACTTCCTTATGGAAGCCATTAAATTTCTCCAAAAATTGAAGCCATCCTATTTTTTGTAACATTTCTTTGCATTGAGGGTAGCCTTCTAAATATTTTGAACCCACTGGTTCAGTTCTTACAATGAAACCCATGATTTCTTCTTCAATGTTCAAATTAACACTCTTCTACCCACAAAAACAATGACTTTCACCTTCGAATTGAAATGGCTTCAAGTTCTTAATGAAAATGGCTTCAAACTTCGGAATGACATACCTCTGGTTGACAATGAAAACAGCTTCAAAACTTCGGGCTGATATGCCTCTGTTGACAATTGAACTTTGGACTGATATGCCTCTGTTTGACAGTGACAAATGGCTTCAAATTTCCCACACTACTATACCTCTGTTTCTCGGTGGCAAATAGCTTCAAATTCCCATACTGCTATATCTCTGTCTCTTGGTAACAAATGGCTTCAAATTCTTCAATGCTACACCTCTGTCTCCTGGTGACAAATGACTTCAAATTCTTCTCTGCTATACCTCTGTGTTTATAGTGATAATGCTCATTCTCTGCCCACAGTGATACTTTGTCTGCCCACGGAATCAAATGGCTTCAAATTCTCACGCTGCTATACCTCTGAATTTACCCTTTTGCTTTGCTCTGCGTTTACAATGATAATGCTCAATGCTATTCAAACTGATATCCTTTTGCTCTCCTCTTGGTGATAAGAATATCTCTGTCTACGGAATGAAATGCCGGCTACAGAATGGAGTGATGGCAGTGGTCACGGAATGAAGTAGTGGAGTGAGGTGGAGGGAATGAATTAATGATTGAAGAGACGGCGAAGATTTTTACAACGGCAAAGAGAATCATCATTGAATGATTTGGTTAAGAGACGTGAAGAATTCAAATACCTCGACCATTTTAACCGCTTAAATGATGTTGGATATGGAATTTGAAATGAGAGATTTTAATCCAAAGTCTGTGGAGGGTTTATTGGTCTTGATCAATAAAAATAATTAAAACAACATTTTCAAACAATCCATAACTAAAACTATGCTAAAATTTTATGAAATGCCATTATAATTTAAACTTGTTACCTCTGCCTTTCATTTGATTTTTGTAGTCTTTGTCTTCTTTGTTCACCTTTGGAAGAGTCTTCATGGTCCTTCTTGATTTTTCTTATTTATGGATAAACTGGATCATTTTGTTGCAATTCTAATGTCTGCTGATTGATGCCTTCAGGATTTGTAGCTGCGGAATGTTTGGCTAGCTGCGGAAAGGCTGATCAGCTGCAGAATGTCTGTTAAGCTGCAGAATGTACCTGTAGAGCATTTTGATCATGGAATGGAGTGTTTTTGGAATATAGGTGAAATGTTATATGGTATGAATGAATATGGATGATGAGACATGATGTATATGAAGTGGATGATGAAATGGAATGGATTCAGTTTATGAAATGGAGTGAAAGAACATAAGAACTGCCCTGCAATCCTTGACATGTTTTATTCATTTACAGCAAGATATCAAACTTTAAATTTTGACATGAAAATGAGATGGATGGAGGATGGAATGAGATGAATGATATGTGGAATGGAGTAGAATATGAATGAATGAATGAGATGGAGTATGGATGGATAAGTGAATGGAGTGAAATGAAATGAGATGGATCATAAGCACTATGGATTTGAACTTATGATTTTTGTAACAGCTGCTTGTAAAAACAAAAATGGAAAAGTTAGAGTGTCAGAGAGACTTTGATTTTCACCCTATCTTTTCTGTATAAACATGCCAATCAATGATTGGTTTTCATGCTTATGCCTTTATTATTATTTTTTTTTTTTCAAAGAGAAATGCTTCAGAAAATTTAATCAAGTTGATGAAGAAGAGAAACTCTTCTTCATTAACTTCACATCATTGCTTTCTTGGAACTTCTTGACAAACTCTTCTCTTGAGAGTGGTTTATGATATAGCTTCAGTATATGACCATTCACAAGAAAAGTGACCTCTTCTTCATCTATAGTTCTGATTTTTACTGCCCCATTATCAAAAATTCGAACAATTTCATATGGCCCAAGCCAATGTGTCTGAAATTTCCCTTGAAAATCCTTGAATTTTGAATCAAACAAGAGAGCCCAGTCACCCTCTTTGAATTTCTTCTCTTTGATGTACTTGTCATGCCATCTATCCCTTTGTTGTTGGACTAGACTTGTTTTCTGAACTGCATCTTGTCTGATCTCATCCAATTCATTAATTTGCTCCAGCCTATGCTTTTGTGCCTCAGTTAAATCAAGTCCTAGCTGAACTGCCATTTTGAAGGTTTGAATTTGGAACTCTATGGGAAACAAAACTTGCTTTCCATAAACAAGCTCATAAGGAGTATGGCCTGTTGTGTTTCTCCATGTAGTTCTATAGGCCCACAAGGCTTCAGGAAGCCTATCTACCCAATCTCTTCTATGTAAATGAACAATCTTTGTTAGGATTCCTTCAATGACCTTATTAGTAGATTCCACTTGACCATTTGCTTGTGGATGATAAGGAGTAGATTTTCTATGCCTGATTTTGTACCTCTCCATCATTTGTTCCACTAGCCTCGATGTAAATTGAGCTCCTTGATCTGTAACAATTTCCCTTGGGACACCAAAACAAGTAAAAATATCCTCAAAAAGAAAATTAACTACAGATGCTTCATTAGCAAAAAGTAATGGCTTGGCCTCTACCCATTTGGTAACATAATCAGTGAAAAATAATATATATCTCTTTTGTCTTGATGGAGGACTAATAGGTCCTACAAAATCCAAAGCCCATTTTTCAAAAGGTTCAATATGTACCCGAGGTTGTAATGGCATCTCACCTGAAGGAGAAGGTTTCCCTACCCTTTGGCAACTGTCACACCTTTTGACATACTCCTTAGCATCTTTAAACAAGGATGGCCAATAATATCCTAAGTTAAGGATCTTATAAGTTGTTCTCTTATCTGCAAAGTGTCCACCACAAGGTTCATCATGACATGCCTTGAGAATCTCAGGCATCTCATCTTCACGAACACACCTTCTAATGATCAAATCTGGACCTGTCTTGTACAACTCATTAGCGACCCATGAATATTTTTCACTATCATTAATGATTTTTCTTTTATCCTTTGCATTCATAATTGAAGGAAATTTTCTTGAAACTAAATAATTAGCAATATTAGCAAACCATGGAGTTTGAGTAGAGATTGCAAAAAGATATTCATCAGGAAATTGATCTTCAACCGGAGTGTCATCTTTGATATTTTGGAGTCTAGATAGGAAATTAGCCACTGTGTTTTGTTTTCCAGGCCTATCTAGAATAGTAATGTTGAATTCTTGTAAGAGTAACAACCATCTTATAACTCTGCCATTAGTGATTGATTTGTTCATTAAATATCTAATTGTAGAATGATCAGTGTGAATAAAAGTTTCATAGCCTATTATATAGTGTCTAAATTTGTTTAAGGCATGAACAACAGCTAAAAACTCTTTTTCAGTTACAGTATAGTTTAACTCTGCAGGAGTCAAATTTTTACTGATATAATAGATGGCATAGGGAATCAAGTCTTTCTGTCCCAATACTGCTCCTAGAGCTGTATCGGAAGCATCTGTCGAGATATGAAAAGGTAACTTCTAGTTAGGTCCCCTTAATATAGGTGCTTCAGAAATTTTGGTTTTCAGGGTTTCAAAAGCTAACTGGCAATCAGAAGTCCACTTGAATTCACAATCTGTAGCAATTTGAAGAGTGGAGGTCGATTATACATTTGATTACTAAACTATTGTGTTTGAGGTCCCTGCCAAGGTCTTCTAGAGACAAAATTAAGAGATTCTTTGGAATTTGTGGTTGTTTCTTCTTGAAAGATAGCTCTAAGGCCAAGGATTGAGGGACAATTCTTGGTCTCATGTTTTTCTGAACAAATTTCAAAACTCTCTATTACTTTTGCATCCAAAGGACACTCTCTTAAGGGGTGCTCTTTCCTACATTTGGGACAAAATATTGCCAAGGCATCAGATTCAGCCTTTTGCTTGTTTTGTATCTTGAGGGTGTCTATTTGTTCACTAAGACTCCCTAAGATGTCAGATTTAAAACCATCAAGCATGTGTCCTATTTCTGATCTACTTACTGTCCCAGAAGCAGATTTACTTGCCCTTGCAAGAGCAGGATCTCTTGGACCTTTGACAGTTTTAGATTTCCCTCTGGAAAGGTTGATACATAACTCAGATATTTCAGGTAATGTAATTTGTGATATATCCCCTTTTCCCATCATGTTAAGAATATCCAACCATTCATCCCTAATTGTTTTCAACAAAAGAGCTTTTAAGGTGTCTTGATCTAGATTTTCCATTTTTGCCCTTTTGATGTTGTAATTAAATCTTTCCAACAAATCTTCTAAATTTTCATCTTCTTTTTGTAACATCTTGAACACTTCTTCCTTATGATTAACCGGCATACAATAATCCAAGTATCTCTCTAGAAATGCTTGTTTCATGTTTTCCCATGTTCTAATAGAACTACTGTTTAAACTCATAAACCACTTCAATGCTGCTCCCTTCAAAGTTGAGGGAAATAATTTCAGTTTTTGAGCATCTTGTAAGTAGTCATAAGTCCTACACAACACTTCAAATTCGAATAAGAAAGTTTCAGGATCTTCAGTTTTAAGTCCATAGAAGTTTGGAAGGACAGAGGGTGAAATGTTTTTCATGGTTGTATTGGTTTCTTCATCAAGTATAGGGAACCCAAAAGAGCTTCCTATTCTACCTCTTCCTCCATTTACACCTCTACCTCCTTCTCCTCTACCTCTACCTCTACCTCCAAACAGTGTGTTTTCTCCATTAAAAACTCCTCCTCCTCCTTCTTCTGCCATGGTTGACTCTCCTGTGGAAGTGGAAAGATTTGTATCCCTACTAGGAGTCTTTAGATCTTCTTCTATGGCAGGTTCAATGGATGAAGTGGAAGGTTTCTCTAATGGAATAGTTGACCTTAGATCTTCTAGAAGTCCAGGATCAAGGGAGGATGGAAGATGGGTTTGAGTTGAAGGTGTACTAGCTCTGGATCTAGATGAAACAAGTGGTGTTCTAGAAATAAAACTTCTGCCTCTGCTGCTTATAAATCTTCCCCTTGAATCTCTCTCCCTACGCATAAAATTGTTTTTCGATGCTAAGAAACAAAGGTTACCTAGTTTTCACTTCCCCGGCAACGGCACCAAAATGTTTGGTCTCAATCTAGTCTCCTAAACTGAGCTCATTTAATTGTCAACCAGGATTTGTAAACTGCTGAAGTGAAGTGTACTGTATGTACCTAGGTGCTTGTTTCCTAATGCGTTGTGTGTAGTGTTTTGTGATGTTTTTGGTCTTTTATGATGATTATGATGTTTTTGGTCTTTTGGTGGTTTTATGTTCACAAGAAAGATGACTAGAAAGCTGATGGAAGGAAGCTAATGATTAGAAACAAAGTGAAACCTAATTGGTTGATGACAAATGACTGATACAAATGCAATACTTAAAACAGAATCAAATCTAAACTATGACCAATCAGAAACAAAGCTTGATAATGACTTTTAAGCAAATGATTCAAAACACAAACTAAACTTGTCAAATTCTTTCATCAAAGGCATTTGAGAGAGAGTTTGAAACATGGTCAACTAAGCATGCAAATCTTCCTAACTAAACAGTTTAAACAACTAACTTATAATGATGCAACATCTTGTCCTTGATTAGAGATTTGTTGAAGTATGTTTGGAGTAAAACATTGATATCATCATAAGATTTTCTACTCTAAAGCTAATTCCTAACTCTATTCTGCAATTTAATTGAATGTCACAAAACCTTTACTCAAGAGTTATTGATTTATTTTCAAAATATTATTTTGAGGGAGAGCTCTGTTTATGAAATGATGAGGAAATTGCAGAAGTACTTCAGGCCTTATAGTGATGTTGTCTTCTGTTCATATGGTTATGGATCAATTGTAGATTTTTGAACAAGAAGATGTTTGTAAATAATGAAGGCTATTTTGTTAATCTTAACAACTGAAGTAATCTATTGTGCAGTGAATGACAACTGACTATGGAATGCAAATGCAGTGAGTTGAACTAAAGCTAAACTTAAAAGTGTCACTAATCTAAAACAATGCTGAACTAAAAGTCATCATCAAACTCAAAACAAAGTAACTGAACATGAGTTAAGTGCAATTAAACTCCGGAGTATTCTAACTATGCTATCATGCATTATTCTATGAAATTATACAGTCTATTTGTCCATCATTGTTGATATTTTGGAAGAGTTCCTTCTTTTGGAAGAGTTAGAACAATTCTGACTGTGTAATTGAGTGCAAATGCAAATGTAAAGGCTGAAAGCAATGAAAAACTAAGATATCATATCCATATCCCACTCATCATTATGATATTTTGGACAAGCGTTTAAGAGTAAGAACAGAGATGGTACTTAGTGCAAACACACAACTAAATCATTCATTATCACGGTCATGTCTTGGACTCCTTAAGAATTTATTGGAAGAGTTTCTTCTTGTGGAAGAGTTATTAGAACAAGTGTAACTGTGATAGTGAACAACAAAAATTACAACTAAATCCTACAATACTATAGCCATTTCCCATTCATCATTATAATCTTTTGGAAGAGCTTCTTCTTGTGGAAGAGTTAGAATGATTTTAACTACAGTAGCTAATTAAAAAAAAAAAACTATGAATTCAACTTCTAATCCTACAATACCATAGTCATTTCCCCATTCATCATTATAATCTTTTAAAAGAGCTTCTTCTTGTGGAAGAGTTAGAATGAGTACAACTACAGTAGCTAATTAAAACAACTACTAATTCAAATTCAAAAACGTAAAGGCAGCTAGAATACTTATCTAATTTACGCAAATAAATCCGTGCAAGAGGCAGGGGCCCTCTACCACCTGATGGAATTCAACTCCAAATTAAATCACGCTTTCAAAACAACACTGTCTGCTTCATTAAAGATGAAATAACTTGAACATAGCAATCTGCGTCTTCAGAAATGTAGCACAGAATCTAAGCAAAATCTAGAATGAAATCTAGCATAAAATCCAACCTAGCTCTCGGTTTCCCAAGTGTTTATATAACAAATGTAAATAACAAACTTGCAACAACTTCAGGAACATTGTATTTGCTTATCGGAATCACATTAGGACTCTTGAAGTGGCTGCGTGAAAAGGAAAAAGACATCTGGACTGAGACAGTCCTAATAGAAGTCTGCTTTCCTAAATGTGTTCCTAATGCTCCAAAACCATACCTGCACCGCTTCCTCCAAGGGACACACCATTAATGTAGACAATAATGGATTATGCCCATATGCTATTTTTCTTGGAGAGGCTACCCTGAACATACTCAACGCAAAGATAGCTGCATCGCTGTTAGCTACGAATGTTCTGTATTCAGCCTAACCTGGCCATTTTGCTTTACAATGGCAAAATCACAAACTTAGCAAGTCACCATATAACTATTCTAAAAGTAATTTTAATTATATTCATTGATCAATTGGCCCAGGATAGCAATGGACAAGGAAAATGAGGTAAAATGAGACAGTGAAAGTACAATTATGTTCAACACTTTTATCAGCAAAGTGTCCACCACAAGGTTCATCATGACATGCCTTGAGGATCTCAGGCATCTCATCTTCTCGAACACATCCTAATGATAAAGTCTGGACCTGTTTTGTATAACTCATTAGCAACCCATGAATATTTTGCACTGCCATAAATGATCTTTATTTTGTCTCTTGCATTCATTATTGAAGGAAATTTCCCTAAAACTAGATAATTAGCAATGTCAGCAAACCAAGGAGTTTGAGTAGAAATTGCAAAAAGATTTCCATCAGGGAATTGATCTTCAACTGGAGTATTGTCTTTAATGTTTTGGAGTCTAAATAGGAAATCAGCTACTGTATTTTGTTTCCTAGGCCTATCTAGAATGGTGATGTTGAATTCCTGTAAAAGAAATAACCATATTATGACTCTGCCATTAGTAATTTATTTCTTCATTAGATATTTAATTGCAGAGTGATCTGTGTGAACAAAATTTTCATAGCTTGTTATATAGTGTCTGAATTTATTTATGGCATGAACAACAACTAAGAACTCTTTTCAAGCATAAGATAGGTCTAATTTAAGGAGCCACTTTTACTTGTATAGTAGATGGCATAATGAACTTTCTTTGTTCTTTGTCTCAATACTTTATGCTCCTAAAGCCGTATCCGAGGCATCTGCTGAAATTGAAAGGTAAAATCCATTAGGTCCCTTAAAATAGGTGTTTTAAATTTTTGTTTTCAGGGTCTCAAAGGCCAACTGGCAATCAGGATTCCACTTGAATTCACAGTCCTTGGTAAGTAATTTGAAAAGTGGAGATGCTATCTTGGTGAAGTTTTCTATAAACCTTCGATAATATCCTGTAAATCCTAGAAAACTCCTAACATATTTTTGACAACTTGGAACAGATAAGTTAGAGATGACTTCAACTTTTAACTCATCAACTCTAATCCCATGCCCTGAAATTTGATGCCCCAAAACAATTCCTTCAGTAAACATCATAAAACACTTCTCATGACTTAGTGAAATATTTGCTTCTTTACATCTCTTTAAAAATGTTTCCAAGTTTGTTAAGGCTTCTTCAAATGTGTTTCCATAGAATGTGAAATCATCCATATATACCTCTACACAATCATGTATTAGATCTAAAAAGATTCCTAGTACTGCCCTTTGAAATGTTGCAGGTGCATTGCATATTCCAAATGGAAATACTCGGTAAGCATAGGTACCCAAAGGACAGGTAAATGTGGTTTTGTCTTGATCTTCAAGTGCTACTTGAATTTGATTATAACCACTAAACCCATCTAAAAATGAGAAGTACTTTTTGCCAGCTAATGTATCTAACACCTAATCTATGAAAGGTAGGGGAAAATGATCTTTAAGAGTAGCTTTGTTTAATTCTCGGTAGTCAATACATACCCTCCATTTACCATTTTTCTTTGGCACAATTACCAAAGGAGAAACCCACTAACTATCTGAAATAGGATAGATAAAGTTGACATTCAACAATTTCTGCAATTCTTCTTTAACAATCTCCCTAAGATTTGGATTCATCCGTCTTTGAGGTTGTCTGATTGGTTTACAATTTTCCTCTATGTAGATGTGATGAGTGAAAGTCTTAGGGCTTATCCCTTTCATATCAGTGTACTCCCATGCATATGCAGAAGAATGTCTCTGTAATATCTTGACTAGCTCTTCTTGTTGAGATTTCTCTAGGTTCTTGTTTATGTTTAAAGTTTTGCCTGGAAATATCTCAATTGTAGAGCTGCCAAATTTATCCATAGAATAGAGAGACATCTGCCTTGATGATAAAAACTCAATGTTGGATTCTTCTTGAAATTTTTCATGTTTGTATTCCGAAGAGGATTCAAAGTTTTCTAAGGTATTCAGAATCTGGCTATCTTCACTAATTTCTGAAATTGTGAAGAGAGGTTGTAAGTCTTCTTCATCCTCTATCCATTGAGTATCATCTAATTTTGTAATTGTTTTTGCTGGAGGATACAAGGTAAATTTATTGGTTGAACTACCATCAGAGATGTACATATCACCGGATCTACAACTAATGAAAGCATCAGCTGTAGCTAACCAAGGTCTTCCTAATATAATAGGATGTCCTCCTAGATTATTATTAGGAGTTAGGATCATGAAATCCACAGAGATCCAAGAATCTAGGGACACCTGAATGTCTTCTATTACCCCCATCAAAGTTTATTTCTATCTTCACTCAATAATTTCAATTGTGGTGTTAGAACATTAGAAGTTTTAGTTTATCCATGATTTGTCTACTCATGATATTTGCAGTCAATTTAGCTGCCCTAAATTACTAACATAAATTATCAACTGTAATAGTAACCCATATGTGGTGCACTATATGTGCTTAAGTGACCTCTTCCTTACTTCGTTGTATGTGTTTTTCTTATTATTTTTGGGAATAGAAATGTAATTTACCTCCGGAGTACTCTCACTAAATTAACATGCAACTAGTCTATGGAATTCTACAACCCTTCTTGTTCATGATGAATGATATTTTGGAAGAGTTTGTAAAATAGTCCTGGCTGTATTATCCAATGCAATTGAAAATAAACATAACAATGAAAGAAAATGCAACTAAAATCTAAGACACCACAACTATTTCTTACTCATTGTTATGATATTTTGGAAGAGCTTTGTAAGAGTAAGAATGGCTATGCCACTTAGTGTAAACAAGCACTAAAACCTACAATACCACATTTATGCCTTATTCATCATAATGATATTTTGGAAGAGTTTATTAGAATAAGTCTAACTGTGATAATTAACAAAAGGAATTGCAACTAAAAATGCTAATTAACTCAACATAATACAACCAAATCTTTTCCATCTAATAATGATATTTTGGAAGAGCATTTTAAGAAAAAGAATGATTGTAAGATAATGAGGATCTTTTTAATCTAATTGCAAAACAGAGAATGCTAATTAACTCAATATAATACAACCAAATCTTTTCCATCTAATAATGATATTTTGGAAGAGCATTTTAAGAAAAAGAATGATTGTAAGATAATGAGGATCTTTTAATCTAATTGCAAAACAAAAAATGCTAATTAACTCAATATAATACAACCAAATCTTTTCCATCTAATAATGATATTTTGGAAGAGCGTTTTAAGAAAAAGAATGATTGTAAGATAATGAAGATCTTTTAATCTAATTGCAAAACAGAAAATGCTAATTAACTCAATATAATACAACCAAATCTTTTCCATCTAATAATGATATTTTGGAAGAACGTTTTAAGAAAAAGAATGATTGTAAGATGATGAGGATCTTTCAGTTAAACAAATAATGCAAGACATGAATTAAAAGCTACTTATCTAGAAAGCATATAGAAGCCTCCTTGGATAGCAGGGGCCCTCTGCTACCAATTTGGTGAAGTCTTTCAACTCCTTAAAGTTGTAATCAAAACATCATCAAAGAACTGAATTTCTCTATTGAAAATCTCACAAATCTACATCCCATTCCATCTTGAACTTTGTTACAAAATACTCCTATTTTCTCCTACTTCTTCATTAACCATGATAGGAGAAAGCTTCTCCTATTTATACAAAATATGAGGAGTCATCTCATTAATGAGAGTCCATGAATCTCTCCCTCCAACTCTAGAGTTACAATCAAAATAGGAAATGATAAGACACATGTCTTTCTAGAATTTCAACACAACTTAAGAAATGAGACACATATCCTCTTAGAGTTTCAATACAACAAGGAAGTGAGACACATATCCTATTAGAGTTTCAATACAACAAGGAAGTGAGACACATGTTCTCATGATCCCATGATCTTCTCCAACCAAATTCGAATTTGGCCTTAGAGTGCCACATAAGGGTCTTCTAGAAGTCTCTTTTTTGACCTACACATGTCACAAAACTCACAACACATATATAGATATATGAAACTATGTTAATTTTCTAGTTTCTAATCATAAATTCACTTTAAATACATAAAATAAATAACTTTGGAAAACAAGGATCCTAACCCATATATTTATGAAAATGGTTACTTGATGTAGGGTTTTAGGTCATATGGCTATGAAATAAGAGCTAAATGGTTATGACATAATGGAAATATGTATGAATATGGAAAACACTTTTGAGACTCAACATACCCCCCAACTGAAGTTGTTGCATATCCTCATGCAACTATTGCAATGATTCATTTGTCCATGAGTTGATCTTTGACTCATATAAATTCGTTCCAAACTTTGCTTCTTGATATTTTCTTTTTGGCAAAGTATAATACACTTGATTGCAACCTTTTTTTTTTTAATGGTTGGTTCTTGTGTGACAACCAATTCTTTTTGAGCAATGGTTCTTGTGTAACAATGCTTTATTTTCTTTGTTGCATCAAAGTTCATGAAAACATTTAAAATCAATTACTTCATCAATGAATTGATCATTTGCAAGGCATATAATCTTTTGGATCATGTTGCAACAATAGTTGGTTGGGAAGTATATGTGGGTGGAAATGAAATGAAAATATGTGATAGTGTATGACATGTGGATATGAAATGATGTCCCTTCCCCCCCAACTAAAGATATGACAATGTGAAAAAGGGAGTGAGAAATTTTTCCAAAGTTACAATTTTAGCATTCTAATGAATTACATGACTAAAAATTAGAAAACAACATACCTTCACTTACCTTAAATGTGGATGAGTTGTGCATGTGTGGTGGCTGCAAAATTCTGATCATATTCTTCTTCAAGTGGCTGAACAAGAGGAGTCATGGATAAAGAGATAAGATGACTTTTATTGCTTCTACTAAAACTTGCTGAATCTGCTCCAAAATGCTGAAAATAATAGTCTTCATGTCTTCAAAACTCATTGGCACAATTCCTACTATGTGAAAGATGTTCTGATGTCGAACATAGTAGGAAATTGTTGAATTAGTGGCCATTAATGGATGCCACTAGTCAACACGAGAACTCTCACCATTGATGATAATGAGAGTCAAGATGCCCAAACACATCTTGCTAGGTACGAATGATTTTGCTGATGTCGAGTCACCTAGAAGATCTGACGAACAAGAGACATTAATGTATTCCCATTGTTTGTCAACATGAGAACTTGCCATTAAGGCATGCAAGCCTCAAGGTGTTTTTACAAAGAACTTAGACTCAAAGGACTATGGACTCAATAATTTGCATTGAAGCAGGGCTTATTTGTGGAATGAAAATGACAAGAAATGGAAGATGAAAATGGAAGATGGCAATGGAGAGTAGAAATGGCAATGGGCAATAAGCATGTGAATGAGCCTCTTGCTTTTATTTGTGGGTTATGAATGGACAAAAGGAAATGGAAAGTGGATGTGAATGTAAATGGAAAATATGAAGTGAAATGAGGTGAATGGTTTATTATGAGGTATGGATGTGATGGAGACAATAGTATCTGAAAGTTTTTCAAGTGTTTGGATCTGATTTTACATCAACATATTTCCTCTTTGTTGCCGATCATCCTCTTATGAAACAAATTGGTCTCTTAGAGAGACACCATTCTCTTGTAGTCATTTGTCCTTCCTCCTGGAACCTGCAAAAAAACTAATACTTCTTCTGCAATGGAATGTAAGATTATCAAAGGAGAGAGGTGATCAATATCTCTAGTTATGATATTTACACACAAAACTAAGAATTTGTATTAATGAAACAAGTTCTCAAAGGAAAAATCAAAAGAATTTATACCTGTTTTGGAATTAGTGCCTCAAGTTGAATGTTACTTCTTTTCAGCAATTTATTTCATTATTTACCATTTCAAACTCTAATGATGGATTTCTCATTGTGTAGATCTTGTTGAGACCTTTCCAACGATACTTGAATCATCAAAATCTGATTTTGTATGAGAAAGTTAGGCTGATTTGAACAATGAGGTTTTTCAGCTGCAGAATTGGAGAACAGCTGCGGAATTGGACATTAGCTGCAGAATGTCGACGGTTCTGTAGCTAAAAATCTTGAATAAAAAGTTAGCCATTCATCTTTCATCATCAGTCCAAAATTTAATCAATATCTTCAGAAAAGTGAGCAAATAACTTATTCATTTCATTGATTCAAAATTATTATTATTATTATTAATTTTTTTTATTTTTTTTTAAATCAAAACAAAATTGAAAAAGAGAAATGCATTTATTTTTGTTTTTATTTATTTATTATTTATTTATTTATTTATTTATTTTGAGCTATTAACACAAAGTCACTATAGTGTTAGCTAGCTAATTTTTTTTATTTTTTTATTTTTATTTTTATTTTTTTATTTTTTTATTTTATTTTTTTTATTTTTTTATTTTTTATTTATTTTATTTTTTTAAATGCCAAATGTTTTCCATTACTATAAGACAACATTACATGGCATGCCCCCTCTTCCAGTTACCTGAATACTTTCACACATCTTAGAAGCAACATTTACTACTCTACAAAAGGTCAACGGTTGCTCCTAAACATAGCATTTAAAAACTAGACCATGTCAATTGCAATAGAAACAGGAGTCGACCAAAAACATAATATTATGAAAATATACATCCATAGATATCAATAACCATATCCTGTACCATAGGGGGATCCATATCCACCAACCGTGTCACTGCTCACAGTGGATGAAAGATAAAAAGAATTTGAATTTTGGGCATAAGAACCATAACTAGCATCAACATTGTGCGTAACTTCTTATGACCTCCTGCCATGAAATTCTGAATAAATTTTTGCGCTGTTTGAACTTGGGTATTAGTTCCCTTGATTTCTACTGTGATCATGCCACGATAGACTTCGATTTTGTTTAAAATTTGTCTTCTTAAAATCTATAAAATCGGATCATCAATGCAGAGTGCCGTTTCCAAACTCTCCACTGTACAAAACCGTTTTTTCCTCACGCGGCAGGCAAAAATGGGCTTCAAAGAACCAAGAAATTCTCCCAGACCGCCACGAATTTCGTAAAACGATTTCTGGGTTATCTAATTGACCCTATTGGAAAACAAACCCATGTTTCCATTTTTTGAAATTCATTTCGGTTTGATCAGAATTCACGTTTTAAAATTATGTGTCAAATACAGTTGTGTTTTTTGAGATGCTTTGGCAAAAAAAAAAAATCGTTTTCTGGTTAGTTCCGTAAGATTTCTGAGAATTAAATCTTTGCATCCTCCTCGTCACCTTCCTGGACATCTTCATCTTGATTTGTCTTGCAAATATTGCCTATGTAAAGAGTGTTATTATCTTGACTTGGTGTCACACAACAACGCTTATCCTTCACCTGGGCATTCTTGAGTTCAGTCAAGGCATGTTTTGCCTCTTTGCCATCTTCTAAAAAATCTTTATTATGAGACATCATGCAAGCGTCTCCTTCACCATCTTGTTTGGGAGTTCTTTCACCCAGCGAAATCCTTTCATTCCATTTGCTCTTAACGCTTGAATTCTCCATCATTTTGGGTATGGAAGCCGGCGTTTGCAATGCATTTCCAAGAAGCCAGATAGTTGTAATAACTCTAAAGCGTTTCTGTTTCAGGGAGTAGTACGAAGGAGGAAGCGTTGTGTATCCCAGTGTAGGGAAAATGTGATCCCCTGCAATAATAAGCACAATGCTGCCTATTTGTAACACTGGCACAAACTTGCTGAGTATGCAGTTCCGAATTTCGCAATTTCGAACTATGGTATCTGCCTTTTTTTTCAAATGATGCATTTTAATTTGTTTTATTATGTGATTTTGTTTTGATTTAATTTTTGTTTTTGTTTTATTGTTCAATTTTTTTTTTTTTTTAAATTTGGTTTTTGTTTATTGATTTGATTTTTTTTTTTTAATTTGTTAATAAAATGACATATGTAATATTTCAAAAATTAAAAATATACATATGTATTTTACTAAACAAAATAATTTATTCAAATTTTTTTCATTTTTTTTTAAATGATTTGTTATTAAAATTATATATATATATATATATATATATATATATATATTTTCAATTTTTTTTTAAAAATATACATTTATATTTTAGTAAACAAAACAATTTAAATTTTTTTTTTTTCATTTTTTTTTTAAATGATTTGTTATTAAAATTATATATATGTATTTTCATATTTTTTTTAAAAATATACATATATATTTTAGTAAACAAAACAATTTAATTTTTTTTTTTTCATTTTTTTTTATTAATTAATTGATTTGTTTAATTATATATGTTATATTTTTAAAAATTTAAAAATACACATATATATTCATTAAACAAAACAATTTATTGAAATCAAAGTTTTTCATGAAAACAAAATTTTTTTTTTTAAATTGTTGAATCAATTGAAATGATGAAGTTTTATTTTGTCTCCTTTTTTTTTTCACATAAAAATTCTTTTTCTAATCCTCCAGATCACACAAAGCGCAGGAGGAGAGCATACTCAAGAATTATTAATTTTTTTTTTTTTTACATAACTTTTTTTCTGATCCTCCAGATCACACGAAGTGCAGGAGGAGAGCATACTCAAGAATTATTAATTTTTTTTAGTTGTAAGAAATAAGGTCTCCTAATTACACTTCCCCAGCAACGGCGCCAAAATGTGTAGTCAATTTAGCGTCCTAAATTGCTAACATAAATTATCAACCAGGGCTAGTAAACTGATGAAGTGTGGTGCACTATATGTGCTTAAGTGACCTCTTCCTTACTTCGTTGTATGTGTTTTTCTTATTATTTTTGGGAATAGAAATGTAATTTACCTCCGGAGTACTCTCACTAAATTAACATGCAACTAGTCTATGGAATTCTACAACCCTTCTTGTTCATGATGAATGATATTTTGGAAGAGTTTGTAAAACAGTCCTGGCTGTATTATCCAATGCAATTGAAAATAAACGTAACAATGAAAGAAAATGCAACTAAAATCTAAGACACCACAGCTATTTCTTACTCATTGTTATGATATTTTGGAAGAGCTTTGTAAGAGTAAGAATGGCTATGCCACTTAGTGTAAACAAACAACTAAAACCTACAATACCACAGTTATGCCTTATCCATCATAATGATATTTTGGAAGAGTTTATTAGAATAAGTCTAACCGTGACAATTAACGAAAGGAATTGCAACTAAAAATGCTAATTAACTCAATATAATACAACCAAATCTTTTTCATCTAATAATGATATGTTGGAAGAGCATTTTAAGAAAAAGAATGATTGTAAGATAATGAGGATCTTTTAATCTAATTGCAAAACAGAAAATGCTAATTAACTCAATATAATACAACCAAATATTTTCCATCTAATAATGATATTTTGGAAGAGCGTTTTAAGAAAAAGAATGATTGTAAGATAATGAGGATCTTTTAATCTAATTGCAAAACAGAAAATGCTAATTAACTCAATATAATACAACCAAATCTTTTCCATCTAATAATGATATTTTGGAAGAGCATTTTAAGAAAAAGAATGATTGTAAGATAATGATGATCTTTTAATCTAATTGCAAAACAGAAAATGCTAATTAACTCAATATAATACAACCAAATCTTTTCCATCTAATAATGATATTTTGGAAGAGCATTTTAAGAAAAAGAATGATTGTAAGATAATGAGGATCTTTTAGTTAAACAAATAATGCAAGACATGAATTAAAAGCTACTTATCTAGAAAGCATATAGAAGCCTCCTTGGATAGCAGGGGCCCTCTGCTACCAATTTGGTGAAGTCCTTCAGCTCCTTAAAGTTGTAATCAAAACATCATCAAAGAACTGAATTTCTCTATTGAAAATCTCACAAATCTACATCCCATTCCATCTTGAACTTTGTTACAAAATACTCCTATTTTCTCCTACTTCTTCATTAACCATGATAGGAGAAAGCTTCTCCTATTTATATAAAATATGAGGAGTCATCTCATTAATGAGAGTCCATGAATCTCTCCCTCCAACTCTAGAGTTACAATCAAAATAGAAAATGATAAGACACATGTCTTTCTAGAATTTCAACACAACTTAAGAAAGGAGACACATATCCTCTTAGAGTTTCAATACAACAAGGAAGTGAGACACATGTTCTCATGATCCCATGATCTTCTCCAACCAAATTCGAATTTGGCCTTAGAGTGCCACATAAGGGTCTTCTAGAAGTCTTCTTTTTGACCTACACATGTCACAAAACTCACAACACATATATAGATATATGAAACTATGTTAATTTTCTAGTTTCTAATCATAAATTCACTTTAAATACATAAAATAAATAACTTTGGAAAACAAGGATCCTAACCCATATGTTTATGAAAAATGGTTACTTGATGTAGGGCTTTAGGTCAGATGGCTATGAAATAAGAGCTAGATGGTTATGACATAATGGAAATATGTATGAATATGGAAAACACTCTTGAGACTCAACAATATTGATTGTTGCTCCTAAATCAATAAGTGTGTTTTGGATCTCAGTTCCATTGATGTGTATTTTAACAACTGGATTTCCTGGGTCTAGATACTTTGGAATAACAATCTTACCCATCATGATGTCTGCTATTTTTCCTACCAGTTGAATTTTCTTTGTCTCTTTTATTCTTTTTCCTATTTTTTTCATGCTCAACTCCTTTATTGTCTTTGCTAGGATTGGAATTTCCTTGATAGCTTGTAATAATGGGATCTTAATACAAACATTCCTTAGCTCATCTAGGAAATCATAATTAGGCACCATAATTTGTTTTTCTACACCCCTATCAATTTGTAATCTTTCTGGAAAGGGAGGTGTAGAGGTGGATGTTGATGGCTGCTCTAATATAGGAGTTGAAATTATTAGTTCTTTTTGTTTTGATTTTTCAATGTTTGGGTCTTGAAAAGATGTGTTCTCTTCAAGACTTTTATTTACCCGTAGAGAATCTTCCTCAGAGTTGTTTTGCTCTTGTATGATTACAGAAGGTTTCTTCTTTTCAAGTATTCTTCCAGACCTAAGTTGAACATCATTAAGGTCTAAAGGAGTAATCAAATAGGTTGGGAACTGTTGGCCTTCTATCATGTATATATTCTGAGGATTTTTATTGTTGGGGTTAATTTGTATGGGTTGGGCAGGTAACTGATTTGCTTTCTGAGGAAATGGTAATGGAAGTGGTGGATTTTGATGTTGTGGATTCTGTTGAGGAGGGAAATTTGGATATGGTGGATATTGATAATACTGAGAGTATCTTCCATAGGGATTTTGTGCTCCTTGTGCCCAAGTTTGAGATTGATTTTGGAATTGGGGCCAAGGTTGCTGCCAAGAATTCCAATTTGGTGGGGGTTGATTATACAGTTGATCATGGAATCCTTGTGTTTGAAGTCCTTGCCAAGGCTTTCTAGAGATAAAATTGAGAGATTCTGTGGAATTTGTATGGGTTTCTTCTTGAAAGACAAATTTAAGACCAGGAAGTGAAGGAAAACTCTTGGTCTCATGTTTTTTGAACAAATTACACAAGTCTCTACTACTTTTGCATCCAAAGGGCACTCTCTCAAGGCATGATTCTTTCTACATTTGAGACAAAAGACTGATAAGGCATCAGATTCGGCTTTTTACTTGTTTTGTAGCTTGAGGGTGTCTATTTTCTCACTAAGAATCCCTAAAATATCAGATTTGAATTCATCAAGCATATGTCCTATTTCTACCCTACTTACTATCCCAGAAATAGACTTACTTGCCCTTGCATGAGCAGGGTCTCTTGGTCCTTTTACAGTTTTAGATTTCCCTCTTGAAAGGTTGATACATAATTCAGCTATTTCAGGTAATGTGAGCTGAGATATATCCCCTTTTCCCATCATATTAAGGATATCTAACCATTCATCCCTAATTGTCTTCAAAAAGAGAGCTTTCAAAGTATCTTGGTCTAAGTTTTCCATTTTTTCTCTCTTGATGTTATAGTTAAACCTCTCCAACAAATCTTCTAGGTTTTCATCCTCTTTTTGTAGAATTTTAAACACTTCCTCCTTATGGTTGACTGGCATACAGTAATCCAAATACCTCTCTAGAAATGCATGTTTCATGTCTTCCCATGTCCTAATAGAACTGTTGATCAAACTCATAAACCATTTTAATGCTGCTCCTTTCAATGTTGAAGGGAATAGTTTAAGTTTTGGGCATCTTGTAAGTAATCATAGGTTCTACATAGGACTTCAAATTCAAATAGGAAGGTTTTAGGATCTTCACTTTTGAGTCCATAAAAGTTTGGAAGGACAGAGGGTGAAATATTTTTCATAGTTGCATTGGTTTCTTCATCTACTATAGGAAACCCAAAAGAGCTTCCCATTTCCCTTCTACCTCTTCCTTTGCCTCCTTCTTCACCTCTACCTCCTTCTCCTCTACCTCTACCTCTACCCCCTCCAAATAGTGTATGTTCTCCATTAAAGACTCCTCCTCCCCCTTCTTCTGCCATGGTTGATTCTCCTGTGGAAGTGGAAAAGTTTATGTCTCTAGCAGGGATTCTTGAATCTTCTTCTAGAATAGATTCAGTGGATGAAGTGGAAGGTCTCTCTGATGGAATATATGATCTTAAGTCTTCTGGAAGTCTATGATCAGTAAAGCATGGGATGTGGGTTTGAGTTGGAGGTGTGCTGCCTCTTGGTCTTGGTGGAACAAGTGGTGTTCTAGGAATCAAGCTTCTGCTTCTTATGAATCTACCCCTTGAGTCTCTTTCTCTACGCATATCATTTTTTTTGGGAGGTAAGAAACAAGGCTACCTAGTTACACTTCCCCGGCAACGGCGCCAAAATGTCTACTCAACTTAGTGTTCCTAAATTGATGTCATAAATTGTCAACTAGGGCTAGTAAACTATTGAAGTGAAGTGCACTATATGTGCCTAGGTATCTTCTTCCTACTTCATTGTGTTTAGTGTTTTTTCTAGTGTTTTTGGTTTTGTGTTTTTATGCTATGAGGAAAAGAACTAAATTGTTGGCAAAGAGAAGTTACTGATCACACTAAAACATAACAAAATCTACTCTAAACTATGAATGGCACCTAAGAACAGAAAATGCTAATCCACAGATTGTAAAACTGATAAGAAAAGTAACTCATAACATTAAACTCAGTGCAATTCATTTCATTAGAGGTATGTTAGAACAACTTGAGAAAAGGATAAGTTTGATGTAATGAGGTTCTCTTTAGTAAACAACAACTTAAAATATCACAGAGAAAATCTCATCCATTGTTAGAAATTTGTTGGAACATTTTGAGAAAAGATTATCTACAACATAGTAAGGAACCCTATGCTAAAATAACTTATGACACTAGAATTAACTCATTCTACAACTCAAAATGTTACTATTAAGCCTCATTCAAGGGTTAGAAATTTCTTGGAATAACTTTGGAAAAAGGTTGTTTGTAAAATTATGAGAAATTGCAGAACAGTCAAGAGCTCAAAATGATATAACTAATTCTTGTTCATATGATAATGATGTGTTAGAAGAAGTTAAGAACAAGAGCAGCTTATAAAATAATGAGGGTTTTTAAAGTCTAATTAACAGGACTAGAATGCAATTAACTAATAAAACTGAAATGCAATGAACAGAACTGAACTAAAGTGCAATTAACTCAAGAGTACTACAACTATATCTCATTCACGCATTAGTGATATATTGGAACAACTCATGAGAACAAGATTGATTGTAATATTCAATATAAGTAAATGACATAAGCATGATGAAAGAGGATAAACTCAGAAAACTGCCTAAGTTAAGAACAAAACAGAGCTAAAGGTCACTTATCTAGAAAATATGCACAAAGCCTTTCGGACAGTAGGGGCCCTCTACCATCAGATTGGCACACGAATCCTTAACTCCTTAAAATTGCTTCAGATCATGCATTAAAGTTGTACTTCTTTCATTAAATGAAAAACGCTCAGAAACAGAGTATCACAGTCTTTGAGAACTAACAACAAAACATCAACTAACTAACTATTTCTCGGTTCACCGAGTTATTCTTATAAGAAAATACATAACTTTCATTGAGGAGAAATAGGCATAGGTGTCTTTTACAATCAAAATCGAACTAGAACTCCTGTTGAGGACTCGTATTTTGCTGAAGACACCTGCAGAGTCCTTATCCTTGTAGAAGTCTACTTCTTAGTTTTGGTTTTCTCCACGTGCATAACCACTTGCAGATTTTTGCTCAGCCTTCGTAGAGGACAAGGAATAATGTAGGAGAGTTCTGGAATTTAACCATATGCGTTTTTCCCTCAAATGACACCTGTAACCTGTGTGAACATAAATATGGCTGCGGAATATGCGACTAGCTACAGAATGGTTGCATTATGTAGCTAAGTCTGATAAAAAATCACTATGACAACAAAACCACAAAAGTATAGTAAGTCAGTCATTGCATGCATTCTTAAAGTAATTTTAATCATTCCTATTGATCTTTTAAACCTATAGTTGCTAAAGGACAAATGGAATGAAGTGAAATTTGGTGAAAGGAAAGGACATCTTTAGGGCTCAACAACCTAGCACAATAATAGATGAAGGCATGTATGTTAGTATTCCATATTCAAATACTTGGCAAGCTTTGGGATCTCTACAACTTGTTCCTGTTACCTTGAATCTGTTGGATTTTAAAAGAGAAACTAATCAACTGTTAGGGATCCCTCTAAAGCTGCCTATTACTTTGGGATGAAAAACTGTCTATATAGATGTGATGGTTTTCCAAGGCCCCTTGGATTTTAAATTAATTATTGTACGTGACTATATTTATGTCTTGTGAGTTCTTGCCTCTTCTCTCTTTCATGTGATGTGCTTACCACATGAAGGAATAATGGTGACCATTGATCAACTTTTGTTCGTTGGTCCTAGTTTGGCTCCCAATCAACCAACATCCCTAAATGGTCCTTATATGCAAGTGGTATCTTCCCCACCACATGATAATTATGTGGCAACATATTCCATGCCCACGTCCACTGATGATCTAGTCAATGATATAGTACATCATGTACTAGGAGAATTGGAGCCCAATATTTCCATTATATCCTTTGACATGTATCCCTTCTAGAGTGTTTTTCTCCCATCTGATGAGAACCTCTTGGAAGCCATGGCCTCTTATGGGCCATAAACAAGGTGTCAGATCATAGTTCCTTGTCTTGTGTTAAGCTCATTAAAAAATGAAACAAGGTGTTGGAGCAGAGTTCCTTGTCTTGTGTCAAGCTCCTTAACAAATGAATCAAGGTCTTCAGATAAAAGTTCCTTTTCTTGTGTCAAGCTTGTTAAAAATGAAACAAGCTACCAAATTAAAGTTCCTTTTTTTGTATCAAGCTACTTAAAAATTGAAACAAGGTGTCATGAGGATAGTTCTTTTATTTTGTCAACCTCGTTAAAAAATGAATTAGGTTCCTTATGAGGGTAGTTCTTTTACTATGTCAACCTCGTTAAAAAATGAAATAGGTCCCTATGAGCATAGTTCTTTTATTGTGTCAAGATCATTAAAAAATGAAACAAATCCCATTTCAATTCGAGACTTTGATTAGATCTCGTGAATTCCCAGTCTAGTCTTTCACTTGATCTCGTAAGCGATCCTTCACGCCATCCACCTGTTAGTAACTAGTAATAATTAGGTGAATGAATGAAATGAAACTTGGTGGGCATGTACCTCGAATTGAGCCACCATGTTGGGGGCATAAAAACTTATTTTAATCATAGTTTGTCTCTGTTTCAAGCTTGTGAAAAATGAAACCACTCTCAAGCATAATTTTTCCTCATGTTTCGACCTTCTGAAAAAATGAAACCAATTTCAAGAATAGTTTCTCATGTTTCAAACTTGTGTAAAAATGAAACCATCTTCAAGGGTTCTCAAGCATAATTTACCATGTTTTAAGCTTGTATAAAAATGAAACCATCCCTATTTTAAATCTCGCGATTCCCATTTTATCAGCCTGCTTTTTCCAGATGAGCTTTGGTTTTCTCATTCCATAGGCACCATCTGCTTGCCTAATCATACACTTTCACTTGGTTGTTTTACCCTTTCCTGAGGATCCATTGTGATGAGTGGTCTTATTAGCCAACCACTTAACCTTTAAATGTTTTTGAGAAGTTCCATCATCACTGGAACTAATTGCTACCCTTTATACCACTCGTTCCTCCAGGAGGAGTCATCTTACAACTCTTTTTTGACTCTTGAAAAATGAAAATATTGTCGAGCACTTGTCATTTTGAGCTCGTTAAAGTAAATGAACTGAATTCTACTCAGTATAAGTTTAACCCTTTTCCGGACTGAGATAAACTATTTACAAAAAAGGAATACCTTAGTCAAACTTGACTAGGATGTTCTCTTGGATATTGTTTTCTACCTTTTTTATTTCAAGAGACTATTTACGAAAAGGGACATCTGGAGTTTTCTTTTCCACTTATTTTTCAAACTCCCTAAACATGAAAAACATGTAGAGTGACCGCTTCGTCAGACTCGTAAAACTTAAACGACAAAGGAATTGTCACCATGACGAGACCAAGCTACTCCTTCCTAGGGCTCGTTAAACTTACTAGGATGGATTCATTTGAAGGGTGAAATTATATGACAAGCATATGGTATCCTCTTAAAGCTTTTGTAAAAATAAATAGGTACTCACTAGAAATAGTGGGGAAAATTGGAAGTAAACATGCATTTTATTTTGTACCAAAGCCAACATGTCACTCTTGAACATGACACTCATCTACATCTCGTGTTGGGTTTTGGATATCCTCACTTCGTCACTTGACTTCCCGGGTTTGGGAAATCCATTTTCCTCGTTCGATCATATCCTATCATCACCATGACCATTGATCCTATTTTGAGTCAAATGCTGCCAACATACGGAGTCGTGTCGATGATATGTTTAGGAGAAGTCTCGTTCGCAAATTCAAAACTATTATACCTCATTTGACCTTATATGTTACAATCCTAAACCACTTTCATCAATGTCCTTTGTTTCTTGTCGATGATGTGGAAAACATTATGGCCCTCCTTCGATGGGTCACTTCCTGTCGAAACCATCTCATTATCCAGGATTATGATCTAGAAACTCCCTTTTAGTACATTGGAGCTTGCATGCCTAAATGGCCGGTTCTTCACCTTTGATGACATGTTCATATCATTGGCCTTCAATCAAACGATTTTGTGAGTGTTCTACTTCAGCTCCATTATTCACACTCGTAGATTGTGCTGATGTACATTGAGAGTCATTGTCATTATTAGTGGTTTCTCTCGTGCCTGTTAACAATTTACCTCATTGGCCGATAATCAGGTGGTTTATGCTATGCTCGACTTCAACACATCTATTCACATGGTTAGATTTGCACTTTGGTAGAGTCAAGACAGAAGGCCCTGGATTTCCTTTTCTAGATCCAGGTTGTGAGGTGTTATTCATTATTCATGATTATACATGTGGATATCTCTAGTCGGATGGTTGTGCCCAACCGTGGATTCATAGTCATATTCATAATCCTTTTCAATTGGATGATTATATCCATGGCATGGATCCATGTATTGTTTTCTCAGAGATCTGTTATTGAGCATATATCAGATATGTCATATGTATTGTATTATGTTTGATTTGCAGGTCTCCAGATGGTGGTTTCCTAAGTCCTTTCCATGACTTGTAAAGTACTTCAATCATCACTACTCGTTCTACTTTCATGCTTTAGGGGGCATCTGTTATAAATTATTTTGTCACACTCCCTCTCTCATGCCTTCAGGCGACGAAATTTTCCCCTACTGTCGCAAAGAGACAAAAATCTGTCAAATTTTTTACCATGAAAAAACATGATCATCACATCCCTAAAGACCTAAAAGAGAAATACCCTGAAGAAATTATGCAAAAATATTGTCAAAAACCCTATTTTTAGACCCAATGTAGCCTGTATAGTTAAAACATCGCGCTTGTCACCTTCACCATGATCTGTGTATAGCGCTGGTAGCACGGGAATTAAAGTCAAAAAGTGCGTTGGTCCTCTTCAGGCAGGTTCTCCAAAAATGGACCATAGTCTTCTCCTACTAGAAGCCTCGATAATGGAGAGATGGTAACATTTGAATGAGGATTGGGTCGAAGGCTCCCATTTCAGGCCTTTGATCCTACCTTTAGGGATATTACCCTTAATATGTGGGCTTTCTTCCCCCTTTTGTGGATCCCTAACCTCTCCTTCTTCCCCATAAATGAATGCCTTTCTTTTCCCAAATGGTTGGTCAATGTTAGTTTCCATTATAGTGTTCAAATGTTCTTAAACATTTCCGAATTATGAAAGAGAAATAAGTGCTTGAAGGTATTTGGCGAGGACTTGGAAACTCATCCAAAGGTGGCTTCGAGCATCAGAGCTTAAATGGTTATATGATTCCCCTGTTTCTAATAATAATACATTATATGTTTGCCTTCCATAAATGTGTAAATAATTATGCATTTAGTGTGTTACTCTCTAATCTTTCATATAGTTTTTTTTATAGTGTATTATGATATGCATGTTTGTGTTTCCTTCGTTTAATATTTCTTGCAGGTAAACATTCACAACGACGTGAAGAAGATTGAATCTAGGTGCGAGAATATTGGGAAAGCGACACTAATAAGGGCTAGCATCAGTGAGGTAGGCCATCTGTATCATTTTGAATTTTCTAATATAAGCTAGTGATCTGAAAATGGGTTGGATAACTTGTTAAGCTTTTCAATAACCTCCCACTCAGTTAAACAAATAAAATATCTAGCTTATACTTGATCATTTACTTAAATTATGCTTGAAAGTGGTGTATGATTTTTAATTGTTTAAGTGTCTTAAGTTCATTTGTTTTTACTGAAATCAAACATGTGTAACAATAATATAATGCAAAAATAAAATATTCGCACATTACAACAAAACTAATATAGGAGTTCACCCAAATATCGGGGCTACATCTCCTTTGAGCTTTGTCATCTCGACTTGGCTCTTTGGGATTATGGTAAAGTTTTTTTTACAAGTTCCACACTTAACTCCAATGGATATTGAACTGATCCTAAGGGCTTATAATACCATCTATATCCCTGTCATGGTTGTCATCAATCTGCAAACAACTTTAGGCTCCCTTAGACTCGATTCCTTTTTTCGGTGCACTGAGCTACACTGAGCTTGTTCATGGCACTAAATCCTTCAGAATTATATTTATGTCCTTGAAATAACACCTACTATCTACAACACACATCAAACACCAAATATCGACTAATCGTTTGCTCATAGTGAGCACTATATCCCCAAACTAGGCCTTCCTCCACGGTTTTCCCTAGGATGCCCAAAACTTCCCTTCAGCTTCTCAAGCTGTAGAATTCTTCATATGGATCCAAAAATTCCTTCATTGGATTTATAATGCAAAAATTAGTCAGGATTGACTATTTTTTCATTGAAAATGGCCTCCAGATGCTCCGGTTTCGCCTCCAACACCTTTCGGCACGCCTTGGCCCTAGGGTCACTGAAAACTTATCTGATGGGTTCTCAACCTATAAAAGTACTCAAAATATTCTGAAACCTCCATAAATGGATTCATAATTCTGATTACATTCATAAATTACTATTGGTTCGCTGCATGTTGTCTCTAGCTGCCCTGACAAGGCCCCGAACTGCTGCTGGAAAAAGCTGGCACTGATGGCCCCTGGAACTTTAATAAAGCTTATTGAATTTATAAAGTCCTAGAAAGGCTTTGAAAACCATATCATTAGTTTCATAACATTTTAAATATCCAAAATTGACTATTGGATTGTTGAAAAAGACCTCTAGCTCCCCTAGCTAGGCCTCAAACTGTTGTTGCCCCCTAGTGGCCCCTTGAACTTAACTGATGCAAAAACATACTTAGAATCTCTCTGATGGCTCTGAAATCTACTCCATTGAGTCTGGAATGTTTGATATAGTCAAAATTGACTATTGGTTCCCCAAAATTGGGTGAATCTAGCTCCAGATAGAGCCAAAACAAATTTTCCCAGTATCACCTAAAAACCCTCCACTAAAAAGGGAGGAACTTGAGTTAATTGAAGTTAAAATGGAAATTATGCCATTAAAGGCACACTCCTCAAAATTTCCACCAAATAAAACCATTATGTTAAATATTTTGGGAAGGGGTGGCCACATGCCAACCCCCGAATACCCTGCGGTCACATTAAACTTGGAGCACAACTGTAGGAGACAATTGTGGTAACAGTTGTGGTTGAACCAAGGTTTGTGGCAGAATAACCGTGCGGAGAACTGAAATGAACACTGCCATGTGATAGGGGTCAAACGGTTAAGTTTCATACACGCTGGTGGGGCTTGGTCCTTGGTCCTGAGCCGTGGCCACATGTGGAGGGGCTGGCCCATCCCGACCCCCCTTACATGCAATCCATAATCTTTAAATATAAGTCGCCAACTAGAAGGTTAAGTAACACTGTTAGGAGGGTTGGTAAAGCTTCCCACATGATGTGCAAGAGGTCTTAGGTTCAATCCTTTGAAACTCCAACAAAATTTTACTACACAGTCCTGGGGACACGTGGCGGCCTCAGGGCTGGCCACCCGTTGCCCTGTAATTGGCCAATTTCAAACAATGTCAATCTAATGCCTAATCACATTCTAACACTTGTACACCACTGATTGGCCCATAAGGAATATTCCAGGGAATATTTTGAGGAATATTCCCTGGAATATTCTCTTTTTAACTTTCCAAACTTCCAAATCAAACTTGGTTAAAGTCGAGTTTTTGCAGTTTACTGGACTTTTCAAACTGCGATAACTTATTCATACGGTGTTGGTTTTTCGAACCGTTCATGGTGCCAGAATCAGGAAGACAAAATATAACCAGTTGCTAAGGTTCAGCACACTTCTGAACACTTTGAATTTTGAGCTATCATTCTGGTCCATGATCAAATTCTGATCACACCTCTCCATTAGGAATCTTTTGGACCCCAAAAGACTGATATAATGATCTATACAGTAGATGAGAGTACAACACCATCTTATTTTCAGCCTCCAAACACTTGCCTTGCATGGCTAGTGACGTTGAACCACAACTTGAAGGTAGTTGACACTTCCCTTCCTAGATGCGCTTGTCCTCCTGTCAAGCACTGTCTTCCTTGCACTCACTCAGAAATTTCTGGCAAGAAATTTGCAGAAGGTAGCTTAACATTGCTGCCTTTATCATTGATCCAAGGTGGCTCAAAAAAATATGATATTACAACATAAAATACATGCATACAACAGAAATTTACATATGTACAAATGAGTATGTCTTACTGTGTTAAGAAGTCCAACCACTTCTTACCAAGCCACTTCCACGATGACTTTTGCTGCTGCATGCGCTTGGGACGATCAGTTGGATGCAATGTCCAAATTGGGAAGCAACATGTCCCTTCTTCTGGAAATGTGTGCAAGTCTTATGCACCTTCTTTGCAAGTTGCCTTTGCTTCATCTGCTTCATGTATGCCTTCTTCCTCATCCACCATCTCGAAACATCATGGTTAAACCGACCACAATGTGCACAACAACTCTTTCTTACATTTAAGCATGAAAAATTGTCATGCCTTGCATAAACATAATCAACTTGACTATGGGAATAATTATACCTCATGTGCTACTTTTCATGTCCATCCTTTTTTCCTTCCTGAGGAGATGAACTAGTAGAGGTTCCAACTTTCTCTTGAAGACTAGCATCATCATTCTTGTCTTGAAAACCGTTTGAACTCGCATGCTCTCCATAAGCTGCATATCTACAATATTCTTGCTGCAACAAAGGCTTAAAGCAATGGAAATAAACTTGAAAAAAAACTTGACATGTTTGTGATTTAGAACTTGGAACAAAAGTTCTCTTTGAAATTGCCTCACATGCCTTCATGGCTTTGGAGTCTTCGCCATTAGATTGCACATAACCAAGACCAAATTTCTTAGGTTTTTCCTCAACCAAAATAGGATCAACCATGAATTATGCATGTTTTCCAAAACCCTTGCCTTCATAGCCAATTTTAAACATTAACTTGGACCCTATACCTCTAATGTGATTTTCAAAAGAACCAACACATCTTTTTGAAGAGGAAACTAAATACAAATTAGAGTGAATTACCTCTGCTTCACACATGTTCTTGGTCAAAGCCTCTTGGAATTTGTTGACTACCGATGATTTTGGTGGGATTGGAAAGCCAAATGACAGTGTAACATCAAACCAAGATTTGGAGCCCAAGGACCTAGCCTTCCTGGACTCAGAGAGGGCTCTCTCTATATGTGTAAGGGATATCTATGTGTTTGCTTATCGTGTTCTGATTTTAGGCTAGTTATGGAGTATGTTTTTTGGTTTTGGTTTTTTAAGTTGTGAGGGATGAAACTGATCAAAGATATGGAACAGGTAACAAGATGTTAGATTAACCGGGCTATGGGGTCAAAACGTCAAGAAAGCTATTAGATGACGATACAAGGCTGTTGAAGGGCCGATTTGATTCAA